>VZTF01009271.1:1147881-1327086 GCA_013397755.1 Cnemophilus loriae | reverse complement strand
CCCCCCCCCGCTAACCCCCCCCCCCCCCCAAAAAAAAAGAGTTTTTGCAGTAGTCCAAACAGAATATCAGTGAATAAGAATCTGGAATGTTAATGTTATCATTCATTTTCAAAACTTGGCTTCCATAGTTTCCTACTTTCCTAAAGTTTCTTCCGAAAGACTCTTTTCTTTTCCGCCCCTCCTAAATTCTCTTTGCACGAGACCCAAGTTAATAAAATGAAGGTTCTGATTCTTAAGATGGGCAGATGTAAACATAGTCTTAAGAGTTATTTGTATGCTTCTTATCGTACATATGAATACATACTACTGGAAGAGAAATCTGAGTTTAGTTAAAGCAAATTAAGCTTATATTTCTTTTGTATTGAAAGTGGCTGTATTTCTGTTGTTAGTTATTTTCTGTAACTGCACATGAACTAAATTCACTGTTTTCAACATAATTGCTGCACTGACAGGCTTAGCTGCAGTCCTGATCTCAGCTGACAACTAAAATTGTTCCTGTCGCCATCAGCAAAATTAAAGCTCATACAGGAACACACAAATAAAAATAAATCCTATAAAATATCTTCTCTGAACATGTCCAGGCCACAAAACAAGCTTCTGAGATATTGACTCTTATCTTAGAGGTGTTTCCTTCAAGGTCAGGCTTGAGGCGTGTTAAAAGCATTTGGAAATCGTGCCTGTTGCTGTCTGTTTTTTATGCTCTCTGTGAAGACAATAAAGGACTCTTGAGCTGTTCATCCAATATTCTGTGAAAGTACACAAAATTGAAAAAACTGTGAGTACATGAGTTGTTATATAAATTTGAAGTAAAAAGTATACTAGACAACTTCTTTCTTTGTGAAACCAGTTGAGGAAATATTTGTTCAATTCCATTTAAATACGCCCTCTAGCAACTTAGACTCATAAAAAAAAATTGCTAGAGTGTAAAAATTCAGCACAAAGAGGTAGTGTGCTAAGACTGTAATACCTGTAAAAGTTCACAAATCAATACAGACCCATCAATCAATTCTTCTGAATGCACAGAATATAGGTGGACAGTTGGAAAAAGAACCAAAATGTTTGGATAAAATTTTGTGGGGGTGGATGCTAGAATAATGTGAAAATGTTTTCACTAAATTGGTTTGAAAAGGACGTAAGGCATTGAAGAAATAAAACACATAATCTAGCTTCAAGAAAAAATCTTTGCAAAAATATTAGTAGCCGTATACTAGGAACCTCTGACTGTCCCATCTAGTAAAGCATCCAAAGGTTCAACTTTCTAGGTTAGTTTGCTGTCTTCAGCCAAAAGAGCTCAGATTTTTATCTTTAACTTCTAAGGTGGTTTTTCTGAAAACCAAAGTGCATTGTTACAGCTCCTGGCTGTTGTTTATTCCCTTTCTGACATGAGGGGAATAAGAATCTAGCTTCTGAGCTCTCAGGTCCGCCACTACCTCGCCATACATCCCTCTCGAGGTAGTCTTCATTTAGTGTTTCAAGTTTGTTCTTTATCTTTGGTCTTTGCTAACTTGTTGCTTGTGGTGACATGTTAGAGATCAGAGACAGTATCTCCAAGCCCATAGCTGCAGAGATTTCCTCAAGACAGCACATCTGCATGATACATTGGAAACAAAACTGTATCACAGTACTCTGCTCAAGATTTGTGCAGGAGAAGGATGGGCAATTCATTATAATCAGGATAGAAGGAATACAGAAAGACAGATGTCTGGTAATTTTCTTTGCTAATCCATTAAAGGGAAATGTCGGTGATGGTTACCCTAAAGGAATGGACCCAATTCTTTGAGAGTTTTAAGTATAATTTAAAAAAAAAAAAATGGAACCGGTGGAGTTACAATAATCTTTTGAAAGCTGAACATTTTATAGTCATGTTAGATATGCTATGGCAAGAGAGTGTGCTACTGCTTCAGTATACAATTTTGACAGCAATCGTTCTAATGGCCTTGGGCTTTTCTCATAGTTATTAATCTATATGATAATATCTTTACTATTAGATTATGATAACCGAATTAATTCAAGGAATCTCTTTGTTCTATATTAACTTTGGGTGGGTTTTTTGTGAATCTTAATCTTTTTATTATGAAAACTATATTGGTGAAAAATGATATCTATGGAAAACACAGGAATGAACATACTGATGATATGTGTTTCTGAGTCACTTTGAAACTCAGCAAAGGTTATATCCAAACAGGCTGAGAAGATAAAAAGTATAGGAGTTCAGTGATGGTGGAATAAAGGTAATTCAAAAAACCAAATAATCGATTCCCTCCCATAGCTGATCACAGACTTTTTTTTCCCCCAGAAAAGGCTGTGTATGCATTGGATGTCTTCCCCCACAACATTTATATTATCTGCCTGAAAGATATCTTGCCTATTGCTGGTGCTGGGAGTAGTATTTAAGTTCAGATGTGCAGTACAGGTGCTCAAGAGAGGCACTAGGGGAGGTTTTGCATCTCTTGATAGTTTATAGTCACTGTTGCATCCTCAAAGGGCAATTGAGGCATAAAGAGGAATCAGCCTATGGAAGTGTTATCTCCTTTCCTCTGATTATTAGGTTTTCAGTCTAGATGCCATACACATTCAGAAAATAACTGCCCAGAATTTGTATTTTGGTATTACTCAAGTCACTTGATTTTGAGTATGTCTGTATCACTGTTTTGCAACAGATTGGAGTTGCATTTTTGTAGTCTGTCTACCAGATTTCCTGACTTGAACTGGTTTGGCTCAAAATTGAAAAGTGTTCTTGCAGTGTGAGAGATTTTTCTTCTAAGGCATAGATTTGGAAGATATCCTCCAGAAATCCATCTAGAGCACTTCAAGTGCTAATGGTCAGTCCATTGTTCCAGGGTGCAGCAAATCCAAACCACATCGAATGCAGACCTTGGCAGAAATTCTACACATCCACTGCTTCAAATATATGTCATGAAAACTGACACAGCAGACTACGTAACCCAAATCAGCTCTTGACACCTGCTCTGGTCATTGTGAAGCATTATCTTCAGAATTTTCCCATTCTTTATTCCAGTGAGGCTTTCTTTGCAGTTTTGGGTTGTCCTAGTTGTAGATAAGACAATGTCAATTTCCATTCCAAAGTCTGAAATGACAATTTGCTTTGTCTCCTTTCATTTTTCCTGGTTAATGGAAAAATAAGATCACATTCTAATGAAATAATTATAATATTTTTGATCATCTTAAGACCACCTTCTTATGCAATGATCTAAAGCCTAGAATGGGTATGACTGTCTCCATATTTTTTCTTGTTTTCAACTATCTCTTTCCGGATTTGAAAGGAAGAAAAAGTATCTTTGTATCTTCAATGGCTCTTGAAACCAAGTTGCACAAGGCTTGTCTTGAAACAAGCCTGCACAGTTCAGGAGTTATGAGAAGGTAAGAAATAGTGACTTCTTGATCCTACAGGAAAAGAAGGGAAATGGAAAAACCTCTGAAAATCCAGCTTCCAAGAAATGATTATTTACCACACTGAAATGGTGAGGAAACCAAAGATAATATCCATGGAACTTTAAAATATACAAATTAATATTTTTTAATTCTAAGAAAAATTAAATTTAACTGCTTTTCTTGGCAATTTATATTGTGAGTTAATGAAAGTATAAGAAAAAATCCTGTGCTGGAGCAAATTCACATTGTGCCTTTGAAATCAGTGGAACAGCATATGTTGATTTTCTTAAAATGGTATCCACATACAAATTTGAGGCCATTTGATTTTATATAACTAACAGAGTTAGTTACTCAGTGTTACAAGTTTGTTTCTAAAATATCCTGTTATGTTTGTAGTATTACAGGAACCTGTGAAGAGTAACATTAAATCCAGTAACATAGTTCCACGAACTATTTCCATCCATTATTTGTGTTTCAAAATTGTCAGGATTTTGCATAATTATTTTGCGAATCCAGAAACAGCTTTTCCTTCCCAAGTGCACTACAGTGAGTACCTGTGATTCATGTTTCACGCTGCAATGGAAAGCAAAGGGAAGACACAGATTGCATGCATTTGAAGGCTGAACTGGAGTTTGAGGTTTGTAGGAATCTTATTTTAGAGCCAACGGTGTGGAGTTTCAGGCTGACTGATTAAAGCAAAGGTGTGCTAAGTCATGCGTCCATTTCGAAAAGTCAGAATAACATCTGCAGCAATTTCGTGAGCTTAGAGTTCTCGAAAATGAATTATTAGTACTGTTTCCTAAGGCTAAGTATGGAGTCAGATACATGTTTGCAGGTCAGTCATTCAGTTTTGGCCTTCTGTGTTATTTCTCTTATGTGATTACTTCTGAGATGTGGTTGTGTGAATCTGAGGTGTGGTTGTGTAATGTGGAAGTGTCATCCAAGAATTAGATGTTTTATTCACCATATGTAAGTCATGGTTGCCACTGATAGCCACATTTTAAACTTCAGAAATGAAGCATACTGAAAGGTTCTGGGTAACCTATTTCTTCCTTAAAAGTGGAAAATAATCAGCTGATAAACTACTGTTTAATGTAAAAAACTCTTTCTAATTATAATGAATAGATAAGCAATGCTGTAAAAAATATTGTTGTTAACAAACAAGGAGAGGTAAACAGCTCAAATTTTATATGTGACCATTGCTTAGCAATCAAAAAGGAAAATGAAGTTAAATAAACAAACTTGTCTAAACAGAACTGTAGTAGATATATATTTAGAAGATAATTTTACGTTTTCAGTAGAACATTTGCAGAATGCGCCATTATGTTTTCAATGATCACAGGTGTGTAGGTGTTCTGTTTCATCTCTCATAAACCAAACCGAATTCAGAACAATAAAAATCTCATGGGTTTTGGATTATTTTTATGATGTTTAAAATATGTAATGTGCTCCTATTATTTTTAGATTGGTGTTCAGAATGCCAACTGCTGTCTCTTGCCACTTTTGATACCTACTCAGTATTGATACAAGTTTTTACGTTGATCCAGCCTAGTCTTACCTAATTTAGGGTGTACAAATAAGTGACTAGGGTGCATCAGATATAGGCTTCTACTAAATTTACTACTGCTTGGAAGAATTCTACACTTTGTTTCACTTTTCCATACCAAGAGTATTATAAGTAGGAATCTATGTATGAATATATGTTCAGAGCTGGAGATGGTCACCTTCTAAGCTCGTATTTAAAAAAAAGTGTAGGAATTATATACATAGTGTTAAAAGATATTTAGGTAACTTAGAATTTATTGTCCAGTGTGAAAGGTCAGAATTGTTTTAAAACAAATGAAATAGAACAGTAGGAAAAAAAAAAAATAGAAAAAAAAAAAAAGGAGTTATGCCAGGGGCTACTAGCAGCAGTGGAAACTATAGCATTATGCCTTTTTCTAGTCATTATTTTGGACCTGATCATTGACTGCCTTAGCAGATATGAAGTGTTTCTGGGATGGGTCTGATTGCATTTTCTTCTGTGTAATTTTTACATCAATGTTAAATATAAGTTTAAGAGCTAAACTATCCTTTAAGACCAAGACTATGTTTTAATCTCAGGTGTAATTGTTCTGTATCATACAGTATAAGTAAATAATTTGGCTACAATTGTAACCAGAGTGTTAAGTGAAGCTTTCATTTATCCAAAAATATGCACTATGCTTTTATGACTGATGATACAGAAATGCTTCACTTCAGTAAGGAAAAACTTTGATTTTAAACCTTTTAATATCTATTTTTTGTTATATATTAATGTAATATTTTACTACACTTTTTGTTTAATTTAAAATAAGATAACATTACTGACAAGTCATGATGAAGGTTAATCTTGCTATGTGTCATGGTGGGTATAACATCATGAGGAAAATTATGGATTCAATATTCTTTCACAGAAATAAAAAGGACACTATTCGTCTCTTTTATTTGCAATATAATAGTTTATAAGCTTTTTTCACCATGTTTTGTCTTTTAAAACTTACGGTCATTCTTCAAAAGAAGAAATAACTAGAATTTTCTGCAGAAAGAAAGATATCTGGTTTTCTGATTTTTTTTCATATCCTAGACTTCCAATTTTCCTTCTTTACTCTAAAACCTTAAAATATTCTATTGCTTCTCTACATTAAATGATGAATTTTCCTTACTAATTTTCAACTCAGCCTTTTTTTTGAAGGTAATATAGTGACTAAATGCCAGTAAATTGTAACTATACCTTTTTCCTCCCCTTTCCACCATTCCTTAATGCCATTTTCATCACTCTCTGTCTGAGAATGAAATTATCAGATAATTTGCAGCTATACAGTGCTAGTGAGAGAACAGGTAATCCTGCTTCGCCATGTCCCTAACTGCAGTTTCTTTTTGCTGACTTTGTAACATGTCATTTCGAAAAGTGGCCTGCGTCATTAAGGAAACTAGAGAAGTATGTGACAAAAGGGGATTTAAGAGCCATTCATGTATTGTTTTTTATGTTTGAATACTTTTCTTCCTTCAGCAGCAGTCTCTAAGGCAATTTTGTTAGTTGGCAGCTGAAAGCTTTATTCTAAGTCATGATTTTACATTATTACTTTACATAGTTGGTTTAACAATTCTATGATGTTGTACAAGAAATTTAAAATAAGATTCATGTAAATCTTTAAATGAAAAAAAAAAATATTAAAATCCAGTGGCAAAAAATCCAATACTCTTTAATCACATGGTTAGAATAAAAAAGAGTATTAAATGATTTTTTATTAATTTTCATAATTTTTTCTTTATTTAGAGGTTTGAAAAATCACTTCGAATAACTTTTCTGGTCTGTACTGAAGTCTGTTGTCACAACCATGGAGAAGGGTAAAAGTCATTTACTTTTTAAATCGAAATACATAATAATTAGGCAAATATAATCCTTTTTTGAAATGTAGGAATTATCCAAATGTTTGAAATAGCCACACAGCTGGGAGGAAGTTTGTTGCAATACTTTAGTTCTTCCATATAATCTAAAATCCTACAGTCTCCCTCATTTTACACCATCTTTTATGCATATTCCCCTTTGTTTGGCTATCTTCTCAATGTCATACAAAACACAAGTGTAATTATATTTATTTACACTCTTCAAGCAGATAAGTGTAATTACATGTATTTTAATGTGGTTCAGCCACATAGGTAGTAACACCTTGAGGAGGAGTTGCTGTTCTGAAGAGATCCCAAAGTTTTTCCTTGCTGAGTTATTCATATGTTTCTTTCCTTTTGTTCTTGCCCTCTATCCAAAGGTTAAGAATATAAAAAATCTCCATTTGCTTGAAAGGCCATTTCTATATTTAAAATCCTGCTGGTTATTTGTCTGTAACTCATTCCTTTTGGCTTATTGTGCTTTTCTCTATCTATGCTTTCCCTCTTCAGTCAAATTACTTCTTTGTGTTTTAATTATTAATTCTAGTTCTTTAGCCAATATAAATTTTCATTATAAAGCTCTAACTTCTTTGATTCTTTCTATCATCATCTTCTTTTACCTCACTTATTTCAGAGGTAAGAAGGCGACCATTAAATCCTAATATCTACAGTAAGTATTTGAGGTCAGACTGAGGCATATATTTAACCACATATTTTCATGTAATTTGCGTTTTAGCAAGGACCATTTCAACTTTTTTTCTGTTTCTGTTCATCTGTGGACCTTTTGTGATCATATAACAGCATTAAAATAGTAGTTCTAATAATCTTTCATTCGCAAGGCAAATGTTTGATAGGTGATTAACGGACCTGGGATTTCAGGCTTTTCCACAGAGTGAATATTGTAACATGCATTACATTTCTGTTTTGGTTCTTGCTGTGATTTGCACAGAGGGCAAAAAAAGAGAATTTTTAAAATAATCTGTCTAGAAACTGTTTTTACTTCTCTACTACTGAACAAAAACATGTTCTCTTCCTTCACCTCACAGTTGTATGCTGATTAAGACACACCTCAGAAGAACAAAGCAAGCCAGATGAAAAAGGAATGCGTGCAAAAAATCACTATGGATTTGAACTGACATTTAAGAAAAGATTAGTGTATTTCACTGTTATCTTTCACTCTTGAGAAGTTCTGTACCTGTGTGCTGATTTTTTAGGATACCCTGTGGGTAGAGTCTGATGAGATTAAATATGTCATCCAGCTGCCTCCATCCAAGCCTGGTCCATGGAACTGCAATTTACTGTCAGTTTTTAACTTTTCAGTAATTTTTTGCTGTCTGAAGGTTTCACCTTTTAACTAATGTAAACTATATCTTAAGTCTGTTATGTTGCAGTCTTAGGTGACTTTGGCCCATACACGTTTCTGTCTTGGGTATTCTTAATGCATCCTGAATATTCCCTTCCTGTTTCCTCTAAACAAATTGAAGCATTAGAAGCAGTTTCTGAAAATGTGGGATTATCCTCTACTCTTATTTCACAGGTATAACATTTCTCATCTGCTTTCTAGAGCATGTGCCGCTTCAAGGGTTTGCTTTGACCCCTTGTGGCTCTACCTAAACCCGAGTTTCACCCTAATGCCTCCCAGTTTGATAGGCACTTTCCTGCACACCACGCAAAGGAAGTTGAACTAGAGAAACACATCTCAAACCTTTTTTATTTTTTTTAATAAAAATACTGACGCTGCAGAAGAAACATTTTGTACTCCTATGTGACCCGTGATAAGGTCACTCCTAGCAATATTGGTGTGGACCAAGTGACATTAGAAGACATGATGGCCTACAACTTACAGCTGAATTTCTTTCAGTATGATTCTTTGTTTCTACTTGCTGTTTACTGGGAGAAAAGAAAAATGTATGTAGATACAAATATGAACCACAATGGCTTAAATGATGCAAAATTGTATCCAAGTACTAGTCATATTTTAATTAAGCAATGCTTGAAATTAAAAATTCTGAGTATGTGTACATTAATTTGTGTTACCTTTCTAATGACTATTTAAAGGCTCACAGTTTTCATTGCTATCTGTCAGAAACAGGAGAATATGAAGAATTTACTCTTCCTAGGTTTCTTGGAATAATTTTTTTTCACTCACAGTGCTAACAAAAGAGTGAAAAATCGTGCAATTACTGATCTAAAATTAACAGTGTCTGTAGACTGGAGAATTTGAACAACACAACTTCTCCCTTATTTTGATCTCTGGATTTATTCACTCAGAATATTTCCTTGGGTCTTCTGATTATATCACCTAGGAAGTGTTTTTCTCTTGATAGCTATTAATAGATTAATTGATTTCATTAGGCCACTCAAACTCAAATGTTCTTGTATCATTATCTTAAATAAATATCTGTACTCATTCCACCAGTATTTCTGTAACACACGCAAAGCAGCAGTGATCATTGTAATCATTTTCAAAACCTTCTATTTTTTTCATTTTACTGTTTCAGTACTTTACTGCTATTGTTTGCAAATTATGCCAGTTTAATTCTCCTACTTTCTTTTCAACTCCACAAATGTTTTCACACCAGGTTCAACATTTAATCTGAGGAAAACTGAAACAACAAAATACTCAACAAACTCATCACCTTTCTGCTTTCCAGTCCTGCTTTAAAGAAAAAAATGCTGGTAATTTGATCCCAGTTAGGCAAGTGCATTTCTTGATGCTTCTCCTCTCACCTCTTCTCAGATACATATTATTTACATAAAAAAACCCCAGCGCTGCACTGACTGTATATGTTCACATATTCAGGTTATAGTGAAGTATTTTTAAAAGGGTAAGAATAACTTTCAATCTTTCCTTGCAATATTTTTTTTTCCTGAAGTGGCTATTTTATTTTTAAATTAATATAAATTAAAATTAAAAATTAAAAACTGAAAAGAAATACTTTTCATTTTATTTCATTAAAACATATTGGGTGGAACCAAGTGTTGGGTGTTTTTATTCTGAAGGTTGTCAATTGAAGAACAGGAACCTGACCATTTAATCAGATAAATGTTTTATTTGTATTGGTTTTTCCCAGAGCTGACTGATTAGGTAAACCCTAGTTAACCATTCTATTGTTTTTGCTTGGTTTGTTCACAATCTTATCTAGTGTGTCCAGTTTCTTCCATTTACTCGTCTGTTCTACCCAGCTATTCTAGTCTTATATTCTTTGGAGAAGAATCTTATTCTCTTTATATCTCTACTGTGTACAAAACAGGAGACATATAACCTAGCTGATTCTAGTATATTGTGTGTGTCAATAATAGCTCTTTCTTCTTTGTCACAGATCTCATTATTTATTGTATCGTGTTAGTCATACTTCTGCTATATCCCACGAAAAGAGGTCAAGAGTATTGCAAAGAGCTTTCTTCAGTAGAATTTAGGTCTGTGAATTGTCCTTTTTTTAAGGAAAACCTCTGATCTTATTGACAGCCTCCCAAGATTTCAAAATGTTGCTCATATCTGCAGCACAATACTCATAGAAAAAGAATCCAGTTTGACTGTGGCACAGACCTATATTTTTTTCAGACTGTCTGAACGGGGATTTAATTTTAGCACAATTGAAAAGAAGTACTAGCTATAATGATGATGATTTGGGCCACCAAGGCATCACATATAACCTGGAGAATTGGACGAGGGCAGTGTGCACGAGACCAATGGGCATGAGATTTGCTTTGAAAAAGAGGTGGTGAACCCATCTTTACCAGCTGCTTTAGGAATAAGAGCTGCTGTTTATGCTGGGTTGGGCAACCCTGCTGAGCTGGGCCGGAGGTGCTAAGAACAAGAATGGAAGTCAGCTATCCGTGTTATCTGCAAGCAACCAAAATATGAACCTTCTTACCTCCCCAGTCACGTCCACTCACATTTCACAAAATGAAAACCTACAGATATCCCCAGTCTTGTAAATCTCCACTCAGATCTCACATTTTATCAGGCACCCATGGCAATCATCCACAAAACACATCTATAGAGACCTAAACTTCATTAGTCCTGCTACTTGCTTCTCCTCCTGAATTTTTAAATTTCCTACTCTCTCCCAAACACTACTAAAGGTAGAATGGAGCAGGTACAGCAGTTTAGATGGAATTCTAAGCTTCAAATCTCTTTTTTCCAGTACATTTTTTTATAATATTAAATATCAAGAAACGTAACCCTTTAAGACATATATTGAATTTGGCATCCTCTCTATAAAATTTACTAAAATTAATTAAATGCACATTAGTAAATAATCTAAAATGTTCCTATAAAGTTTTGAGCCAGAAGTGCATTGGCAGGTGCAGCACAGAAATTGAAAGCTATCAGCTGTAATGTTATTCTGGTACTACAGTAACAGATTGTAGAGAAAGGCAGTAGCTCTAGGAACACCGCCATGTCTCTCATCATCTAGTGTGGATTTCACTAGAAATATTACATGCCATATCAGCCTGGCTATCTACTACATGTCATGTGAATGTTACCCAAATCAAATTTACAAACTTAAGCAGCAGTAGAATGCCTTATTTATACACACACGTACCTAGGGAGATAATTTTTACTATTAAAAGAACAAAAAAAGTCACAGAGTATTTTGTGATGAGTGAGCCAATTGCTCATTAGAAGGAAAACACCAAATAAAAATCTGAGTAGAGCTTTGAGATTAATGTGAGTGTCAGCTGTCTGAACACAAATAACACTGACAAACAGCTGAAATGATAATAGGAGTAACTTCACATGCACCAATGTCTCTTGTAATAATACTCTAGAGACTGTAGCATCAATATTACTATATTGCCTACTTGTGATAATGGTGAAAGCTAGGCAACATGCTGAAAGATTTCCAGAGTCATCCCTGCAGTCAGCTGATATAAAACACTTTGGTCTGAATTTAAAAATGCAATCGACATGAATATTTTCTAATTCAGACTGAATTTGTACATATCTGAAAATAACATTAAGAAAAATTTGTTGTCCTCTGAGTTTCAGAAATAAAACCTGGCAGAAATCCCTCTTTTTTCGGTCATGGACTTTATTGTGTAAAATTAGGGTAAATTAAATCTCATTTTAATAGCTCTTGAGGCAAGACAGATTTCTGAAGAAAATTATAGCATGCATTTTTGAGAAAATCTCTGCATCACCTCTTTCCATTCTATATGTTATGACTATTATTATTCCAGTAAAATATGATAAATTTTCCTGCATAATTCTGTAAGTGTAACAATTCTTACAATATTTAACTGGTTAAGAAATAGCAGAGTGATTGAGATTTTTAGATCTGTATCATCAAGATATGTCACGTATCACTTCATGTGAAAAGTTAAAATGATAAAGACAAAAAATTAGGTTTGTCCTGTTTGTTGGCAAAACCCAGTAACATTAAAGTGAAAAGAGTCATTAAGCTTCGGATCTAATTTAATTATACCGACAAAGTTTTGAATTTAGTGTATAATAGCATGTAAGGGGAAACTGCATAGCAAAGCGTCAATTAAAATTTGTCTTTTAATATTCCTGTGTTGTTATATTATTGCTTATTCATTAAATATCATTAAGGCCTCCATCCTGCAAACTGTAAAAATTCTATGCACAGTAAAGAGTAACTTTAGAAGTTTTATTGGCCTCGAAGGTCTTCTGGTGCCTGAAAGTCTGTTCCTAGGCATAGGCAGAAGTTCTTCAGCTTCAATCAGGCAGAACATTTTGGTGCCTGCAGACCATTAAAAGCTTTCCTTAAACCAAGACAAGAGGTGTCCTGTGCCTATTTCTCATGTCAGGTATAACCTTGAAGTTTCATGATCAGGTTCTTGGCAATCAGCATAATCAGTATTTTGTCTACTTTTCCTTATAGAAAATAGAGTCCTATGTCAATTAGTCTTGATGAGTCTAACTAATCTGTCCATCCATAGTATTTTTTTAAAGACACCTAATGTAAAGAAAAAAGAAATTGAATGAATATATGGAAAAATTAAAAGAAAAATGAACAATAGTATAAAAATTACTGGTATTTGAGAAAATATTTTGATCTTATTCCTTTGTTACTAACAAGAGGACATAAGTAGGTGTTTCTGATTAATTTTACCCACAGAGAAAATAAACTTCTGTGAAAAATTCTGATTGACCTTTGAAATTCTTCCATGTAACACTTTTCCTGGGTAATTAATGGCAGTTATTTGAGAGATTATTGTAGTTTAATTAAAATTAAAACTTTGCTTTAAAAATAATACCATTAAAAATAACAAAGCAAAATGAAAATTTTTCAATTAATTTGAGTGAATTTAGAAAGATCCTCTATGAATGTTCTCATAATAATGAATATAACTTACATGAGTTCTGTTTTATCATCTTATTTTAATTCCTAAAAATTGTCTATGCTAAAAATGGAAAAGTGACTGAAGCTATTTTGGTTACCACACTGAAGATACAGAGAGTGAAGTTTGTCTTAAAATTACTGCAAAATGCCTTTTAAGGTTTTTATTTGCTTTCATATATGATTTTTCTTGAATTTTTCTCCTTTTTTAGACCCAGCACTATCACCACTGTGATTATTTTATTTTAATTACAGATATCGAGTCAATTAAAAAAAAATATGAGCATGAAAGAAATATTATAGGTTTGAAACTTTTATACATCGATTATGTTTGCTCTGTCCTAACCCCGCTTAAATTTTTGTGAAGGAAGCTACATGGCAACATTTGCCATTTCTTATTTTCTAATAGATTATTATGAAGTTTCATTAATAACGCCGTTGTATCCACTGCAAAAGCAGCATCTCTGCATGAGCAAGCAATTACGTGTAAAGTGGATAATATGTAATTATTAGATATTCTGGGTTGGCTGTTTTTTTGGGTTTGGTTTTTTTTGTTTTTTTGTTTGTTTGTTTGTTTTTTGTTTGTTTTGTTTTGTTTTGTTTTGTTTTTGGATTTGATTATAACTTCTACAACAACTGTTGTTCTTAGATTTCTTCTCACCAGTTCTTGATAAAACTTTTTTAAATTTTCATTCTGATTCAAAAAGAATTAATAATCCTCTGTAATTTAATTTCCTTGTGTTTTTCTTCTCCCTCTCATGAAGTCATGGAGATGTTTAAAGTGAATGTGTCACTTGACCTCATGGAATTGACCATTAGCTCAGAGATGGCACACATAATTTCATCTGAAAATTCTCTGATTGGTTCTAGTCAAAATTTTAAGGATTATTTCTTATTTATTTTCCTTTGCATTATTAAATTTGCTGACGGTCAAGGAAAACAAAGCTGAAAAATTACTGGTTTTCTTTATTTCTCTGTAGTATATTGGAATATATTTTTCAGAATATATTGTTCTTAGCAATAGGAGACTACAAAAGTTAAATGATGCCTTTATTTTCAGGGAAATGCAACGTAAGATTAAATAATCCTATGATTCATTCTTTCTTTCCAGTTGTTTACTTCTAATCAAACTGACTTACTGAGAGTTATTTTCATAAAACCAATAAGGAGCCCAACTATACTATTCATACTGAATACCAAATTCTCTTTTCATTGCAGGTCCAGTGCTCTTAATGTTGATTAATGAAAGCATGCAAGTTTTTGTGAAAGGCAGGTAATTCCAAAGCATGGGAAAACTTTGATCCATCTGGTAGTGTAGTTCTCTATTTTATTAAATTTTTGTGGACTTCTGAATGTCCTGCCATTGAATAGTAGTCATAACATGCCATAGAATAGTCTGGTTTAAGCAGCTATAACTTAAGTTGAATTTGAGAGTTCAGTTTCCTATTTCTTTTTGACAGTTTAAATGAGAACACATCCTTTACTTTTCTAAAGTATTTTTTTTTAATGTTGAACACTCATCATTTCACTGTAGTGAGGTGGTTTTTATTATTTTTTTAAACATTTGAAGTCACCTTGCCTAATCCTAAGGTTGTCTTGCTAGGCACATGTCTTGATTAGTCCTCTGAAATTGTTAAAAAATAAATATATATAGAGAGAGATATTAAAAAAAAAAATCGTTGAGCACATGCACCTGGGAGATGACATATGTTGATTTAGATACATCAGGAATACACTTCTTGGCAGAACGTCCTTCCCAGTGTAAGTTAAAGTAATTCTGAAACCGGATAACTCAGCTCCTGCTAGTGCTTTAGCAGATGTTTAATTATATAGGGGAAAATTTGAACATTATAAGGAAGGATTGATATAACTATATCCCAGATACCATACAGCTTAGTTAAAAGCCAGCACATTGAAAAATTGGAAGAATGATATTTCCACTGTCAACAAAAGCATCCAAATCCCATTGCCATAGTTACTACTGCAACCCAGAACGAATGATACTTGTCCACTGGATTGCCTAGAGGAATCATTCGGATACTAGAGAGAGATATTAGAAAGGTGAATGTCAGATGCCAGCAAGATTCACTTCAGCTTTAGATAGAACATGGGTATGAGATGGCAGATTTGAGTCCTCATCTTTTGTATTTGCCTAGGGAAATTATGTCCAAGGTGAATATCCCAGCTACAGGGGAGACTGAAGGTGGATCTGACTATTTTTCTTTTCTAATAAATGCATAATTCATTCTCCCTTTCCTCTTTTAGCTCAAGTAGTGAGGATTAAAAAGCTAAAATTATGGATTCATCCCAGATAAGTGTAGGCACTTAACTGAGGATCCTGTGTTAAGATCCTAATCATTCTAGGCTTGTGTTAAAGTTAATGGAAAGAAAGTTGCCTCCTGAGAGCAATTAAGACCTTAGTTGACTGGAATAACCAGATGTAAAAGCCCTTCATTCTTCATAATACATCTCTAAAGCTTTTCAGATAATTCTGGACTAAATATTTAACTTGAGGTTTAACAGGTCTGTCATGCTGAATGGAACACTTTTCTAAGTAATAAAAAGAACCAAGAAGAAATATTTCAAACCAGACATTTTTGGGTTAAAAAATGAACATTTCTCCTTAAAAAATTACTTAAGCATTTCTATAAATAGTCACCTTACTATGTATAATAACTCTTGTATTTATATTAGTCTTAAAAATGTATTTATAATGGGCTGAGTTCCTCTTAATTTATTTACAGTAAGGATAGATTTGATCCCAAGTGTTAAATAGTTGTGTACCTTTTACTTCAAATTGAGAAATGAGCCAACGGAAGTTATGCAGGTTAAAATGTGGTACTGCATCAAAAGCAAGCCCTTTGTCTTTCATTGAAATGCCTAATTTCTTCTCACTTTTTCAAAAGGATTTTCAGCAAGAATTAAAAAAAAAAAAAAATTTTGTGAAACTGCCAATAATTTTCCATGTTTCTGTTAGCATCTGGTATTTTCAGATTCCTTCTTTTCATGTCATTAATTTATATCCACCTAAGTACCAGCAAAAAACACAACTGTGTTTTTCTCGAAAGTGTAGACATGATGTATCACGTTAAGTTGTAGGGTTACTATTTATAACAACCAATGGTATTGTTAATTAATTAACACAACAAGGCTGTTCTAAATTGAAAAAATAAATCAAATTAAAAAATTATTTTGGGTCTATGTTATCATTAATTTAACTACCAGATATTAAGTAGGGAGTAAACTCCCCTTCTAAAGATTTATAAGAACTGTCTAATTTCCATATTTGAAAAATACTTCCAAAATATGTCTAATATTTTATTTTCCATAAACATGGCCTTCTCACATTGATTTTTACTTCTAATGCTAATATAATATAATATATTCAATATAAATACTGGAAGAAATCTCACACAGTGCTTACAGATTCTGTTCCTTCAAAACTTTGTGACCACTTAAACTACACTTTTTGAATTATGAACTTTGTGAGGCATTTCAGAAGTGTGGCAGTGCCTTGAAGGCGAAGATATACTGCTAAAGAAGAAACATTTATGCGCTATCACAACAAACTGAAACAAACTGTTAAAATCAAGTTAAAATGTTTAAGATAAATTTTCTATCCACAGTAACCATAGTTTCATGTTTTGTGACCTCCAGTTGTTCCTCCCCCATCACTCCCACTCACAATATACACTCTTCTCCCACCAATCCGATCACAGTGCTTAGTTCTTCCAAGAACCTACAGGCACGGCATATCCAGGCTGTTCTGACTTCCAAAGACTACTCTCTGCAATATCAGGAGTTCATTACCATGCTTCTGCCCTTCCAGATTTTCCATGATGTCCTTATGTCCTTGCATCATCACACTGTCAGCTTTTTCCACGTCCTTCACAAGCGCTATTTTGTCTAGAGGTCAAAATAGAGGTATCAAATGTTGCAATTGTTCTGGAGCTATATTTTTAACATGCTTATGATTGCTACCACTCAGTTGATATTTGACTAAATGAATTCCTCACTGGGATGCTGGCGAGTGCTGTCTTTCATCAATTTATCTTCTTTTAACTTCTTATTTTAGTAAAATTGCTGGGCTGGTGATACCCTTGAAAATTCCTTCTTCGAATTTGATTGAAAGTCAATATTGCAGTTGTGAGTTACCTTCAGGAAAAGAATAGTTCCAGAGAAACAGAAGTAGACATGCATTAGCATCAGATAATCTGGATATTCAGATAATGGTAGATAATTTGCCTTATAGCATGTACCACTTGTGCATTATGTTATCTATGAAACAGATATTTCCATCTTCATACAGATATATCCATCTTCAAAGATGGACTTAATAAAATTGGGTTTTAACAAGACACCTCTGCTACCAGAAGGAAATCTGAGAATCCATAGTGACAAATCCTTTTAGTTCTTGTAAGAGGCCACAGAAGATTCTAATTTACATAGACAGAAACAGTTCCCGCTTACCAAAAGATGTATTTATATTTTAAAACCTAATTCCAATGGAGCTCTATAAGAGCGCCCAGAACTAAAAGATCAGTTTCACTGGCATCACTTACATTTTATACTGAGGTAAAATATTACAGTCTCTTAAAACTTCAATTGTATTTATAAGGTTTAATATGTAACCCTAAGATTGAAGTCAATGTCATATTTTGAAAAATTATTTCAAATGCATTTTGTGTATTGGATAACAGCAAAATTCTGTTATGCTTCAGTTTTGAAGGAAAGTTACTGTGCAGAAAAATAAGATGATTGTTGCTCTATCATCTTATCGAAAAAACACCCAAACCCAAGTTCTGTCTACAAGAGATAAGCTGCAGCACTATTAAAAAAAAAAAGGTAATTTAGATGACAGACTGTCCATCAATCATTAATCTGCAAAGCCTAAGCGTTATGGGAGTGACAGACCTCACTTCACAACTTTCTGTAGGAGGTTGCAGACAGCTGTAGATTTGGTCATCTAGAATGACTGCTATAATCTAAAAGTTTTCCAGCATCACTTTCCATCACTGTATTTTTGCAGAGAGTATATGTGAATACCTTGAGCCAACTAGAACCTAGGGGAAGGCTCTGGCAAGCTTCTGTTAACCTCTGTCCACGGTGGAAATGGCTCCTGTTCTTCCACTGTTTGTTTTCTGTCCTTTTATTTCTAAATCTTGTGGACACTTTAAGCACTTGTGATTCTGTTTGTGAAAAAGGTTTTTGAAAAACCACGTATGCTTAAAAACTAACTTTGTTACTTTCTTTTGCAGTAAGTTTCTCTTCCTCATGAATTACATTTTTTTTTAAAATTAGGTTTTATGTGTTCAAAAAGTCCCTACAATCTTTCTGCACAATTTACAGTTCCATGTAACTTGTCATGTTTTATGTACTCTTTGAATTTTCTGAATTTGTTTACCTCTTCCACTTGACGATTTTTACATATGTGTCAAGATCACTTGTTCAGCTGTTTAAGCTGACTTTCAACCACAGTGACTTTTTCCTTCCTCCAGAATTCCTTTGATCAGCAGCATGAAGCAACTAGAGCATCTCTCCTGTGAGGATGGACATAGGATTTTAGGATTTTGGGTGTTTGGGTGGTTTGTTAGGTTCTTTTTGCTTTGGTTTTATTTGGGTTTTTTTTGGTTGGTTGTGGTTTTTTTAATGTTGATTTTTGGGGTATTTTTTTGTTTGTTTGCTGGGAAAATACTGATTTAGAGTGTATTGTGATCAGAGATACAGATTTTTGGGGGTTAGCTACGTCTTGAAATATGAAGATCAAGAACTGAAGATTAAGAATGGTACTAAACAATATATCTGTGGTCTATTTAATTACTTTATCCTAGAGACAATCTTGTACTGTGCATGAAATTAATTGCACCATGGAGATACATTTATCAGTTTATATAATGGTAACTGGACCTTTTCCTTCATGCTTTGTATTTTCAAAGCTTCTTTAATCTTGTTTAAGTATGACACATTTATGAGAGGAATTACGTCACATAGTACCTGCCATGCTAGAGACTTGAGTGAAGCCTCTAAGATCTTTTCCAATCATATGCTCTCATAATTTTGTGAAATCAATTTTTTTTGGCTTAAGATAGACAATTTACAGTATCAGAGTTTATTATATATGAATCACATTTGAGAGCTACCTGAAACATATAATTACATATATATGTATGTATGTATGTATGTATGTGGTCTTGATATTATTAGATGCAATATATAACCTAACTTTTGAAGATATTTAGGTGACTGATGAGAAAAAATGATCAGCAATAGAACAAATGACTGTGTACTTAAAAAAATGAATTAGAAATGAAATTTTATGCATAAATACTGTTTATTGGTGGAAAAATCACTGATCATCAACAAAAAAAGTTCTTCCCACTGACTTTGTATGGACGCCTATCAAACGTGAATGTATAGGAAAAAAGGCCTTCCTTTCCTACCTTGTTTATGTGATTGGCAGATGTGAAGCTTAGCATAGAAATTTCTTATGAAGGTGTAAATGCTTTAATATTACATCTTGTTATACAAATAATATTTGTCAGTATTTATAAATTTGAAATAGGATTTTTAATAGATAAAAATCTTCAGTTGAAAACCTAAGTTAAAAATACTTCAAGTTCTTTACAGTGCAAACCATAAATGGTGGAGAACTTGTCCTTCTTACCATATAGAAATTTCTGCCATGAGGAAAGAATTATTTTTCCTAATTATGTAATTTATATCAGTATGAGACTGTTAGCTTTACTTTGGCGAGAAAAAACTGGAATTTCATAGTAACTTCTGTATTTGTGCATTACTCCTTCCTGTCCCCAACAAGTATTCCTCCAACTGTGAGTAGCTACAAGAGTTTTAGAGATGTTTAGCTTAGTAATTTGCCTGACACCGAAGGATGTTTTAAAGTCAGCCACTGAAAAAAGAATATGAACTTCAAATAATATCTGATTTACACATTTGGGATCAGGACAGGGCTATCATTTGTTATTGCTACGTGATGAACTGTGGTTCTGACTTCCCAATTTGTGAAGTTATTTTCAAACCTCAGGACATAGCTGTTTTTTGTCTCACTTTGAACGAATCCACTCACTTTTGTCAGAGTCTGGACTAGCTCTGATTCCTGAAGCAAATACAATTCACTCTAGGCAAACATCTTTAATTAAAAAGCTCATGCCTTGGAAATAATATCCATTCTATATCAGTGGCTGTTACAACAGAGTCAGGCTCAAGATACTTATTTGCATCTTAAACACCTCTGCAAAAGATTTTTCTTCAGATACAATGGGACCTAAGGTGACTCTGGACACATGTTATGTTGTCAACGTTAAGAGATGTAGAGGTCTTTCCCAGGACTGATACTGATGTCCCGACTACAGGTCTGGCTCCCCAGAGATCCAGATATTTCAACATGTTTGAGCAGATAAGATTAACTCCTTACAAGATCTCCTTGATTAATGGTGCTGCCACTGCTTGGACAGCCCCCCCACTCTTCACAGTATTCAATACATTTTAATGCTTAAAGCTATTTTCTCAGCCACTTTATAGTTTCTCAAGGAGAGAAGCTTATCTTTTCTGTAGGGTTTTAAAAGCTCGTGCCTACTGCAGCACATTTATTAGCTATTTAACTTCAAATAACTAACAAAAGGTTTTCGTAATCTACTTATCCTGTCACTAATTCAAAGACATTTATTAATTGCTAATTGCATTAAAATATATTCAGATTTTGTTGATCAAAATTCCTCCATACTTTCAACATTTGCAAATGACTTCTGTTTATCTTGACATTTGCTCACTAGCAAAAAAGAACTACTAGCAACATGAAACAGCCAAAGGCAGATTAATTCTTGCAGGAAGTTAAGGGAAAAGTGATACCGATACAAATATCAATGTGGTACAGATGCCATTTATATCTAGGTTTCTTTATGTTACTGCCCCTCATAGAACAGTATGCTTTGTACCATCTATGTTAGCCGGAATTGCTTGGTGACGAGGGAAGATTGATGTCAACACCTTTTTTGATGTCATCCTTTAACTATCTAGCATTTCATGACAGTCACTTGAAATGTATCTCACGATGCCTACTCTAACAATGAGGGAAAGAATCCTGCAGGAGGCTCTTGAAAGCCACACACCGAGTGGGGAATAATATTTGGTTGTCTCCCAAGCACAGCCTTAAACTTAACAAAAGGTAAGATTTGTTCTGTTTCTGGACCTCCAGCCATTGTCCAGATAAAAAAATACTCAGGGAAGAAATCTTTTTGCAGCCTATGCCTTTCACTGGGAACCAGTTAAGAGACTCACGAGAAATAGATCTCTTCAGGCTCTAACTCCGTCGTGGTTTGACCCCAGTTGGCAACAGCCTCACAGAACCTCTCACGCACTCCTCCCAAGTGTGATGGGGAGAGAATTAGGAGAGTAAGAGTGAGAAAACTCGTGGGTTGAGATAAAGGCAATTTAAGAGGGAAAGCTAAAGCTATGCATGAGAGCAAAGATAAACAAGAAGTTAGTTTGTTACTTTCCATGGCCAGGCAGATGTTCAGCCATTCGCAGGAAAGCTGGGCTCCATCCAGTCTAACAGTAACTTGTAAAGACAAACGGCATCACTCTGAACATGCCATTCTTCCTCTTTCTTCCCCCTGTTTTATATGCTGGGTGTGATGCCGTATGGTATGGGATATCCCTGTGGTCAGTTGGGGTCAGCTGTACTGGCTGTGTCCCCTCTCAGTTCCTGCTGCACCCCCAGCCTGTATGCTGAGTAAAGCCTGAGCCCTGGTTCGACGTTCTACCTTGAAGTGCTTCCTGCGAATGGATATTCTTTTTTAGCCCCTGGTCCAGGGTTGACCAAAAGGCATTTTATGTGATTACACTGTATTTCCCTTAAGTATAGTTACTGAGGAATATACCATTTGAAGTAATGGGAAGCCCTGCCTATTTGCTTTAGGAAGGGTAAGTAGATCAGATTCTTAATATACTTGCAAACTTACATGCTCACAACTTGTCAAACCAGTTCTTCTCATATTTAGTGTTGTTAAAGGCAATTTACCTGGGAGAAGTGCAATGCAAAAAGTGTCATTCCTGGAGCAGGCACCACTGTTCAAACGTGTCATTTTCTATACGTATTCTGAATACAAAAGAGCAAAAAATAACCTGACCTGATGTATTTCATTTTAAATAAAATAAAGCATAAAAGGTACAAGTCATTGTACTGGTCACTTTTTCTCTTATTTCAACTTGAAATCAAAAATACGTATTAGCACAGAATCATGCTATAAAGGAATTATTTTTGATTATAATTGACGTTGTAATTGGGAACTTGAGAATCTGTTTTTGAAAATTATATTTGAGATATGCTGCATCGGACTGTAAATGGAAAGTAGTCTTTATGAGTTTTCATTATATTGATTTCATTTTTTGATTAAGGTTCATTTTCTATAACATCTGAAGACCAGTCTAGATCACTCTAGAATTTGAGAATTACTCTAGAACCAATTCTCAGATTAAAGATCTGACACAGATTCCATTCCACATCTAACTCACAAAGCACCTCCCTTTACCGTTAGAATGTTCTCCCATTCTCCTGGACAACATCTAACTGCATACACTTTGTAAAGTACTGAAAAAGCCTCAGGGATCAGACTAACCACTGACTCCTCTGTACTGGCTGGATAATCCCTTCTTGTATGGACCTAATTACCAAAACAGTGTAAACCCAAGAAATAATAGTAAGAAATCAAACAATAAAAATAGGTGTAAAATATCATTATTCTTTAAAACTAAGAAAATGTGACTGGGAGAGTAATCTGCTGATGGCGCCAACAAAGGTCCATATCATTTAGACTTTGCAAGGACCATTCAGTAAGAACTAATTAAAGAGGCCCCAAATTGAAAGTTCTGTTCTTAGCAGCTCAGATAGAGCCTAGAAAAAGATGCATTCTATCTGTTATACAAACATAACTGGGTGAAAATCCTATGATATTTTTTTGATCCTGAAACAAAATCCAGAAGCTAGCGAAAAAAATTAGTAGCAAAACACTCTCCTACAGTATTTTTTCTTCGGTTTTCTTCTGAGTGACCTCAATAAAGTTAATGCCTAAGTAATTTTGATCTTTATTTAGCAAAATTCTGAAGATTGTGAAACTACTTTGCCAGCTACTTAAGTATGAGCTTTAATTTCAAGATCACCATTATTTAGCACTCGATAGGACTTCTTACTAGCTGTTGTTCTTTGTTGAGCTCATGATCAGTCAGATTCTTTAAGATTATTTTAAACAAGACATTTCTGAGACCAGAGTCTTGAAAAGTAGAGGAGTAGCTCTATAAAGCTCTTTTTGACATTTAGTAAAGCTTATATGAAAACTTGTAACAAAACTTAAATAGAAAGGGCCACAAAAAAGATAAAAAAGTTTTCAGTTTTGTTGGAAAGATATACAGGTACTCACTGCAAAACAGACTAATTTTAATTTAAATGTTTTGATATGTTATGCAAGAGTGGACAAAATTTAGAACAAGTTTGAGCAAGTGGATTGGAAGCAAGCGTATATTATATATTCCTGCCTTGCTGTGTAGTTTTCACCTCTTGAAATTTAGAAATACATGCAACACTGTCAAAAATTAGATTTTTTTTCTGATATAATCTTAATTGACTTTTGTAGGATACTTTTGTAAAAGTGATTTTTAAAAACGAAGTGCATATCTACAAAATTATCAAATCTGGATTGAAAAGTGTTATCTTTCTTAATGAACTTACAGTTTCTACCTGAAAAAATACTAGTGAAGAGCAAACACACAGATAATTACTTCATCTTGGCTGCTGACTTGTAACTTGCTCAGCTTAAACTTGAGTAGTGTGCCTGCATCCTTGTCTTTGCTGATAGAGTGTCATTTATCATCATGCAAACTATCACATTGTCAGATTCACTTATTTCAAGACTTTCTGTACATAACTCCCAGTTGTACCATTCTAATCTTGGCAGTCTCCCCAAATCCTTATCCAAAGGCAGGCTCTCTTCCCTCTCTAACTACCTCACCATTTTCCTCACCATTTCCCTCTTAGATTTGAATTCCCAGACTCCCCCTCCTTCATTCCCAGGCACCATCTCTGCTTCCACTCCAATTCCTTATCCTTATCTCCGTTTCTTCTCCCATTCCAGTCTGGCTCTCTTCCCACTGTACTCAAGTCAGACATCTTTCCCTTCCTAATACTCTGGGAAAAAGGAAAGAACCGAAGGTTGAATTAACAAAATGACAGAATTCTCTCAATTCCAGTTCTCAATCTCCTTCCCACTCACAACAAGAGGAACTGTAATTGCAAGACAGGAAATGTCTAAGAGCATAATCTATAAATAAAATTTTGAATATTAATTAAAATTACGAGAAATGCAGTCTGAATTCTAGTTTTGTCAACTTAAATATCTTTCAGCTAAATCCACAGAGCAGTGGATGAAATGCCCCAAATGTACTCCCAAGATAAACCAATGATCTACAAATTCATATGTTCATATTGCAAAGTGCTTTTATTTTTAATTTAATATTAAATTTTTAATTTCATTTAGAAGGAGAATTGCATGCCTGCACTTGTATGTCGGAAATAAACAGGAAGCAGTGTAGGTACATCTGACATTAACATAAGGCTAGGATAGTTTTGCAGCTGACTTTGAAAGTAAACAAATTCTTTATGTGCTGGTTCATTTCCTGGACAATATTTTTATTCTCCTTTGCAACTAAATGACTTTGTATAATAAAGAGTGCTTCTAGATACACTTTTTATATACACGTGAATAAAACACTGGCGTTTTAAGCTTTTTGTTCATGAAAGAAAATATACATTGTTTCATTTTAGAAAATATATTTGCACACAATATCTGTTCAGTATGGAGATTTTAATAAAATATAATTTATTTCATTATGCCTTAGCAATTTCTACTCTTTCCTGTGTATACCACCATGGAAATTTCATTATTCATATTAGCATTTAGACCTTTGTTTTATTCAGTGACTGCATCTGCTAAGAATTCGATGTATTTCCATTAAGCAGCACACAAGTAAAAGAAAATAACTGCTGAGAAGAGGAAAAAAAAAAAAAAGAAGAGAAAAGGAAACCAACAGAAAGCAAAACATATTAGCTCTAAAAAAAATGAGGGAGAACACATCTAAGAATCCAGTTTGGGAATGAAAGCTTGATTAAGGTAAGAATGCCAGTGATTCCTAACCCTCACATCCCCATATCCTCAGTCTGACACAATCACAATTTTCCCTTCAACCATAAATTTAACTTGATGAGGAGAAAAATAAATCTTTTTAGAACACCCTAGTTTAACTCCACAGAGTTACTGATATATAAACTGATTTTAGCAGCCAGAGAGCATTTGTTTCAGCAAGAGTGTCTGGATCATATAAGGAGGTAAAGAACGGTGTTTGTGGAGTGAGTAAAGGAGCTAAGGGAGCCCAACACTCTCTTCTCACACATGCTCTAAGCCTACTGATAGCATTAGAATGCAGAACAAGGAGTGGGAACTGTGTAGCATTACAGTATATTGGCAGCCTCCCATCAGTTGACACATGGGGGTGCAATTCAAAGGAGTCTCTGAACTTGAGGAAAAAAGATTTATTTTTTTAATTTTTTTTTTTAATTTTAATTTTAGTTTTTTTTAATATCAGGATCCCAGCACTCCTACTTTTCTCCCTTTTTACTGTGATAACTTCACTCCTCTCACTCCTCTTCCATTTCGCTCTATGTCTCCTCCGTATTTTATTTCTATTCTGCATAGTTTTGTCAGACAAGTCCCTTTGAGGCATTCTGCCAAGCTTGTGGAAGGGAAGACTCGAAAGCTGTAAGTCACTACTGCTCATCTCAACCAGCACAAGCCCAGGCCAAGCAAATTGCTCTACAAATGTCCTGAAGTGCAGCATGCCAAAGAAATGGCTAAATTTGACATATGTTGTGCGGCCTAGGAGCAAAGGTTTTACTAGTCTTTGTGCATCATGGCACCAATCAGCATATATTACTCATATCTTATCATCTTTGTATTGTTTTGTATTTAAGGGTGTTTTTTGTTAGGTGTCTTTGTTTTCTTTAATATTTTTATTTGTTTGTTTGTTTGTTTGTTTGTTTTTGTTTTTGCTTGGTTTTGGTTTTTTGGGTTGTTTTTTTTTGAAAGAAACCATAAGAGTTATTCCTTCTCAGTTCAGTGATGGTGTTTTCTGACATTTCAGGAAGCACTGAATTGGTGATACATGGGTTATTGATGGGTCAATATCTTACATGAGTTTAGCAAACAAGACAGTATCGAAATACTGAATTACTATATAAACAAAACCAATATTGCAAACATTTCAGTTCCCTTCCTGTTTAAAATTCTTGCTTCTGAGTGAAGAGAATTTCTTGCTTCCCATTCTGCTCTGTGCTGACCACTGATGATTTTGAGGTGGAAATTAAGCACACAACAGAAAAATGAAAAGACAAAGCATATGAAAGCAATCGATCTGTTACGCATCCATATGTCTCAAAGATTTTTAATTGCCACTAGGGGATTTCAAGGAATTTCTAAAATTAGTTGCAGAGATGAATACTCTCCTATGAATCGAATGGTTGTGTAAGAGCACTAGCAGCTACGTAGAAGGACCAAACCTCTCACATCATGAAGAAATGTCTGTTTAGAAAAAATGTCCTGTTTAACTTAAAGATGCATAAACACAAAAATAAGCAAGTGAACAAACAAAAATACTAAGATATTTCATCCGTCTAGAATGACAACCCAGGTGGAAAAAGAAAAAATTAGAGGTACTTACTGATTTCTCAAGTTGTGTCTGATCAATGTACACATTTATGATAGTTTTAAAATTTTGTCTCCAAATAAATAGTTTCACTGCTAGGTTAGTGATTATTTCTCTTTATTTGCTGGAGGATTTGCTTAGTCATCAGATGGAGTGTAGCCCTTAGAATTCAACATCCCCAGAAAAGGGACTTTAGTATAATAGATAATGAAACCAAATTATTTCTGGTGTTGGTTTGGGGTTTTTCCTAATAAATGAGTAAATAAAACCCAATACAAACCCAGTAAAAATAATATAATATGTATAATATAAATATTGAATTAAATTTAATATGAGGTTTTTTTTAGAGATGACTTGTAGTTTAGAATTGGACATCTGGAATGCTCAAAGGTAATATCCTGCATAATTCTTTCTTTTTATCTGCATTAGCCATTTGAACCTCAATATTCATTGTGTCAATACCTGTGTTAGCAGTTTTTCATCTATCACTCCATATTCTACCTGAATTAGGTTTTATCTGCAATAAAGTTTATTTTACCTGCAAAAGAGTCCACCTTTATTTTTGCAACTGTGATAACTGTGAAGTTCGACTTTGGAAAAAATAAATGGAAACTGCAGATCTGAAGGCAGGTTCTGTAGTTGTTATTGGCTTTAAATTGCCTTTTATTCTATGGTAAAGTAAAAGAATAATAAGAAAAAAGGTAATGTAGAATGATGTGCAATGTCTAATAGTTTCAGTCGCTTCACTGTTAGATTTTCTTTTTATTTGTTTCGTTTTGGCTGCAATCACTGGAATATGTTGGCTACAATACTTGCAGATGGAAACCAAGCACAGATGTGCCAACATAGGCTCCAGGTTTGTGAGTATACACATTTTTATTGCAAGTAGAGCAAATAGCTTTCCCTGGATTATCCAAGCTGAAGTTGAAAAAGTGCCATATATAAAAGATTTCCTTTTGGGAACAGTTGAAACTCCATGTACAACTGCACTTCGAATGGAGGAATTTTTTTTTTATGCTGTTTTGCGGCAAATCTGTTTCCTTTAGTACTGTAGCCATTACTGTGGTTTTCTTGAGAAGATGTGCATTGCCTACATGAGTTCCCTCGGACACAGAAGCAGTAGACAGAGCTGAAGCATATTTGTCTAGCTCAAGAAAAACAGTATCCATTTGAAATCTTGCTGAGCATAACTCCACTGCATCGGGACACCAGCTGATTTTACATATCTTGAAAGCTTTTGGGAATCATAATCACTGATGATTTTACATTTTACCAGATTAGAATTTTGGATTGATTCTCTCATTCAAATTCATGACCAAAATTAAGTGCTTTAAACAGTTTTACTTCTGATTTTGCAAGATTTGTGACCTGTTTCATACTTTTTTTTTTCCCAGTGACTCCATAAAAGGTTGATTGTAGGGTGATTTGGTCTCAGATCATCAGTCTTTTTTTGGTCTTTCCAGCTAATTTCTGTAAGATTATATAACAGAAACAACCCTTGAGAAATAAGTAGTTTCTAGGAAAAAATATAGACAAAAATAATTAATATCTGATTGAATATGCAAGAAATTAAATGCCAAAATATGACAAATGACAAGCTATTTCATATCAGTAGTTTTGGTTTGGTTTTCTAGTTTCACAACCTAATACTTGAAACACTATATGTTCCTAACTGATATTTAATGTTTTCTCTTTACTGCATTAATATTTAAAGAATCCTAAAGAGTTCTTGCTTTTAAAATATTCATGAGTGCTGCTCTTTTATGTGAAACAAATTTCAAAGGGAGAATCCCTAATTCACTTACTAACCAATTCACATGTCTTCTCACTTGCCTAAGCAATTTTTAGTGGTTTTATCCATTAATCTGAGTCGAAGCGCAAATCTGATAATTGCACTGAAGTAACAAATATTGGGCAGATTTCCATTTGGGAGCATGGTAAGACATTTTTTTTCAGCCTTCTTATTGACACTGGAATTACACAACTTGTAAAAGCAGGCATCGTTTAAAGGGAAAAAAATTATTGCGAAGACTTATTGTTTATCTGAAACATATTTTCTAAGCTTACTTCTACTCTCCAGAAACTTGCTTTGATGCCTTTTAATAATAGATATTAGAGCACTATTCTAGAGGGCTCAGCAGTGAAGGACTCTCAAGAAATGTAAAGGTAAAAACTTCAATGGGTAACTGTACAGCTCTTTTTCACTGGGAGACTGTCCCAGTGAGACCTTCCCAAGGAATAGTTGTGCAGCAGAGTTCACATGTTCATTCAACTCTGCTAGTGTGTCGGAAAGAATACCACCCTCTTTTATATGAGTACCAGAAGCGGATGGAGACTCAGAGGCTGCTCCATTGCCTCACACGGAGAGCAGGTAACAGCTGCTGGTCCTCTTTGGTCTCTACTGCTCTGGTCTGAATTTACCTTGGCAGCGTGAGCACGACAAACTCATGTCCCATTATTAGCAATATGTTCAGACAGGGCTTCCCTTACCCTTGTTTTCATTTTCAAATGTAGCTTGTGAAATTTACTCTGCTTTTCAGATGAGCATCACAAGAGACTGATGCCAATCTGCAGAAGATTTTCCTCCAGCAATCTATATTTGAGCCCATGGCAGAGTCTGCAGGCAGTTTTTTGGCAGCATCAGAGATACTTCTGTGTTTGCCACTTAATTAACTGTTGATGGACCATCTGGGCAGATTATTCTTTATGAGCGTAATTTTTCTTTGATTCACCTTGGAATCTGTATAAGCAATGCACGTTCTTTTATTAAAAAAAAAAAAAATCACTGGGTAAGTATCCTTTGTGATCAATGTATAAGCATATTTTGAAGGTTATATTGTACAAAAAGGTGTTAGATTAGCTGATTTGCATACTTAGACTTCAAGAGAGAGGGTGAAATTTGTTAAAATTGATTTTGCCATCTTTTTATCCCTAAAATGCCTGAACAATTGTTTATCCTATTTCTCAGGGAGAAATCTGCACTATGATATTCCATTAATGTCTATAATTTGTAATTATGGGATCTCAGAAGAAGGTGAAAGCCCAAAAGGTAGTTTTAAAGAGGAATAAGGGAAAAATTCAGATTAATTGTTTTTCAATACCTAAACCAGATGACTGTGCAAAAACTCTGTTGTAACAAATAAACAAAAGAAGTCATCCTAGCCTTATATTCAAAAACTCTAACCTCTAAATCAGGATCTAATTAATGAGTCATTGTTTTGACACATTAAAAATAAATGTCTGGTTTCATGGGTGATACCTTCAGATAAAGCAAATCAAATTTAACTCCTGTGAAAAAAAGAAAAGCACCCTGAAGAGAATCCAAATAATAATATTTTAAGAAAATAGACATGTTCAAATTTATGTCACTTTTTTTTCTTGGATAAACCTATTTTCGTATTTTATCTTGTTTGGTTGGAGTATTTTGTTATTATTATTTCTATTGGTTGGTGCTTTTTTGTTTGTTTGTTTGTTGATTTGACTTTTTTTCTTGTCTGTTTCTTCTGGGACTTTTGCTCAGTATAGAGCAGAGATTATTCAAAAGCCTCGAGGCCGGCCAGTGCTGTCTTATACCTTCAAGCCGGCATTTGGTAATACGAGCAGTCGTTTCAAATCCTTTTTTGGACATATTGAAATCTGAATGCCACTTTTCACTTAGTACATCTTGGAGTATCTTAAAAAAATTTCCATTATAGTAAAAACACACTTCATGGCTTCAGCACTGTAGTATCTGGAAATAGTGAATGGTTTGCACAGTTACTGCTCCAATAAGGTCAGTTACTGAGTTAATATAAAAAATAATCTTTTCATTGTCAAGGGCTGAGAAGCAATCATACTTCATATACATCACAATAACTAAAGTGGTCAAGAAAGATGGTAGGAGATAGATAGATAGATAGATAGATAGATAGATAGATATAAATACACGTTTCAAGAGCCATAAACAAGAGTTTAGCTTAGGGACAGAAGCTTTAAAGTAAACTTCCTGGATATAAATCTTCCTATGCTATTTAACTTCTGAATAGTACATTTTTTAAAATTCCTTTGCATTGACAATTTTTCTTTCTTTTTCTGAAGTGGGCTCATTGAAAATAAGAAAACAGAAATATATGAAATACAACAAAGAAAAAAATTTTAATATCATAAACTATGTTTAAATTATCACATTATTTCTGAAATTACTCAAATTCTTGTGGATCTTTCAACTCAAGTTTTCCTAAGTCTCCATATAATAGTCCCTGAGTCCAAAATAAAACTGACAATGGAGAACACACACTTTCAGAAAATACCTAATTTTGCAGAAACAGGACAGCTTATTAGAAATAATAGAAATGTCTTTGCTACATTTGTAATTAATTTTTAAATTTGTGTTAATTTTTGATGACTTTCCCCTTTCTTCATTGATATCGCTGAACCTAATGAACCTAATTTGAATTATTTCGACTAGTTGTAGGTTCCAGTTAAGTCAAAGGAACTTGCAATGCTGACCATATTTACTGAAAGGGCTCTAAATCAGAAGGAAAATAAGTGAACTTTGCTTTTACTCCATAGATAATCCGACAAGATGTCTACATCTTGCTCCAGCACTATGTTCCAGAAGTAACAGGAAGTCCCCTCCTTTGACATATAGACTTGCTATTAGAATTAACTGTGGTAGTAATTTAATTTGGAATCGATAAAGGATATTTAATTTTGTTTCATTTTATTAACCTCATGCCAGTTGTACCATTCTAACTTGCAGCTGCACTTCATTAATAAATAAGTGCCTGAACACAGATTTTGTACTTTGTTGTACTTTCTTATAATCTCTAACCTGTTTTAGGAGATGCCACTGTATTTCAGGCTCCTATTTTTTCCTTAAAACATTCTACAGAGATTCTGATTTACCATTGATCAGCAATGTACATCTTCTTCTCTTCACACTGTTACAAAGCCAGACAGATCAATTTTAAAACTCTTCAGCCCAAATAAGCGTTGCTGCTTTTCCTTATTATTATTTATTATTCGTATTTATACAGAGCCTAGAAACAGGCTAAGACCGCTGGCAGATTATATAGCTAGTATCCTTCTGGACAAAATATTCAGCTCACAGCTGGATAAACATGTCATGCGATGGCGAGCAACTGGCTCTCAGGTGGGGCACAAAGGGTTACAGTGAATGGGGTGACATCAGAATGGTGACCTGTCACTGGTGGGGTTCCACAGGTCTCCTTCCTCAGCCCTGTGCCCTTCAACATCTTCATAAATGACTTGGACACAGGACTGGAAGGGATACGTAGCAAGTTTCCAGATGATACAAAGCTGGGAGGAGCTGTTGATGCCCTTGAAAGATGGGAGAGTCTGTAGAGAGACCTTGATAAATCACAGGCCTGGACAATCACCAACCGTATGAAGTTCAACAAGAGAAAGTGTTGGATGCTGCACCTGGGATGGGGCAACCATGGATGTGTAGACAGACCAGGGGATGAAGTGCTGGAAAGCAGCGCTGTGGAAAGGGAAAGGGACGAAAGGGACCTGGGGATGCTGGTTTACAGAAAGTTGAATCTGAGTCAGCAGTACCCTGGCAGCCAGGAGGCCTAACTGTGTCCTCGGGGGTATCAGGCACAGCATCGGCAGCCGGGCAAGGGAGGGGATTGTCCCGCTCTGCTCTGCACAGGGGCTGCCTCACCTCGAGTCCTGTGTGCAGCTTTGGGCGCCACAATATAATAAAGATACAAAGCTATGATAGAGGGTCCAAAGAAGGGCTATGAAGATGGTGAAGGGCTTTGAGGAGAAGCTGTATCAGGAGGGCGCTGTGGTCCCTTGGTCTGTTCAGCCTGGAGGACAGAAGACTGAGAGGACATCTCATTCCCGTCAGCAATCTTCTCATGAGGGGAAGAGGAGGTGCAGACACTGATCTCTTCTCTCTGGTGACCAGTGATAGGACCCACAGGAATGGCCTGAAGTTGTGTCAGGGGAGGTTTAGGTTGGATGTTAGAAAAAGATTCTTCACCCAGAGGGTGGTTGAGCACTGGAACAGGCTCCCCAGGGAAGTGGTCACAGCACCACGCCTGAGAGAGTTCAAGAAGTATTTTGCTCTCAGACAAATAATGTAACTTTTGAGGATGATGCTGTGAAGAGCCAGGAGGTGGACTCAACAATCGTAGGTCCCTTCCAACCCAGCATATTCCATAATTCTGTGGTAGCTCACACCTTATCCAATCATACAGAGTGCAACTGAATTAAGAGAAAAAAAAGATAACTTCTTATTTTTAAAACAGAAAAAGTGGATGAGCCATAAAAATGGTATCATTCCTATATATATTGACAATACCACACGCCATCTGATCTTTCTGAACCTTTTAGGGGATGCAAATTTAGCCCTGGATTCTGAAATTGGACCTTCACAAACAAACTCCATATACATGTCTTTTGGGAGTTTCCATGAATGACCGTGTCCCTCTTCAGAACATTAGTCTATGCCTTTGTGAAGATCAAATTGTAAAATTAGGACAGTTCATTAGGAGTTTTCAGAGGCATGTAAAGATATCTTATATTCTACTAGAACAAGAAATACGCATATGCACACACTACCACAACCCCAACACCTCTTTCTCCAACTGAAGAAGAAACAACAAAGAAAAAAAGTTTCTTTCGGTTGAGTTTTGTGGCATTTTATTGGAATTTATTTGCATTTTATTGGAATGCCATGAATACTAGACATGAAGCCACAGTATTTAGATCTAGTAAAGTGAAGTAGCATCCGAATTGCAATTTCTTATAGAATCGATGTCCTTGGTTCTCATAAACAGTTCTAAAAGTGTCTTCTAGCCAGTGTACAGCTGGGACTGAAGCCTGTTCTTTCTTCTTTATTCACAGTCATTGAAGAGTTTGGTAAGTGTCCAGCAGAATTCTGAAAACTTATTTTTTGGTCTAGGCACTTATCGTTGTGACAAGAATTTTTTTCCCTTAATATCCAGGAGGAGGGAGAAGAAAAGAAGACAATTACCTGAAAAGCTATTTCATTGGACACTGCTTTCTCTTTACAGTTCTTACGAGGCTGTGAACGTGAAGAGCAATAAACTGGTATTGACAAGTAATTACTGCTTTATGGATACCATTTGCATTTGATGCATGCAGGTAGACAGGTAATGATTATCCCAGAAACTTTCCTTACAGCTGCATTCATGCTCCTAATCTTTGTTATAAAGCATGCCTAAAGTTTTTATTATATTTTCAATAAAAACATGAATATAAGAAGGCAGGTATTTCCACATGATGATATACGTCTGTTTGGTGAAGATACATATAGGACAAAAGAAATTTCTAGCGTGACTAGACTCAGAAGTAACACTCTAACGTTATGTGCATAAATTAGGTAAGAGTAATCTGAACCTCTGGAAGCAATATTTAAAAGCAAAATCTGCCTTTTCTACTCTTGGATTGCTAGTTCATAAATTAATCCTCTAAATAATCTTATTTTTGTCTTTTTGTTTGTTTTTCATTTAATTAAAAAAATGCAAATACTTCTAAACACATTAAAAACCAGTTTTAACTGTATCTCTATTGTGTATGTTCCTTTCATGAAGCACTTGCTCCTTTGTATCAGTCATCTTTGAAGCATGTGATGAAGTGTTCAGACTTCTAAAGGAGATTCAGTATCAGTTGCGCTGTTTAAAAACTAGACAGATAAAAAAGAAATAATACAAACCCATGGGTTTTGGTTTGTTTTGATTGTGGTTTCTGGCATTGAACTCTCTAAATATATTTGATGTTGGCCTTATAGAATTGCTGGCTGGTTTTCAGATGTTTTATTTTAATGGAAGGTTAACTCAGTGAAAAATAAAGGGCTCAGCTCAGCAGAAAATTCTAGTTGAATGAACAAATTCATTTTCCGTGCATACCATATTAGCTTACTATAGACTTTATAAACAAAATTCTTCCAAAAATATAAATGAACTAGAGGCTGTGCAATTCAAATTGAAACAAGGATTTAAACATTTGTCACAACGGTAGATTTAAAACATGCATCTAAATAAGGGCATAATTATAGTCTGATGAACAAAAATTATCACAATAATAAAAGAAGTATAAAAATAGGAGTGTATTATGCATTTGTATGGTGTATTTGCACAGCAAATGAGAGGAATTTCAGAATGATGTTGCTAAGAGTTATGAGAATCTTTTTACATAATTCATCAATGTGCAATACATTCTGTTTTTAAACAGGGAGACAAGCACAACACTAAAGTGTGAAGCTTTAGATGGAAGTTTAAGGCATAGCATAATATTTGATTTCCTAGTAGTCTATTTTGATTCTATTGTATGATTATGACAGTTACTCATCAAGTAAAGAAATAAATGTTCCTAGTAAGGTGAATTTCAGTTGTCTTTTTTTTTTTTTTTTAAATTAAGATATAATGTGATACTACAAGGATGTGTTAAATTGTGTGTATTGCCTGCTTCACTTGGAGTAAAATCCCATTACATCTGTGTAGAACCAAATATGGTTGCATAGGAAAAGTCACTAGATTGGAACTTTCTGCGTGAGTGACTACAGGTAAGGCGAATCCAACAGGACTCAGCAGCATGGGCTACTAGCAGTGATGGGAACTAGCTGTTTGTGTAATAATTTTTTTCTGGTAAGAAGTGTTTTGGTTTTGGTTTTCTCTCTGCTGAATTACAGAAACCCAGAAACAATAATTTCAGTGTAGTATCCTAATCTTCTCATTTTTACATTCAGATTTAGCTCCATGCTTGCCCACAGAAAATATTATTTTTGCTTATTTCCTTTTCCAGAAAAAAAAAACCCAAAACCTACATGCCCAAAAAGACACATCAGAAGTGAGAGATTCATGTCACAAAACTCATTTTTTAGTTGTTTTCTATAGACAGAAGTGAAATTGGTTTGTTTTTTCCCTGAAGCTGGTGACACAACAAACAATGTACTATTATTTCCCACTCCCTTCACAATAAATTGTTTAATGTAGTACTTTAAGCTTGCAAAAATTAGAAGCTTCATTTAAGACTCACAGTTCTAGATATCACAGATGCATTAAGACATATGATTTAAAAAACTTAAAGAGAGTGAGTCATATAATCAACCTGATTGAATTCTGTTCAAATGGTTTGAACCAATGCCCTTTAGGATCTCTATGCAGAGCTATATTATTGTGTAGAGAAAAGGCATAATTGCAAGAATAATAGAAAGAATAATTAGAATAAAAGATCTTTTACACTGTAGATGCAAATATTTGAGATATTTGCATATCTACATTGGGCATTATTTTCCAATGATTTCCAGTGATTTCCAAATTAAACAAAATCCAGAATGTTCATTTCGCAGACAAAATCTATATATCAGTTCTACTTAAACATCGCATAAAAAAAGAAATAAAATTCTTAACCTATCCTGAATCCTAGTATGAACATTTCTTTTAATAACATCTTTAGAAAGGAAGAACGACTAGAAATTATGTCTGATTTAAGTTAGAATTTTTGTAATTTTTAAGCAGACTTACTTGACCCCACAAAGATCAAATCTGAAAAGCAGGCTAAGGAATGACTGATATATATCCCAGTCTCTTAGAGATGTCAGTAAATAACAGATTTAGCACAGCACAAATTTTTTGGATTATCAGTGAAATGTAGGATATCATTGAAACTTATTTTTAATATCCCACCATGGAAATCTTTTTCCATCACCTGCTTAAACCTGGAAATGCCAAAAATCGTGCCATGTTTTATATCCAGCTCTAAATGCCCATGTTTGTCTGAGACAGTTTAGAGAATTCATAGTCTTAAATAGTAGAGCTCTCTAATGGTCAACACGTGATCTCACAGAGACACCAAAAATTAATGTTCTCCTGATAAAATCCGTCCAGTTTTCTGGATATTCTGCTAGCATTTCTAAGAAGTTGAGGTTTTCAGAGAAGATAGCTAAATCTAGCTTCTTTTGATTTACATCAGTAGAAAAAAATAGTGGCCTCCTAAATACAACAGTAACAGGACACTTGGACTGGACATTGCAAGCCATGAGTAAATATGTTCTGTTATTCTGACTTCATTTAAGGATTCTCATTTTTCAGTCTAAAAGTCGATATAACAAGAAGCTTCAATGGCTTACATTCTTAAATCTCAATCTGCTAATCTGTAAATGAGCTGCTGTAAGCACCACTTGGAAATTTGCTTTCTTAGAAATACAGCAGCAAAGAGAGCCGAAAGACAACATAATTCTTTTTAAAATTTGTTTTCTATTAAAAATTGCAAAACAAAGAAAAAAAACTTTCATTTTTTAAACAGATATTTTTTTCCATCCTCCATATCTAAAGACCACTTCAGTTATCTTTAAGAGGGTTTCCCCTGGCATCTTTGCAGTGTTAATAATTTTCATTCTGGTTTTATGTTGATAATAGGCAGAGGTTATCTAAGACTTTGCCAAAAATAGAATTAAACTTCGTTGCTAAATAATGAAAGCATTACTGGCAGATTATTAAAAAACTCTGTAATGTTTACGGGCATCTAGAATATTGATAATTTTATATAGGAATATATTCTGCATATTATACGAGAAGCAAGCAATCAAATATTTAAAACGGATTGAATGATTCAACATATTAATAATGGATTACATCACAAAGCCTCTCATCACAAGAGTTATTTCTGTGCAGGTCAATAGGAAACAGACATTATTGCCATGTAAGAACTGCTGGGTTTTTTCCCGGTCTGGGCTTTTAGAATTTAGTAGGTAAACTTCCATTGACATCAGAGTTTAAGGGTAGGGGTTACATTCTAATATTTACCATGCTTTGATGGCAGAAAATGACTTCATAAAACTGAAAATGTTTCAGGAAAGGTTGAGGTGGATCTCTTAAAGTTGAAAAACCTCAGTCCTACCTGATGCAAAGGTAACAAGAATCTCTCTGTGATACAGCTTTTATTTTATCTGATGATCAGATTTCTTTTTTTAAACAACCTGCTGGGTGAAATAGAAAGTTAAATAATTGCTTCACATCCAATTTTGTTTCAGAGAAAAGGAAATAATTCATCAACTAAAACAATCTTTTAATGGAGACCTTTAAGAAACCATTTAAGCAACTCCATAATTTTCTAAGTTTTAACTACCAGAGGACATCTGGGTGTTCTCCTCAATTAAAAAGCAGGCAGGACCAAAATTATAATATAGATTCTCTATATTAGTTTCTTTTAAAAAGCACAAAATAATTGTTTTCTCCAATTTAATGTCCCAGAAATGTTGAAGTGTTTACTATAGTAAGTTCAAATTTATCTCAAAATTATCCATACCAGAAGCAAAATTATACTCCCTTTTTTTGCTTCTAATCCTTCCTTACACCACCAAATTCTCCATACACAAAACACAATATTATTTTGTAGATTATTAGGGCAGAAAAGTGAGGAAATGCTAGTGACAGTAAAAAATTTAGTAGTATTTATTAGGGAATATTCAAGTTCTCAGAACACGTCCAGAGTTACAGACAATACTTTCAGACTGATAGCTGAAATAGAGAGCAAACCCCCTCCATTATATCAACAGATTTTGTTTGAAATATTATTCTGTTGCTCACATACTCAGCAGGAAATAAAGAAGGGAAAACAGGCTTTCAAAATCAAATATTAAAACTAAATGTCTGTAGACTTACAGCAGATAACAAACAAGCAGAAAATATTAATGACCTTTGCTATAATTTGCTAAACTACAACACAGCTGGAAACACTGAAGGAAGAACCCATAAACAAACCTTTCAGTAAATACAAATTCTGCTTAGCAGGGAAAGAAAAAAGAATTCTCTGCAAACCCATTAAAACTCACAGTATGAAGTGGTATAAAGAATTAAAAGGGACAACATAATGCAGTAGCCTAAAATCAGCATGTTATATGGGAAATTAATAGAGATGACTTCATCTGAATTTCATTTCTAATGGCAAATTAGGTTCCAAAAGTACTATCCCAAAAAATTAATGTACATAAATATCTTCATCTTAAGGTAAAAATCTTACCAAAATGCCGGTTTAGTTGGGGATTTTTTGAGCTCACATCTAAATTTCACTGAATTGAATCAGATATTCGACATAATTAGAGAAGTTACCGGACAGTATATTCAAATTATGACAGCATCTTAAGAAAATTACAGCTCACTCTGGAAAATATTTGCAAGAAGGGACAAGAAGGAACAGAATTTAATCCAAAATTGGTGTTAACATAAGGAAGCTTGTGACACCTAATTTTACCTTTAATAATTTAAACTTTTATTTTGGACTTAGGTTTTTAACTATTTTCCTATGTAATTCTAAATCTTACAATGTGTGTACTTATATATGTCTAGACAGAACTTCAGGGGAAAAGAATACAAATACAACAGTAATCTGTTTCTGCATTTTCTGTCTCTCAGCGGATTCATAATGTAACAAAAGTCTTTAAACTTAAATTGTGTTTCTGCAGCTCACCATATGCAGAATACATCTGTGTCCCACCACAGAGACTAACATAGAGCTAGTCAAGTTAGTTTACATATCAGAAGCATTACTAATTCTGGGATTAATCTGCTGCCTTTATTTGTGAAGCAAGGTAGCTCCGCAATGCTGTCCATCGTGTCCTAGAGCCTTCAGTTATCGCTCTCAGGGCCTACCACTTAGGCCAGAGCTGGACTTCTGACTAGAGAAGGAAGAAAATGCAGCCTGAGAAATACATTCTAACATTTGAAATTAAGGTGGTTCTTCCAGACTTATTCCCAAGACTTCTCCAGCAGAGCTGTATTTCTGTGCAACATGAGCATAGCAAATTCAGTGCCAGGATGCACCAGACTAGCTGCTCAGCATACCTTGCTGTCAGTATGTACATTCACAATAGCTATTAGTCCAGGATACTTGGACATTCAGAAGCTTGCTGTTAGTAACCCGAAAACATACCCAGATATCCTGCAGAAATGCCTAAAAGTATTGTTTATTTCTTGGGTATTAGACAGCACATTCACTCACCAGGTGAGCTGGTGATAAATAATACTTTAAACATGAAATGCTAAAAAGACAAGATTAAAACAATGAAAGCTGCAAAAGAATTGGCATTAAATAGCCAGGGATTTTTCTTGTTTCTGCCACTGATTTTATACTGAGCAGAGAGGGAAAGAAGAGTTTTCCTAAAATTCTCCCTAAAGCAAGAAGTGGTAGATGGATGGATAAATGAAATAAAATTTCTCCTTCTGTACCCAGCAACCCTGTTGAGCTGTGCCACTAAAAAAATGATTGCTTGAAAAAGAAAGCCTCCTCACAAGCATGATTTTCTCTTGTCGAATGGGAGAATAATTCAAAGGCACATCTGAAAGGGACAGAGGAGGAATATAAATGCTAGATTAAGTAAAGGGTTTAGACACTGAAAGATAACACAGTGCAAAGTCTGACTTTTAGTCACTGTCATAGGAGAACATGAGTTAGTTATAAGCTTCCTACTCAGGATCTAAGAAAAGTCACAATGCCAGACCTTCGAAAACAAGCCTAAATATACTTGTTCTGGTCAGTCATGTTTCGGTCAGGACATAAATACCAACCCACTGCTATTTACTTCAGACTGGTGACTACTTGTGAGTAACCTTCTTCTACACAGTAGCTGTAATTTTGTATAAAGATTGCGAATACAGTTCATTCTTCAAAACATCATAACAGAACAATGAATGTTTAAAATGAGTAATAAATGCAATCTTGGACATAGACTGAAAATCATAGCACACACTTATGTATATGGAAAATGCATTCTGAAATAGAAAAACAAAAATTATTTAGGGAAAGATGGGGTTTTATGGATAACTTCATATAAAACTTCAAATAAAACTTCAAAATAAAAACACCTCTCAAGTTAGACACAGCAGAGGAACAGAAGATTTAACCATATCCATATCCATGTGGACATTTGAGGGAGAAATTATGAATCAAACACTTTCCCTCCAGGGAAACATCGGAAGCAGAAGCTGCTGGTTTCTGAGTGGTATGGTAGTTGTGAAATAATCTCACCATCTCTCTTGCTTCAGCAATACAATAAGATCGAAACAAATAGCAAGCTCCTTTCAGTTCTTGCCCTCCACAGAAACTTCCAGGTACCAGATCATGGCCAGATATGTTCATCTGCAAGCCTGGACTCTTGAAGAATTTCTGACAACAGCAGAGTTAAACAAAGTTCACATGACTTCTAAAATGCCCAAGAACCTGTCCTGTGTTTTGCCCTTTGGTCCCTTTTGCTAGTGGAAGTATTAAATTTAGCACACTGGTGTACTTTACATTTCTGATCAGATAATCCGCGGTATATAAAGTTTCTATGTTCTTCACATTTCTCTTCTGAGCCATCTACAATACAAAGTTTTGTGATACTGTGACTTCTGAATGAGTGCAGTACCTGTTGACAGAGGAGCCCACAACATCCCTGAAGTTTATGCACAATCTGGACAGACCATTAGCATAAAAGGGCAGAGTAGAGGCAAAATCAAAAGGATTATGGCAGCAGAAGGGCTGGCCTTACACTCAGATTTTGAAGAATTCATATCAGTCCTCTTGTTAAAAAGCAGGATTGACCACTGAAGAAATTTTTAGGTTCACTTGGTATGATTAACAAATATGAAAGCACGTTTGCTCACCACACTACCTGTGTCACTGCAGTAGTTTAGACCCCAGACAAGGCTCGGTAGTAAGACCACAGACAAGCCTTGATTTCTCCCTTTCAGAGGGTCTCAGTGGAAACAGTCTGTCACTCACTGGAACAGTACTGGAATAAGGCAGCACAAATCTTAGGAATACAGTACTGAAGGCTTTCTCTCAAACTTCTGTTTTGCAGTGTATTCTGCTCCTATTTACTGTCATTCAATCAATTTCTGTTCCAAGCAAGTTTGCATTATTGCTGGCTGAATTATGAAAGGTAAATTAAGAATACTTGATTCAAATCACTGAATCATTCTACATGGACAAGTTGTTTCCATATTCTGTGAACAGTGTGGATAGAATAAAATTAATTTAATTCCTTTGAGAGACATCAGGATTGAGAAACAATTTAGTGAAAATTCAGGCAAAATACATTTTGTAAATATGATGTTATAAAATGTGTTTAACTCTGTGATAGAATCCATATACCTCTCATTCTGTGAAGCTTATCTGCTTCTTCTCCTCTCAATATGTCAAACTATTTCCATTAGTTCTGCAAAAGTCTCTCTTGCTTATTTCGTATCAATTTATTATTTGTCCATCATGATTGATTCTTCTCCTTAATATTAATTCCATTATTTTATAATAATAAATACCTTCCTTTCCTCTGATATTGAAAAAAAAGTAAAGGAAGAGTTTACTCTTTGGAGTTTAGTGCTGTATTCCTGGTATTTATTTAACTTCTTTTTTTCTTTTTCCAGTACAGAAATTTTACCTTGGAAGGTTATCCCCCTGTTAAGCCAAAAAAACCCAAACCAAGAAAACCAAGCAAAAGACAAACAAAAATCCTGAAAAATCCCATACTCTATTTTTTTTCCATGTCACTTTAACTCCTTTCATCTTAATTCCACTGAAATCACTATCTTGAAATGGTGTTTCTACATCAGTTCTTGTACCCAACCCTTCCTATAGTGTCTCTCAATAGCTACACTTAACCTACCTACTATTTAAGTATCGCTCAGTCCACTGAGTTCTTTTGCCCTTAGATAAGTCAAAATGTGTAGATATTCGCTTATATGTCTGATTTTTTTTTATTTTCTTAGCGCTGAGAGAAACATAATTTTCATTATGACTATTTCTTTAAAAGGTGGAATGTAGTGAACAAAATATTTAAATTGTTTTAGGCTGCTACATGTATCTAACCCTATCCACAGAATTACCACTATAATACATAGCATATTTATTATAATTGTCTACGGGTATAAATATTTCTGATAGCTTTTCCTCTTTTCTATTCCCCTACAGTGACTTTTAAAACCTGCTTCAATTATCCACCTTAGTTTGTCATGTTAACAGAGTTTTCCTAAATTTTCTATTGCAATCACTTCTCACCATAATCCTAAAGGCAATCAAAATTTAAAAGAAATATTTTTTTATCTTGAAAATCAGAGAAGATTCTACACAGAGTTCTTGTTACTTGTTTAGTTTTAGAGTTAAGAAAGGTAAGGGAACAATTTGCTTTAAATTATTTTGTTATTTAATAAGAAAATGAATGGGGAAAATTGCTCAAGCCAAATAAGAATTTAAATTATGTAAAAAATAAAAAGGTGACTTCCTAGTAAAATTCTAAAATTGTATCTTGCTTATAAGTCCTTCTTATGAAAATAAATTGAAAGAGTAAGTAACAGATGACTCTTATAGAGAAGCGATAACACAAATAACACCCCCACCCCCCAATATTCAAAATAGCCAATTAAATAATTGTTGAATCAAAGCACAAATCATGTAGATGGCGTAGTAGATGAAACAGTACTTGGCTGTATATTCAAATGTTAATTCCTCAAAGAACTATAACCACTCCTCTATATTTCTGAGGAGAATTAATTTTAGTTTTCTGGGGGTGTTTTATAAGTTTTTGAACCTGCACCCCTGAAATAGTATTATTTTCTAGAAGTGTATCTAAGCTAAACTCAGCTCATTCCTTGGTCAAATGAGGGGAAAGCCTGAATATTACTTTCTGTATGTTGTGATATCCCAATTTAATGCAGTACTTGAGAAGAGTTACGGAGTCAGAGTCAAAGGCTTTACAAGCTAATAAGAATTAATGAAACAGGGAAAATTAAAAAGCGAGCTCGTGAAGAACCTTGACTCAAGTAGTATGTATTTTTCCTCTGTGGATAACAAAGAAAAAGAAAAAAAGTAATTCTAGCAATATTACCGTTGCTAATGGTAATGCATATATCTCTGTGGGATTCAACAAAACTGCACTCACTTGCATCAGTTAATCAGAACCTAATTTCTTCTACTGCCACACACTTTGTTCTTTAGAGTAGACCTGTTTGATCTGTGAATTTCTTGTTCTGAAGCTGAAGTACTTAGCTTTGAAAATGAATTTCTAGAGAGGGACTGGGGGCATTACTTGTTCCTTTCAGCACATCTATTTGCCATCATGTGGATAAATATTCTAGACCTAGAAAGAAATGAATGGTCAGCAAAAGCTGTCAAAGACATAATGAAGAGGTTGTTTGTTTTGTGGTTGTTTGTTTGGTTTTGGTTTTTTTGGGGTTTTTTTTTGTTTTCGTTTATTTGTTTGTTTGGTCTTTTTGTTTTGTTTTTTTTGGTTGTGTTTTTGGTTTTGGTTTTGGTTTTGGTTTTGGTTTTTTTTGAGAAGGGATTTTTGGGGGCATGTTCTTATTTATTTATCTATTTATTTAATTTTAATATATGCATTATTGTTTCCAATCCTGAGAAAACAATCTGACTTCAATGGAATTTATATACAGTGCTGTATATGTAAGTATATATCTTTATAATACTCTCTTTCTACAGGGTGCAATTTGCAGTGCATAAAAATGTTTTATTTTAAAGATGCTTTTCAGTGTATCCTTTGACTCTTTGTTGTCCAATGCAGTGCTGGTTTGGGCTGGGGTAAATCTAATTTTCATCACAGTGGCTGGTGTGGGGCTGAGTTTTGGTTTTGTGCAAAACACAGAGTTGATAATAAAGAGATGTTTTTGTAATTGCTGAGCAGGGCCTGAACAGAGCCGAGGCCTTTTCTGCTTCTCGTGCTGCCACACTAGAGAGGAGACTGAGGGAGCATGGGAGGTTGGAAGGAGACACAGCCAGGACAAGTGACCCAAACTGACCAAAGGGATATTCCAGACCATATGACATCATGCTCAGTGTATAAAGTGGGGAGAAGGAGGAAGCGGGGATGTTTGTAGTGATGGCATTTGTCTTCCCAAGTACCCATTACCTGTGATGGGGCCCTGCACTCCTGGAAGCGGCTGAACTCCTGCCTGCCCAAGGGAAACAGAGAATTAATTTCTTGGCTTTCATGTGCGGTTTTTGCTTTCCCTATTTAAACTGTCTTTGTCTCAGCCCAAGGGTTTTCCATCTTTTACTCTTCTGATTGTCTCCCCGATCCTGCTGCTGGGAGAGCAAGTGGCTTTGTGGGGCTTGGTTGCTGGCTGGGCCTAAACCACAACTTATGCCTTCTGAGAAAAAAAGAGTTGTAGAGGCTAAACCAAATGGACTGACTGATTTTAATGTACCTGTCTACAGGTATACAAAGCAGACAAGTAATGATGCTATGGGCATACAATTTCCATTACAGAGAAGCGAAGGTTTGTCAAGTAGAGCCATTAAAGGGAGTTTAAAAGGGCATTAAAAATTAGCCTTTTGCCTAAGAATGTGGCTCTGAAATGCAGAACACCCACATTTTATTTCTTTGTCCCCGATGATAACCTGCTCCAGATGCCATGCAGCAAGTGTCTGGAGGTGGCTGTCATTCACAAGAATTGCTGCAGTTATTTGCTTCAGCTCAGGAGATTAACATCTTCCTCTACAACAAACCTCCTTTGGAAGCCTCTTAATGGAAATAAGGGTGGCAAAGGCTAATCCTAAAGCTAGGTTTAAGCTCAGTTCACTTTACCTGTTTGTGGTATATCTCTATCTCTTCCATATGGAGGATATTCTGGTTATCTGAACCTGTCCCCATGAAAAGAGAGAAAGGTATAATTAAAGTTGTCTTCTGGAAATCCCTTTGAGCTCCTGGACTAAATTATGCTGAAATGTAAGAATGCAGAATACTTGAACCACCAGAAAAAGCAAAAGTTGATTAAAAATAACAAAAAAGAGGTTAAAAATATTAACTATGCCAAAATTTCTGTGGGAGCTGTCAGGAATCAGAAAGTATTTGCACAAGTGCAAACATTTACAAGTCTGTTGGGCAATATGGGGATAAGAAATACTCAGTGACAGAGGTCATTGAACAGTCATCATTTTTATTAAACAGAGCAACTCAAGCTGGAGATTTTCAGGCAGAGTTCTTTGCATGATCTTTTGAGCATGAACTCTCCTGTGCAGGTAAGAGTGCTGTTTTCCAGCAAGTACTCACTTAAGAGCTGTTTTCATTTGTGTGAAGAACTGAGAAATTTTGAATGTTTTTATGCCTGAGCCTGTCTCTTGTGCCTTTCTCCTTAGAAGACTTCTGTTCATACTGATATTTCACCTTGCTCTAGAGGACTAAAAAAGGAGATTTCCTGTCAGGTTCGCTTGGAAAGGTCTGGCAAGACATAAGTAGTGAATTTTTTTTTTTTAAATTCTTATTACAAACGAACGAAAAAGGACTCGGTGGAAATTGTTGCATCAACTTTTACTGTCTCCTTCCTTCTTATAGGTGTGCTCTCCTTCAGGCTTCTGCAAATTTTGAGTGACCAAAAAATTGTTACATTTAAGATTTAATAACTCTTGCGCTAAAATTAAAAAAAAAAAGAAGATGAAGAGAAAGCATCTAGTCAAGGTCTTCTGCTACCTAATTAGAGGTCATAGAGGAGTCAAGTCCAGACTCTTCTCAGCAGTGCACGCCGGAAGGAGGAAAGACACAGGACACAAGCTGCAGCAAAGGAATTTCCTTTTAGATGTGTGGAAAAAACTCCACAGTGACTCTGGTCAAGCAATGAAATAAGTTGAATACAGCTTGCTTAGAGAGGCTGTATCTTTGAGGAAATTGAATATTTTCCCAGATAAGACCCTGAGTAACATCACTAAAGTCTAAAATATGCCTTCCTTTCAGCCAACACTACACCAGTGATGTCCAGAGGGCCCTAGCAACCTAGATTATTCTCTAATTCCAAAGCTAACAAATTGCATCTATTGAAGAGAACTGTTGAACTTTTCAATAAGAATAACTGATATACAAACATGATTCAATATTTCCTATTATAAAGTTGCAAAAGGAGATGAAAAGGACATACTGAAAATGAGAACATGAAAAAACCAAGGCAAGGTCTATTATACTGGAAATGAAAAACAAACTATCTGTTTTAAGTTTAATTTTATCATTTATTTTCTTTTTACTCTGAGTCTCCTTGGATAATAGTATTCTGTAATTATCTTCACCAGTTTATCTGTCCCAGTTGTTTAGTTTCTGTTGGAATGTACTTTTAAACCTTCATAAGAAATTTGCCCATAAAAAATCTTCCTTGGGAGATTGATTATTGCAGTAGGCTGTACACATAACCTGCCTGCATTATTGAATGAACTTCCTATGTTCTTATATATTTTCCAAAACCAACATAGTGTTTAAGATTTAATTTTTTTCTGCCTCACTGCTCAGAAGGGTGTTTAGCAAATGGCCATAACAGTGTAGTAGTATCAGATGTTTTCTGTAGACTGCTGCCTCCATCAGACATGTGTTTTAAATAAAAGTTACCATAGGTCCCACACCATACCTATTTTCTTTTACTTAATTCTGTTGTAATAGTTATTCTATCCAAATTTTATCTCACAGCAATAAATGTAAAACTTAATTTAAGCTATACCAATTAGATCTGGGTTCGTGATTTTATCTCCTAGTTATACATTTAATAGTTGATTTAAGCTTCACAAATTACTTTAGATCCTGGAGAAGGAGGGGGTGTGATCCTGATAAATCATACCGAGTTTCAGATGAAGTGCAAATGTGCTTGGTTAGGAGTTGCTGTTATTCAGATTCCCTATGGTTTTCTTTACACTAGTAATTGAGCAAATTATGGGTCCAGTCCCATAAACCCTCAGCAGATGGAACTTCTGTTTCCAATAGAAGCTCTGGTTACGAGGGGCTTGCTCCTAATCCTGGGGCCAGCCAAAACTGAGCGGTTGGAATGGGGGAGGAGAGGCAGGACACAGCAGCTCTGTCCCAGGAGCAGACTGAAGAGGATGACCAATCTTTCACAGCTTTCTTTTTTTTTGCCCCTTTTCTCCTTGCCTTGGCAAAGGCGCGGGAAAGAGTGGATAATTTTACCTCTCCTTACTCTCCTCATTGTACTGTTTGTTTTCCTCCCCCAGCTAATATGTGAATGACCTAGACTTGATCTTACCTCTACTGGTTTCTGTGTCAGGGGATTAGATGCATTCCCACGTCTGACTGACATTGCAACGGGGAAGTTCCAGTGGTTTGAAGGAAAGCACCTCTTAACAGGACTGAGTGCCATGCTGAAACAGCTCTGAAGAAATCCACTTTGCAAATGAATGTCTAGCAGGCAGGACAAGCAGGGCAGTACCTAAGGTTGTCTGCATAATTTGCCCTGTTCTTGCTGCCTTATCATCTGCTGACAAGCCTACTCCTCACACCAAGGAATAATTCAGCTCAAGTTATAGGATACCTTTCTAGACTAGCCAATAGCTTACCCCTTCCTTCACGTACGTTTTGGTAGTAACATATCATCCCACAAATGAGTAAACTTGAGCACACATAGTACAGAGGATTCCAGCCATTTTCAGTTATATCAGTTTGGGATTGTCGTTATACAGAGGGAATCCTAATAATGCAATTTTAACTGGGATGCTGAAAGTGCATGTAAAAGTAACTTGTAACCAGATACCAAAACAGGATTAAACAGTTTTAAGATGTTGGTCATATTGCTTTGTCATCTCAGAAAATTTCACAGTGCAGAGTGAGAGGAAGAGCTTGTGTTCTGAGAATGCAGCGGCTCACAGATACCAGTCATCTGCTAAGAGAGAAGGTATAGGGAAGAGAAAGACTTTTTGCAGGAAGGATTCTAAACTGGAAGTCAACAAACCTCACCTCAAGGAAAACTCTGCTGAAGAAGCTTTCCCAGAACTGATTCTGGAATACCTAAGGACTTCTTTAAGGTGGTAATAGGAAAAGACCCTGGAGAACTAGCTGACAAATACAAGCTTCTATTTAAAAAGAAATGGTGTTTGGAAAGAAAGTCTCATAAAAAACCAAGATATAGATAGTGAGCCAATTTAGAAAAAAGACTTATAAGAGTATAAAAATTACCAGACATTCTCTCTGCTCAGTTTTTATCTCAAACTGAAAATCAAACAACTTAATATCCTCCCCCCCCCCCAAATAAAACCGAAAAAAAAGATTCTACAGCCAAATGCAATCAAGAAAACTGCAAGCTGCATTCTTGCTCATAAACATTAACCTGCATGCTCATTTGTGGGTACATATGGCATGTCCCTATTTAGGTATTTCTCCCTTGAAGTTATGCTAGTTAAGATGGCCTCAATTTATGTAAAGCAACCCACAGAGCATAGTCCTTCTATAGCACACAGTGATCTTCAAGTTGAATGATCATGTGCAAGGTAGAGATGGCCTCTCTCATATGCTGCAGATGTCAAAAAATGTTGGCAACTACTATTTTGTAGATAACTGATAGTTAATTGCCTCCTTGTGAAACTTGCAGATGTCAAAGAATTTTCTCCAGTGAAATTTATATTTAGTAGTATAGTTTTGTTGAATGGCATGCCAACCAATATCTTTAAAATAATACAGGGTTTTCACAACCTGTTATAATATATTTCAAGAAATAGTACAGTTGGATATAAACCTCTTCAGCATGTACTATCAATTGCTTTCCCCTTCTTCCTACACTGAATCCATGATACTTAGGAGCACTGCATATATTATCATCTTTATCACCCCTTACAGAGTTACTATTCCTCTGGACTTCTTTTTCTTCTCCCAGGCAGTATGACATTGCAGAAATGACCCACTCTACTGTTACTCAGAACCTTCTTGCAAGTTCTAGTGCCAAATACGTGAACAAAAATGACAGTGTGAGCAGAGATCTGCAGAGCATGGAATACATTCAGATCATGCAGTTAATTCTGAAACTATTTATCCTTTCTGTCTATAGTTTGCATATGACTGCAAATAAATAGACCAGAATTTTCAAGAGTGGTTATGCTAACGTATTTATTTTGCTTTGAAAATATTTCCCTGCAACTTTTCTGGTAAAATGTAGAAGATAGTGGGAGAAGAATCAGTTTTGTCTATTTTGAGATGTGAAGTTTTGTCTCATGTCGCAAATAAATGCTAAAACAGATGGCTAATTTGTCACAGGGGTGTACATATTTTCGTATAGACACACACACACACACACCCCCCTCAAGCACACAAGATAACTAATGAAGTATTTATAATTTTAAATATTAAACCTGTGAATTCTAAGGAAGCTTAGACTTATTGCAGTACCAAACTCCCACAGCTCTCTTTTATTTTGGAAAAGCATGAGATGAAAACACAGGACAGAAATACATTGGACAAAAATGTACCAGGGCACATCAGCAGTGAACAGTTACATCTTAGAGTTGCTTTTGTGAAGAGTGTACCAAATAATTTTTTAAATAAAGAATGTTTTCTTGTTTCATTAAATTATACAAAAGGTCTGTTTTGACTTCCTGAGAACAGTAGAATTTTCCCATTATTAATACAAAAATCAATATCTAGCCAAAGGGAATACTCATCTGGATATTTACTGATCTGAACCCAGTAGAAACATATAATGTGCAAAATATCACATTATCCTATTTCTGGAACTCTGCTTACATACAGTAATAGCCTCCCTGAAATAAGTGCAAACTGGGCAGAAAAAAAATACTTCAGAAAGTTCATTTCCTATATTTTGCCTGGAATATTGAAGACTTAAGAATCCAGCACCAAGCAGATTCTTATTTTGGCTGCTGTTCCATAAATAGAAACAGAAAATGAAAATTCAATTCACTGGTTTACTTGGGTATTTCTGTGTGGTGTTGAACAGCTTGAAGAATGGACAGGCCGTGGAGGAGATTAGATACATGACCAACAAATCTTGCAGAAGCAGCCAAGGGAACTAAGCAAATGAGGCAAAGATGAGAAAGGCCAAGGAAGCTAAAAGATTATGTTGGGATATCAGACTGACTTAATGAGAGCATCTCTAATAAAAGCAAAATAACTGAAACTTATTTTCAGAATGTGAAAATGTTCCTACATAGCTATTAGGTTAAAAAAGCATGAAAATTTTGGAATGCATTTAATTATTTCACTTAAGAAACTATATAAGAAGTTTAATTATTTTGCTTAATAAAATAGTCCACAACAGCCTAAATCAAAGCAGGAAATACAGGGTCACTGTTTTTTGAATTGCTGAAAAAGCTTACTTGTGGCAAATTATGATCTATGACAACTCATGATTTATGAGATAATTTATAAAATCCCATATTTCAGTACAAGACAGTATCTTTTACTAGGTGATAATGAACTAAAAAAGGAAGTAAATTCTGTCATACTATGTTGAACTTCCTCTCAAAACTTCTTGTAAAGAAGAGCTTGATGTCATAACAATAATGTATATCCCCTCAAGGGAGTGGAGAGAAGAACAAATATCTTGTTTTGGCTTTAAAAAGAAGACTGTAATTTCAAATTAAGTACAGAGGTTCCTGACTGAATACCTATTTTTATCCCAAGATTTCTTTTCTTTCCGTTAATTAATTTTCATTTACAGACTCAACGAATTTTTGGAAGTGCCTCTGTACAACAGCCTATTTCAGAAAATTGGCACCCCGTCAGAGCTGCCAGCAGCCATTGCTTTTATAAATATTTGCATGAATAATTAGAATAAAATTATTACTTACTGAGCTGTCCATTTATAAATCTATCCAGCTGATAATTCAGTTTTGGGGCCCTTATTATTATTTTTAAATATTCCTAAGTTACAGAGGAAAACAAAACCAAAAGGTATTTTGATGAATTCCTGAGCATAGATTTTCATCATTATGTTCCTTTCAGGAACATAATTTTTTAAAGACAGAACATGTATGTACTTGTATACTAGCATGGAATACAGATGACCAAAGAACCCCACATTTAGTGGGTTTTTTTCACTCAGAATGCAGCGAAACAAAGTCTTCAACAAAGACTCATCCTGAGCTAACTTAGTTCTCAGACTTGACCCTGCATAATGAAAGGTTGAAGAGTCCAGATTTAGATGTCTAACTTTTAGCAGAGGTGTACTCTAATTTCTTCTTTTTTTTTTTTTTTGACTTCTAAATGCAGATGTGTGAGAGACGTTTATCTTTTTGTATTTATACACTCTTACTAAAAGTTTTTATGCAGTCAGTTTCAGAGCCTGGGAGATAGGCAGTGAATCTTGGAGAGCCCAGTACTCTGGTTTATTGTATATCGAGGGATGTGAAAGATGGAATTGATGATTAAAATATTTTCATAAGGCATCCATATTCAACCTTGACCCCACAATTATTTGTGCACAATGTAAAAAAAAAAAGTATATATTACTCATACTACTTTGTCAGACAAACTAAGTCAAGATAGATCTCTGACTGGTTTTGTTGACAATGACCATTTCTGAGTATCTTCAGAACTGACAGAAATATGCATGTTTTTCAGTTGTGGGAGGTGAGTAGATAGAAAATAAGAATGTATTCCAAGTTCACAAATTCGTGCGAGGCTCATCTCTTACAATTTTAAAGGCTTTAGTTTGTAAAGAAAGCATCTATAATACCCTTTAGCACATCTCACTTGGTGATCCACGATCAAAATTAGAAATAGATTAGCAAGGTACAAACCATTCCAGACAAACATGAATACTTTGTTTTGATAAAGTGATGAAACCAGTTGATGAGGGGAATGAAGTGGATGTGATATATCTAGCTTTTATTAAAGCATTTTATATAGTGTCAAACAAAATCCTGCTCACAAAATTAATTCAAATTGGCATGGATATGAACACTGTCACATAGAATGAAAACTTGCTGAAGGACTGCAAACAGTGCACTGATAAACGGCAATATATTCAGCTGAATTTACAGCATGTAAATGAAATTCAGAGATAATACTAAATTCATTTGGGAGGTGTTATGAAAACCTCCAAGGAAAGAGATTAGTAATATGCACATAAAATATCAAAATGTTTCACAGTTCCATAAATTTTAAGATCAGCAGGAACTATAACGATCATCTAGTCTGACCTCCCGCATAACACACCACAGAATCTTAACAAGTGATTTTGATATAACTTTAGTATGAGTAAGGCTCTGTATTTGAGAAATAAATCTATTCTCAATTTTAAAACTTTGCATTTTAGAGAATTTATCATGACCCTAGGTATATTGTTTCAATGGCTAATTATCTTTACCTGTACTAAAAATGATTGCACCTTATGTGAGGTTCAGAACAGAGGTGTTGCAACTGGATACAGTTGAGAATATATAACCTATAGCAAGGATATAAAATAGAAAAGAAGTCTTGCAAAACAGAATATAAAAAAACTTTTGGGATACTGAATTGTAACTTCAGTTTGAATTTGGCCTTTCCACTGGCCACAATGCATCATGACAATTATTTTGAGCTGCAGAGATGAGTCATAGACCAAACATATGATCTCATTTGTAATGTATAGTTTTGTGGCAGTCACTGAATGCAGATATAGGTGACTGGAACCAGCTGCATCTGGATGGTGGCTTTTGATTAGACAGGAGTGTACTTTGGAAGTAATATTTCTCTCATCCCCACCCTCTGATTTGCATAGCGGAGCAATATCAGAACACAAAAAGGGGTTCCTTTCACGTTACTTTGGTCAGGAAGATAGATGCAGTCTCAAGGGGTTTGAGTCTGCATAACAGTAATTCTGGAGTTATGCTTCAGAACAAATACAGTGTGAGAATCAGGTCCTCAACATCAGCGGTTTTGCTGAATGTGTTAATGCCTCTTTTTTCACTCCAAAAGTTAATGCAGATATTCCTGGGGAAATATTGACTCTGGGCCACAGTTCCAAGAAAAATTAAGTTTAGGGATTAAGCAGCCATATACACATTGAGTTTTATACGCATAATTAGCTTTTGAGCTTGTAAAATAGGGGATATTTCCATGTACAGTTACATACACCAACGATAGAGCAAGCATTACTTCAAATTATCAGTGATATAAGGTCTTAAGAATTAAAGTTAAGGAGGGATGTTTCATTTGAACGTCTGTATAAACTTTCTGGCAATGCAGTGTGATTACTTTGTCAAAATGATGGCTAAGGAAAGTGTGGCAGCCAAATAATATAAGGCACTTAAAGCTCATCTGGACAAGAGACATTGTAGGAAGCAATACTTCAATGTCACGGAAACAGGCTGAATTACTAGTTGGAAGGGTTCTTTCCATATCTGTGATTTCCTTGAGTACATATGTTCATAATTAAATATTAATCTATTTCAGCGGTGGGTGATAGGAAGCTGTAATGCAGCAATGTAAGCCAACAACCAAGCACCACACAGCCACTCACCCACTCCCCCACCAGCAGGATCAGGGAGAGAATTGGAAAGGTAGAAGCAAGAGAGCTTGAGATAAAAACAGTTCAACAGGGAAAGCAAAAGCTGCACACATAAGCAAAGCAAAACAAGGAACTAAATCACTGCTTCCCATGGACAGGAATGTTTTCAGCCATCTCCAGGAGAGCAGGGGCCCATCACAGGTAATGATTATTTTGGAAGACAAACGCTATCACTCCAAATATTGCTCCCTTTCTCCTTCTTTCCCACACTTTATATACTGAGCATGATGTCATATGGTCTGGAAAATCCTTTTGGTCAGTTGCAGTCACCTGTCGTGACTGTGTCTTCTCCAACCTCCCGTGTCCCCTCAGTCTCCTTTTCAGGGTGTCAGTACTAAAAGCAGAAAAGGCCTTGGCTCTGTGTAAGCCATGCTCAGGAATAAAAAAACTCCTCTATATTATCAATCCTATTTACACCACAAATCCAAAGCACAGCCCTATAACAGGTACTGTGAAGAAAACTAACCCTATTCCAGAGAAAACAAATAAGGTGGTTTATTTAGTTTAGACAATATGCGATAAAGTATTTCAGTGCTAAACTTAGGAGAAACTAAGCACATTTAAACTCATTTTTTTTACTTCAGTCTTTTTCCTGCTGCTTAGCTATTACTTAAGCTGAACAAATACCTGGGTATGTACTACATCTCATATCTACTAAAATATTTTTTGTACGATCAGACAGAAGTTTTCTAGAACATGTCTATAAATATGTTATAGCTTCCAATACAAGATAATAGAACATCAAATATGGCAAATCAATACAAGCATTTTGAGTCTTTGTCAGTATAGACCATTTTCTTCTTAATTCTCCCTCTTCTTCCCTGGGACTGACTGGAAGTCACCTATCAAATATCAGTAACGAGCAATAAAATGAAGTGAAATACTGAGGAGGTGGGGGAATGGAGTAACACACAGTGCACTAGTGAGAGTAGAAGCAAATAAGCCAGAACTGAATAGACAGGCAAATATACCATTCTTTCTAAAGAGCTAAATAAAAAAATAAATCTGGTATTTTTCATGACCTGATAGATCAATTTCAAGCAAAAGAAGTCTGGGTCAGATTCATTTTACCTCATAAATATCTGGCCAACTTAGGCTTCTTTTTCAGACAGCTGAAAAAAATACACATTTTCAAGGCACAGTTCACCTAATGTTGAAGCAGAAGTCCAAAATCTGAAATGAACTGCTACTTAAAAATGCCTATTTATTTTACAAACTGCAAAAAAATTCGGCTTCCCTAGAGAGATTTGCATTTTGCTGAATGAACTTTCTCTCTCGTAGCAGCTGGATCAATGCAAGAAGAGCAACAAATAAGGAAGTCCTTTTATTTTTGATGATGTTCAAGAAGTAAATAACTGAAATATTACAATTTAAAAATCTGTGTTTTACTATTGCTGCTTGGGTTCAAATTTTGCAACAGATGTGGGAATTCCCACAGCTTCAAGCCAAGAAATTAAGATCAAAGAAAAGGAACCCTGACAACATGTTCTTTGGATAATACTACTTCTGTTTTCTTTTGATTTAAACAAGTGTTTTTTATTCTTCCTGAAGCAAGCTACTATCCTTTAAAATGTTGATAAGGCATGTAAACAAACATAAACAATTAAGGAAAAATCGCCAAAAATACATAGTTTTATGCCGTGACCTCTAATAGCTCTTTTCATTTTCTATCATGATCAGAAAGATTAGTATTAATGTGAAAACTTCTACTATATCTGTATTTTATTAATATTAGAAATACTAATATAATTTCCCACATTTTTTAGATATCAGTTGTTAGAGTCTGTTACATGCTTGGCGTGATCAAAAAGTTACTAAAGATCAATATTATATAAGAAAATCTTTAACTAAGGTGTTTAATGAAAATAAGTTCCTGCTTTTTACTGTAGGGTTTATTTTTTGAGCAAATATTTTATTTCAATGTGATATTTTAAAGGTGACATTTTATGCATGAGGCATCTTACGGACTTGTTTCTGAAATTCACAGTTAGAAGTTTTGTAAACTTCAAGGATTCGTCTTAGCTGACATTAATATGAACCTCTACCACTCTTGGTAGAGCGCACTGAAAGCTGTACACTGCTTCTTAAAATAATAAGCAAAAGCTGTGGCATGCCATCCATTCACTTACTTATAAGACAGTGTCTCAGTATAATTTTTATCACATTCTTTAAGAAAATTAAATATGCCTTGGTGATACTCTGCTAGCTTCTTCAACCCACGTCTTACTTCCAAAGGGCTCTTAATAAGACATTAGCTGCAGTACTGAGATATCTATAGTTTGGATTTTTTTTTCTTGCTTTATCTAAGAGAAGATATTTTTAGGATTTTAATCTGTTTTTACTTTCGTGGTTTTGAAACAATACATCTTAGAAAGCGGAATGGGAACAGACATAATAGAAAATAATTTGTTAAAATAACTCAAGATGTACACATTAATTGAGAAGTAAGCCATATATATCTTATTTGCACCATTCTAATTTGCAGATACCTATAAATGTACTTCTAAGAGTTTTGGTGAAGCTGTAGATTTCTTTGTACTGACCATTAAATTTGTGCCTCGCTAATAAACTATTTACTAACTTGTTCACAGAAAGGTACTAAACCAGAAAGTTACAGTAAGAAAGTAGCTTTGTAGCAGTGCCTTCACTTTGTTCCTAAGATTTGTCATCTTTCATATTTGCATTTCCCCATGGTACAGACCATTCTGCCAGGTTTCTCCCCCTTGGCAACCCAAATGTCCACTAGTGCATTAATAATCCACTGCCTTGTATAGTGATGTCAATAATTATACAATTAGAGACTACTCATTTAAAACATTAACCATTTAATGGCTTTCATATTTTGAAGACAGTGATCTTTAATAAGAAATTAAATAGGAATTTTTGGGAGAAATGTGAGTCTACTAGGTTTGTTTCTACACTTTACTTATCATGGAATAAATAAGTTGTTCAGGAGTAATGTGGTTTTTTTTCCTCTCAACTGAGTCCCAATATAAGCTAGTTTCTGTTATGCCACATTTTCCTCTTCTGTGGTTCACATTTGTCCTGACTTCAAATCCAGAAGACCTTGCCTCAAAGGGATGGTTGTCCTAAGGGAAAAATTCGACTTACCATTAACTGACATGTCAGAAATTAAATGAAAGTGTATAAAAAACTTTCCATACACTTCAAATCTATATGACAAACCAAAGCACGTCTTGGGCAAGCCCTGCTTTGTTCTCTCCCAGAATTCCTCTCTCATGTGTCTTGAAAAGTCGTGCTTATTTCTACTGGTGTGATTCAAATTACAGCGTCTGCTTCCTTTGAAACAATCAGGGACATAAAATTGTTCAGTGGAATAAAGAATATTATCTAAAGAGTTATAAAATTTCACATAATCCTACTTCTGCTGCTATGCTACATGCTTTCACATTAGCCTGTTCTGCCTTTTGTGCAGCCAAATTTATCAGCACGGTAAGGCGAGCTGGAAAGAGTCACAGAGGCTGAAGGGGTAGAATACAGACAGCAGTTATATTTAAACTCTGATTTGTGGTTGGGGAATCACAAATGTGCAGCAGTTGTGAAAGGATTCAGCATGACTCGGACCACAGTGAAGGTGAATTAATCAAAATTAAAATACTGATGCAAGCACATGGCAGATCAACGAGACTCAGATGATAGGTAGCTGTTAAAACACAGTAATGTGACCATGACTCTGGCCTTATGCTTCTGCCAGTAAAGTGCCGTGACTTTCTTGACGATAAAAAAATGATTAGTGTCGTAATTTTAACATTTTGCAACAATCATACAAGAAAAAGGAAGCGATGAAATCTTATTTTTGTGCATTCTGTACTTGTGGATCTTAGGTCCTTATAATAAACTGAATTTCATGTTCAGATTCAAAATCAAGCTGTTTGAGTTTCCTTGGGTTTTGTTGCCTGTTCATGATAACATTATGTTATTTTTCTTGGGGAAGACATGTTTATATAATGAAGTAAAAATAATAAGAGTGAATTTTTGACACCTAGTGCTCCAAAAAGGACTTTTTTTTTTTTTTTGTGTAACACAAATTGTGGGTACTTTAATATTTGTAGTATGTACTTATTCCATGCTGCAAACAGCTAAAGGAGGAACAATCCAAAGGTTCCAAATTTTGACAACTTGGCTAATTCAATTAAGCCAAGGAAACAAATGCATTTTTGTGCTTAACTGGGAATTCAAATTTAGGGTTCTGACACATGCAAATATTGGTCAGAAGAGCAATAGCAATGTGGGGAGGGGATACATTAGCGTAGCAAAAGCACAAAACAAAATGGCATGTTTAAAATCCCATTTATTTTCCTGGGACTAACTGCAGATTGCAATTTTGTGTGAAATGATTCTGTGAGACTACCTATCTAGCTAGGATCAGAGCTATAAACCAAGCAATTATTTTGGGTATAGACTTCAGCTTATTAATTCTTATCAAAGTGAATGTTTCCAGCTATATTTAACAAAACACTACTTTGGGCTGAGTGGGATCAAACTGATGTCACGTGGATATCAGAGGGGAACAAATTAGGCAACGTTGCAGTAACATAAGAGAAGAACCAGTTCAACCAGTATGAAAAAAATAAGTGAGATTCATGGATAAAGGAGAGGGAGCAGTCAGGTGCATGTTTCCACAACTGAGTATCATGGATTCCCAGAGTCCTAAAGCCTGTATGAAACTACAGTGGTGTAAAACACAGAGACTTTGTTATGAAGAAGAACTGGAAAGTAGAGCTTCCATCGCGACGATGTGAAGTCAGGCTACTGCATGCTCACTACTTTCTGTAACCTCCATGGACCTTGGATTCCTTCTAGTATAGGGTGACACATATCCCAAAGATGGCATAATGGATGCTGAATTATGGGGGTGGTGGTGAGTGATAATCTCCACCTCCCATGTCCATTGATGTCAGTGGGAGGTGAGAAGGCTCTGGTACCATAACATTTGAGGAACTAAATGATTAGATTGTAAAAAAAAAAGGATCCTACCTGCTCTTTTGCAAAGACACTGTACTCTGAAATTCAGTCTAATATCTTGTATGTGCCCTGCCCTAGGCATAATTATAATTGCCATCTGCCCTCATGAACTTAAAACTAATTTTGAAAAACTGTTTGACCCACAGGTTCTGCATTGGCAGGTCTTTACCAACAATAACACATTCAGAGAATTATATGAGGATGCCAAATTAAACTAGTTCTTTGCAACTTTAATTTAAGTAATTTTAATTTTCATTTTCTCTTTAAATTAATTGTATATTAATTATCATTGTAGTGAAAAAAAAAGATAAGAACAATTTCCACTTGTTTTTTTTTTTTTTTCCTATGTTCTTCATCTCACTTTAATACATCAGCCCAAAGAGAATAATTCTAGTTATTTTAATGAATATTCTGAAAGGGAGTGATTTATCTACGTGAACCACACACATAGCTGAAACTCCTCCTGTGACAGACTTTGAACTTACATTGTCTTTACTTTGTTCCTTAGGAACACAAGCACATACACATACACACACACACTCTCAAATATTTCACACAATAAAAGAAAAGTTATAATGGAAACAAGGCTGCTCCTTGGAGAGTTGGTCATTGTAAGATCTAGTGGATTAAGAATACTCAATTCCCAGTTCTTTAGAGAAGTATTTCTCAACCTAGGAGTGTTGCCTCCTGGAGAGGAGTGCAAGTAAATCCCTTAAAAAATAGTTTTTTTCTTCTTTCCTCTTTGTTTTCAGTCGAAACTCAGCAAAGGCTAAGTCATAAAGGCTCACCATGTGAAGAAAATGAGGAGGTAAGCAAGTTAAAAAGTAAACCAAAGCAATATGACAGACAGAGCTGGCTTCTTTGTGCCTTTGAATTTGTAATATCAGTGTTTTATTTTTCCTTATCACCCTCTATTAAAACTCATGGACTGATTGCTGATTTACTCTACTTAGAATTGAAGTTAACTAAACAAGTTTGTAGTATCCTACCATAAAATAAAATAGATGTGTATCCTTATTTACTGTATATTTGTACATAAAGGCATATTCCTTTTTCTCAAATAAATATAACATCAGACAAACATAGAATTAAGCACTGCTAATTTCTATTTTAGCTGATAGTTTGTATTCATATTAAAAAATCCATTTGAGCAAATTCCTTCCATTTCCTATAGCCTACCAGAATGCCAAAAAAATACATTTGAATGCAGCAAAAGATGGTACTACAGAGGTCCTCATAAGTATAGCTTAAAAGATTTCTGACTGATACACTGTGATATGGAATTTCACTACACACTACTTTCCCTCATGGAACAACATGGCTTTCCACATAAACCAGGCATTTTTTGATCTTGTTCATGACAACGTGCATGTCAGTAACACAGTAAGACAAATTAGAAGCAGGAAAACACAACCTGCAGTAACAACTGTTGAATAATTAAAAATTATAAAGTTCTCTTATCATTAAGGAAAATTCTTTATGCTCAATAGTACCCCAGGTGTGAGAATGGCGTATGCTTACACTGGTGAATGAACAACTCAACATTAACCCTGAAAAGACATATAGATACTTAAATAATAAAACAGTGACTTAATGTTCACAGAAGCACCTGAAATTCCATGTATTTACTTAACATGTATGTATTTAACTCCTCTCCGCTTTACACTACAGTCTGGCTTCCTGGCTGAAAATCTTAAATTAAGGGCAACATAATCAGTAAAAGTTCTTCTCCCATTCTATCTACCACAGCTATACTGTCTGTAACAGACTTCTAGTTTATCAGCACAGTTTTGGAAGGACTAGGTTTCAAAGACATTTTCCAAAAAACATGCTTGAAATATTTTTTATGTGAATATTCATTATTTTCATTTCACATCTTCATCACATTTACATTAAAAGGGGTGAGAACAGCTACAAATGCAACCCATCCACAGGTGCAAACCTGTGTTGATGGAAATACATTTTAAAATCTGCAAATTTCAGTCAAATAAAAGATATAACTAGCCTTGATTACTGCTTGTGCTGAACCACTTTCTTTTTCTTCCTGAATAGTCCTTGTATTTATATATATGCGTAGTTTGTCTGGTGAGAAAGGATCTAAAAATAACAAACCTCAGGAATTCTGATTATTTCCTTAACAATTTTGTACATTTGTGTCCATATACATGCTTGCTCTGAATTCATGTTCTTGGGAACAAAAGTTTCATGACCTAAGGGAGACAGAAGTTTACTTGTGACGCTTCCTCTGATTGTATTTCGATTGGTGTCAACACTACTCTAAGTTTTCATTTCACAAGCGTTGTTGTAGTCACATTTGTATCCAAATACTTAAACCAGAATATGCTGTACCTTTATTCCCCTCAGAATTAGTATCCTAAAAATAACAATGAGAGATCTTTTTTGTTTTGTTTTGTTTTGTTTTTAAACTAACTGTAAAAAGTTGTTCCTGTCTGCTCTTCCTCTTAAAAAAAAGCTTCTCTCAGATGGGGCATATATGATCGGAAACAAAAAAATTGTTTTCTTGGTGACCTGCTCTAAGAAGATATAATGTCTCACTAAACAAATTATACAATCTGACAGATTAATAGTCAGTTTTTCAGATGGGCAATAGATTGACATAGGGATAGGCTAATGAGTGAACCTAAGAGAAAGCTATTTGCATTCAGGAAGGGAGGGAACAAATAACATTTTTTTCTAACTTGAGACTGGGAAACTTTTTTATATTAAAAAATTGGAAGAATATCCTAGAATTTGAAGAAATGCAAAGGAAATTAGATTTCCATTAAAACCGGCAAGAATTTCCAGCCCATCTCTGAGCAGCAATCAGCCCCTCCAAGTTCATATACTGGGCATGATATTTTGTATGGAATATCTTCTTGGCCAGTTCAGGTCAGCTGTCCTGTATGTGTTCCTTCCTGGCTTTTTGTGCACCTGTTCACTGTCTGAGCATGGGAAACTGAACAGTCCTTGACCAAAGATAAGCATTACTGAGCAACATCCTTGTGTTTTCAACATTATTCTCGTACTAAATCCGAAACACAGCACTGTACCAGCTCCTAGGAAGAAAATTAACTCTATCCCAGCCAAAACAAGGACACATCCACTGGGGCTCTCCTTGAGGAAAACAAAGACATTAATGCATTTAATGATATTAGGCAGTGACAGAATGCAGCTATAGAAAACAAAATTAATTTTGTTTTTTCATGTGTTTTCAATTCAATAGGAAAATAACACTGCTGTTATGTATTAATAATGCCCTATGTGGAAGACTGTGCAAAGCTGGGCATGCATATTAAGACAAGACTGCATCTTTTACAGAAAGTCAGGTTAGGAGCATGATCTGGAGAGCAACTATAATGAAAACCTGTCAAATAATGTGCACTTTAGGCAGAACTGTAAAATGAAAAGAAATCTTTGGGAAATAATTTGTCAAACTCTTTGCAGGATCTTGGAGTATTAAGAAGCTTTTGTTACAGATTAAATTTTTGGATCAGTAATGTAGGTTACAATAAAAATCCATGCATACATATATATACATGTGTAATCAGAAAATAGAAGAAAACACAGCCTTTCATTAATAACACCGTGTATCAATTCAATGTGTGTTTCAAGGAGGATGAAAGCAAAGTACTGTTTAAGCAAAAAGAAAATTTGCCTATAGGTTGTAATATCAAGTTGCCATTCAACGGAACCATTTTGGACTGTAGCATGAAGCAGAGTTGGGGGGAGGTTTATGTTGGAAATCTGGAAAAGGTTTTTCTCCCAGACAGTGGTTGAGCACTGGAACAGGCTCCCCGGGGAAGTGGTCACATCAACAAGACTCGTAGAGTTCAAGAAGTATTTGAACACTCAGGCACGTGGTGGGACTCTTGGGGATGGCCCTGTGCAGGGCCAGGAGTTTGATCAATGATCCTTGTGGGTCCCTTCCAACTCAGCGTATCCTATGATTCTAAGATTTAAGTATCTGTTTAAAATATGTTTTGGCAGACAAGCATGATTTTTTCCTATTAATTTTAGCTATTGTTTTAATAATTTTTCTTTGGCTTCCACCCTTATCGAGCTGTTCATATTTTTCTGTACTCTTCATACTTTTATTAGTAGAATAAATATATCCTCTTTCCTTTGTGCCACTGAACGCCACCTTCTATTTGGACTTCACTTTCAGGTCCTCTTTTTAATTATTTTCTCGTATTTTTGTCTGTATTTTATCCATGTTCTGTCTGTATTTCCTGGCTCTGAAACTTTGTTATCTTCACTATAATTTTTGCAAGCTTGATAACTGGTTCAGCTTCTATGGTTGCTTTCCCTGTACTACAGATCTCATAGAAAGTGAATTGTATTTCAATTGCAAGCATACTTGTATTTGCCCATAGTTTCCACAGCAGGCAAGTACCCAATTTGTGCTTGTAGAGATGCATGTACTTAAAAATAAGCAAACAAATGTCTTCTATTGAATATATGACAGCTCAATTAACAGGCAATTATTCAGATTGTACTTTATTTTTGTTCTTAGAAGAATCAGCGTCACAATGAAATTATACATCACTCTTCAAGTAAACATAGACTGTCTGCCAAGTCTGCCTTGCATAAAGATAATGCTTAGAACTTCATCTATCATTTTTCAACTTCCAATGATTTTAGTATTTACATTCATAATAGCAGCTGTTTTCTGTGAGAGCTGTTTCAATTTTGCAGTTTTTTCACTGCATTCTTCGAGCCCTTAAAATGCACTCAAGATACTTTCTGCAAAAATAAGCGGCTTTCTGTGTCCAGGAACAAGCTTCTGCCACAGGCAATCTATGGCTACCAGTGGTTTTGATTTATTTTGCTGATTTTTTCATTGGTTTTTTTGGGAGGGGGGTAGTTTGGTTGGTTTCTTTTATTTTTTTTTTTTAATGTACACAAAAAATGAAAATCCTCCTTGACTAGGTGAGTTCTCAAGTATTTCCATAAAATTCACCGACAAATGAATAAAATACACCAACAAACAGCTTCAGAAATGTAGTCTCTTCTCACAGGGAAATTGAGATGACTAACAGAAAGACAGATCTTGCATGTGATTACTTTGGACACAGATTCACAAAACATAAACATTCACCTCCTGCCACACAAAGGCCCCATAAGTGAACAAAAATGGGAAAATAGTATTTAGAGACTGTTTATAAATGATAGCACAAATGGAAGAGGGGTTTTGTGTAAACGATGAAGAAAACAGATTATCTATCTGCAACTCTATAATCTATACCTGTTGCTTGTTTGGAAATGTCCTCTGTAAGCCATATGAGGAGCAGCTGAGAGAGCTGGGGTGGCTTATCCTGGAGAAGAGAAGGCTCAGGGGAGACCTTATCACTCTCTAAAACCACCTAAAAGGAGGCTGTAGCCAGATGGAGGTCGGCCTCTTCTCCCAGGCAACCAGCGACAGGACAAGAGGAAATGGCATCAAGTTCATGATGGACATCAGGAAGAATTTTTTCATGGGAAGGGTAGTTAGGTATTGGAACGTGCTGCCCTGGGAGGTGCTGAAGTTACCATTCCTGAATTGTTCAAGAAATGACTGAATGTGGTGTTCAGTCAGAGACTGGACTCGATGATCGTGGAGGTACCTTCCAAACTTAGTGATTCTTTGATTCTATAATTCTATGATTCTATGATTCTATATCATGTTTTCTGGCTCAAATGGACTGTATTGTATTTCAAAGCAGTCTTGAAATATGTTCGATAGAAATATAATCTTTAGAGAAATTTTGTTCTTAAATGCAAGCACTGATTTCTTTCTGAGCTGCAGTAACAGAGCAAGGGATTTATTCAACTACATGCCTTCCTACTTCTAGCATTGTGATAGATTTTGTAACTTCCCAAGACAAATATGTGCTGAAGTCCACAAATGAATGCATCCCATCTTGTTTATAGCCCTTAAATGACTAGGAGAATGGTTTATAACACTAAGACTAGCATTTTTCTATTTTATTAGTGGGCATTGTAAGATTTTTGTGACTTTCACCTTAGCTGACAGATTGCAGGCAGTCTCTGAGAATTTTAATGCCTACTTATTTATTTAATTTATTTATATTGCTACTAATATATAGTTATTCTAGGGATTTAATTTATCTGTTTGATCTTGCGCTTTTCAGAATATTCACTGGAATACTTTTATGTTATGTGTCCCTGTGTATATTTTAAACAGAGATGTGGATAATTTTGAGTTTAATTGCATAGACAAAATTAATAATCATAACTTTCTTGTGTCTTAAAAGACAAAGTTTTTAAAGCTATCAGCATTTTTGGGTGCAAATATGAGACAATCAGAAAATACTTGATTCTTAGAAGCTGAACATTGAGCATGCTCAAGGGGAGTCCCTGTACAGTGTCAGGATTAGAATTATCTCTTCTCAAAGTATTATTTTGCAGTGTTGAAAAAAATTTATTTATTTATTATATTATGCAGCTGTAAAGGTGCAAGAGAATTCCAAATAAAGCTTGGCAGACTGTGAGGAAATAATCTTCTGAGAAGTTACTAACTTATTGAAAGTTCATAAAAATGAATTGTTTTTTGACCCCCCACTATCACCACCGAAAGTGGTAAAGTAGCCTCTGGCTGGCAATGAAAATTCTTAATTACCTCAGTGTCAGTGAGTTGCTTTGAGGAAGAACATAGCTTGTTCTAACACACTGTATTACTTTCCTTTATCCAGCCTAGTTCTGTATTATGCCAGTTTATTGAGCAATAGCTCAGGGTCCGGCTATAAAATAAAATGTACACAACAATATGATGGTTAATCTCAGAAGTCTTTCTATGTGCATTTGAAAATGAATAAAAATATTATAGCAGAAAATTCTGAAAGGTTCATATAAAAGAAAGATTAGTAAGTCTTTCACACAGTGTTTTGTCTTTGGAAGATAAGCTGTGGTGGAGGTTAATTTTGCTGTCCATAAAGGTGCAAGCTTCATGTAAAAATTTCACAGGAGGACCTGCACATTGCATAAAATTTTAATTTATTTTGCTCTTGCCATGTCATAAACATCAGCCGGCTGCCAGTATGTTTCAAATTATCTGACATTTCAGCTATGTGTTCATAAACTTATAGATCTAAGTGCTATTTTAGGTGGTTTCCAGGGAGGTAATAGCCTCCAAGGTGTTAAGAAAATTTACAGCTTGGGCGACAACAAAGGCAGAAATGGAAGAAATGAAAAGTTGTGTGTAAGCATGAGGCAACAAAGGGAATAGGAAAAAAAATGCAAGATAAGAAGAAACTTATGGAAAGGAGAAAAGCAGAACCAGGTAGACATTCCCAAGAAGCAAAAAACTGCTTAGACTATATAAGAACAGAAAAAAATACAGTAAGGTTATGGTTAGAATGAAGTGAGAACAAGGGTGACACAAAAAATCTAGAAGGGACTAGTGTGAAAGAAGCTTGGTATGAGACTAAGTGGTAAGCAACGGGAGAGAAACAGGTTAAAGGTAAAACCTTGGAACACCAGAAGAGGACACAGAGACTAAAAACAAATTTAAAAGTCTTCTGGTAATTAATCCCAGTTTCCAGAGAGGTGTTTAATGGCATCTCCTTAGATCTTCTTAAACATTTTTTAAAATCACCTTTGTGTTATTTCATTCTTGTTTTGGACTAACTAAAACTTTCTCATATTTAATTGCTAAATGGTTTCTATGCTAACTATGGCATTTTAATTTCCTCTCAAATAGATCCTATTTTGTCAGCCCTCTAAAAGGATATATTTACCGCATCAGCATTATACAAGAAAGGCAAAGCTGGTGGTGGTAGAAATTTTCCAATGCCTTCCTGCTGAATTAAATCCTGATATTTGAATAGTTGGAGGGGAAGAGTGGGGGCAGGAGGCAAGGAATATAAGCAAAAGTACAGCTCATCTCAGATCAAGTCACTTTGCAAGTAACAGAGTGGAGCAGGAGCACTTTAAACAGTGAGGACAAACAAGAAAATGGTTGCGTGACTCTATCACCAATATAATGTTATTTAATTGACACAGTCTGTGAAAGCCTTGCCTGCGGATCTTTTGGAAGTGAGTTCTGTTTAATTTATGATTTCCAAAAACAAAGATGAAGACTGCTGTTTTGACAGGGCTTTCTGACCCCTTTATAACAGCTGTCCATATAATGCTCAGACACCGCTGAGTTGCTGACTTAAAAATAATGTCCTGAGACCACTTTGTGAGGGCTGAGCTCATTAGCTTGCCACAAAAGGAATCAGTATCGAATGTCTGAAAGCATTTCGCCTTAATCCATTTGCAACTGAAGGCAGACTCTCCCTACCATTGGTTGGAAACTGTAGAGATAAGTATTATTTGCTAAACCTTAGTCCAGTGCATGATAAATCCCCCTGACATCAGTGGGATTCAATTAAATTCGTGAAAGTGTCAAGACTCTTTTCTTTACTTGTTTGAGTAACTTACACATCAGTAAGAGAATGATAACTTTAAATCCATTGTGATCAGATATTATTTTTCTTCAAACAAAGCAGATGGTCAGAGAGAACACAAGAACTAAAAATCTTGAACTTGTTAATTTTTGGCACTAAGCACTTAGATAGATGGTGGTAAGCTGCCTCAATCTTTCACTGTATCATGTTAAAGCACATGTCATCTAATTATTCGCCAGCCTAGTGATTGAGGAATTACCTTAAGCTCCCGCAGATGTGAGTTTGAATCTCCTCAGGCTCAAGAGAAAACTGAACACTGCCCTCCCACTTTTTTGGTAAGCACACTTTTCACACCATCTACATCCCTCCCTACATACTCCCTTTCACCACCTCCTCACCTCCACAGTCTACTTTGTCTCTCATAAATGTTTAGCTTTACAGGAAATCTCCATCTCAAAAGCTGAAGTGGCATCTAAACAGATCCTCAGATCTTTGGAAAAAGGATGATTTAGCATACACTTTTGCTTCTCTTTTCTAGGCAGCCCTCCTCCATCATCTGCCAGCACCTCTTTCTCTAAGTGCACCATATTTCCGGATGGAATTAATCTAGGTAGCTCTGCATCCCACTTTTAAAGAGATTCATGCTTCTGCCCTTGAGATGAGTACCCAATGCCCTGCACACAGACTTTTTTTGCCACTCAGTCCCCCTTTGTAGCAGCTGTTCTGATTCTGGAGCCGGAAGCCTGATTCTTGCCCTTTCCAATGAATCAGAAACAGTCTCAGCAAAGTAAACTTCACTGCCAGAGACTGACTCCTAACAATTAGGTGGTACAGCTGTATTTGAGGGAGTAAAATTCTTTTGGCAAAGCCACGATTTATGGCTGCAAAGATTCAGGATCAAAAATGATACTTCCTGCAAACATACAAACATTTCCCACAATTAAATGTAATTGCATTCAACTACCATACTTAGAGCTTTATGAAATTGGCCAAAATCCAGGTTTCCTTTGAGGTCATAATTGTGCTCTATGTATTTATTTCACTAGCTTCTAAATGTTTTTTAGTTAAACTCTGCCTCTTCCAGTGCTCCACACTCTCCAGTGCTTAAAGTATTATCTTTCTCCATCGCCTCTTCAGTCCTGTCCATCTTCACTATCTCTTACTCTATACATTTATCCTTAGGCTCTTCTTTTCCCTTTTCCCATTCTGTTTTGGTATTGACCCTTCAGTCCCCTTTCAGAAATTTATAGCCTTTGGCTACTCTTTGCTCATCTCTCCATGGAGAAAAGGAGTAGGATGGGGCTTAAACTTAATAGCTGGCAGGAAAAGGAGTATAGCTATTGCATATCTTACTTTTAGCTGATGACTGGGGAGAAAAAGCCAGAGATATCTGCTGAGACGTGTATAGGCAGAAAAAACATCTGCTCAAAAGCTTGACACTAAGCTTCTGAATATATTTTCTTTGCAGACTTCCTAGGATGTGCAAGGAAACAAGGGAATCAGTTAAAAGGCAAACCTCTGTCTCTCTCACATCATATGGATGGGCACAGGAAATCTACTGCTAGCTACTAGCTTTTAGCATCTCTAGAAGGTTTTAAGAAAGATGATGGTTGATTGGATTAGGCTTCAACTTTGCTTCTTGGAGAACATTTAAATCAGAAAACTCTAAGTAAAAGCAGTTAATCTAAATGTTTCTAAGAAAATATTTAGCAGGGTACATGCACCATGTTCATTGAACCTGTATTACTGACATGTCCTACCACTCCTGCATCACAACACAAAGAATATCTCTTAACTTGAGCAAAGATACGTCTCCAGTTTCTGTCTGAGAAATGAAACACCTTTTTTTCAGGACTTTACATATTCAAAATGGCCCAAAGGCATTTCAGTCATAGTTCCTACTTAGGACAATTTTAGTCTTTTCTGGTCAGTATGTCAACAATCATGATGGCGTTCACTGAAGTTTTGTGTAAGGTATTCTACAATTACTGGCTCAAAACTTGGCATTTTTGAGCTTTTATGCAACATTTTCCAGAGTACAAAGCAAAAGTCCCACTACAAACTAGCAATCCGAACATTCTTTCATTCGTTTAATTTCAAGAGGATAAATTTATAAAGACAAAATATATATCAATAAAAAAATATATGCCAATAAAAACAAGGAGAAAAAATCAGCTTTTTTTTCTTTCCTGAGATGATGTCTGATTCTCTGAATTTGCTTCAGTTACCAACCTTGCTAAAAGCCAACTTCACTGCTACTTACATAATTAGACTTGCTATACTTTGACCCTTCCCACATAGCTTAAGACAACATATAAGACTACGGTTAGAGGTGCCTGTAGGTGACCTAAGAAAGCTATAAAACTGTCTGCTTTGGGGGACTTTTTGCCACTGTTCCTAGCTGAAAATTGGTATTGTCCAATCATAGGAAATTAGAAGTTGTTTTCTAGAACACAAAAGAACTCTCTTTCCTTTTAGTAGTTTTTGACCGGCTGAATCTTATTTTGTTTTTTTCCATATTTTCCTCTATCTCTTTCTCCTTCACTTAAAAATGTAAATGTCTAGATTTTGGAATCTCATTATTTTCTTTTTTTATAAGCTTTTTCCTCAACTTTATACACTTTTTCTGTAGCTTATTGTTTATACCATCATTTAAATGATCAATATAATAAATAATACATATATATATATATAACAATGTATTGGGTTTGCATTGCAAGCCTTAGGTTTCAGGGGGCTATGGGGGTGGCTTCTATGAGAAGATGCTAGAGGCTTTCTCTGTGTCTGATGAAGCCAATGCCAGCTGGCTCCAAGACCTGCTGCTGACCAAGACTGAGCCTATCCGTGTTGGGGGTACTGCCTTTGAGACAACTGATTTAACAAAGGGGTAAAAACCCTGTGCAATGGCAGCCACAGAGTCAGGATACGTGAAACAGTCCTGCAGAATAAGGTCAGTGGAGGAGGAGGTGCTTCAAGTCCCAGAGCAGATTCCCCTGCAGCCTGTGGTGAGGGCAGTGATGAGTCAGGCTGTTTCCCTGCAGCCCATGAAGGTATATGGTGGAGCAGGGATCCACCTGCAGCCCGTGAAGGACCCCATGCTAGAGCCCAAAGGCGGCTGTGAGCCGTGGGGAAACTCACAGTTGTGCAGACTCCTGGCAGGACCTAGGGACCTGTGGAGAGAGAAGCCCAGTGCTAGAGCAGGTTTGCTGGCAGGACCGGTGACCCTCCAGGAGACCCACATGGGAGCAGTCCTTCCTGAAGGATTGCACCCTGTTAAAGGGATCTGTCTTGGAGCAGTTTGAGAAGAGGTGCATCCCATGGGAATGATGTTGGAGAAGTTTGTAGAACACTGTCTCCTACGCTGGAGCAGAGGAAGAATGCTAGGAGTCTTATGCCCCTTAGGAGGGAGGAGTGACAGAGACAACAGGTGAGGAGCTGACCACCACTCCCCACCACTCTCCCTGGACTGCTGAGGGGGAGGTAGAGAAGGAAGGGGTCAGGAGAAGGTGTTTCAAGATTTAGATTTTCTTTCTCATTCCCTACTCTGATTTCACTGGTAATAAATTAAACTGATTTCCCTGCGTTGAATCTGTTTTGCTCGTGACGGTAACTGGTGAGTGATCTCTTCCTGTCCTTATCTTAACCCATGCGCATTTCATTACATTTTCTCTCCACAGCTAGCAGAATAGGGGAGCGACAGCGCAGCTTTGGAGAGCGCCTGGCATCCAGCCGTGATCAACCACCATAAATAATTACTGTATATGAACAATGTTATAATCTGGTCATACGTTGGATTTCACAACATCAGAACACCTTAAACAGTACCTATATGCATTAGTCTCCATTACCTGAGAACACAAAATCAAGCAACATGCAAGGTTAAAAAATTATACAGGAAGACTGTATAGTGATTTGCTAGAATTCTGTGTGTTGATTCTTTATGAGTCAAACATTAGCTTAGGCTTTCATTCAAAGAAGCTTTTTGAAGTTGCTGCTGGGAAGGCGATTACACATTGCTGACATCCTGTAGGAGCAACATTTCTCAGCTCCCCAGGCCACAAGCTCATTGGGATCATGTGATGGAAACAGTATCACTTTGCTCAGCCCGCAGCATTCCAGGATTAGACAAGAGGAACTCTGAATGCAAAAAGGGAAGAACACTTAACTAGCTCAGAGGGAAACGTGATGGCTGAAAGGTAACTATCCACGCAAAGGGACATGCTCCAGAATGAAGTTGGGTTAGCCTAAGATTTTGTGCAAGATAAGCAGCTGAGGGAATTGTATTTGTAGCTATCGTGGTATCAGGTATGCTGATGGATACAGGTATTTCAGTGAGAAGACACAACATTGTGAAAAACAGTAAGGTGATAGTGGAAGTGAATTTTGTGCATTAAAACTTCATCAACCTGCGTTGTAAGCAAAACTTGTCTTGTACGGACTTCAAAGTGCTGGACTAAGTCTGATACATTCTTATTAAAACTAAAGCAGAATAAACATATAAAAAATGAAAATAGGGAAACAAAAAAATCCAAATCTGACTAATTTTTTTTCTTGATTTAGAAAGATGCTTAGTTTGAAGAGATAGGAAAAAAATCTATTAAAAAGGACTTACAATTAATTAAAAATAGTAACTATCTTTTTGGGTTTTTTTTTTTAATGTGTAAGAGCAGTGGGCTTTTAGACATGATATAAATATTAGGTGATATAAATGTTAGAATCAGAAGTATATTTACAATACCAACTGTGTCTGAGAGACACAAGCAATACTTGTACTATGGCGCTTTTAGAAAACATCATTAAATCATGCAAAAGTACTGCTGATGAAAAAGTCGCGAAGAAATAAAACATTCTTTCTTTTTGCAGGTCTGCTGAAATGAGCCATAATTTTGAGTGGCTTTTGACAGGCATTAGTGCATGTTTTTGTTTGCTGTCTTTTACAGGCTTCCTTTAGGTCACCTCACACGGTGATTTCTGCTAGGATTACAGGAATGCTGGGTGCAAATGGCTGAATCCAGACACAGTTTTGGTCCGCAGTATGCAGAGCTCTGACAGCAAACCACATTCAGCTACATCAACCTAAAAACCTGAGCGACTTGATTTGGAAATGATGCCAATGTAGCATCCAGCAACAGTGCCAATTCATCACACGCACCTTCCCTACAACAGGTATTTTTTGGAGTGCCCTCAACACAGCTCCAAGAAGTGACAAAAACTGTAAATGGTTATTCAGAGTGGAATAAAGTTGTTTGATTATGCAGTCCAGTGATGTGCCTCCTTTCATAACACCTGTTATTTAACATTCCTCACCCCTGTTTAGGTGTTCAGAGAGGAGTGAGAAGCACTTGCCATTATTTTCTGACAATTTCCTCATAATAGCAACATATTACAGAGAAGGTGGAACAATATATCCCATTTCCCCATCTGTGAACACTTTGGAAATTTAATGAGAAGTTAATGAAGAACTATGAATGCAAAAAGGTAGTAACTCAATGTATCGATAGAACATCTTGTCACATCATGGTCTTAAAGTCAAGTAGCTTAGTAGACTCAAACACAACCAAATTTTTGTAAGAAGAGTAGGGGTATAAGTTTTATATTGTTGAAAGTTTCCAAAAGGGAAGCCTGACATCGCATTTCATGGACAGTTGTCATTTTAATTAGTAAGAACTTCATTTGGACCTGTGAAGAGGGGAAGGATATTGGGATGTATATCCATCTATTGTGGAATTCTTGAATTTTCTGCTATGTTAGTACTGAAGAAGTCAAAATATGCAATAAAACAGACTGTGCATTTGAATCAAATGTGAAGATTTATTCCATCAGAAGGAATATACATGGCAGCAATATTCTTGCTGTAGAGATGGAAGTAGGAAAAGGATGCATTAGAGTTTGCAACTGCAATATTTAATCTTTTTAAGAACAAGAATTATGAATATTCAGATTTTTACTTCCCAAGTTATATTTAGGATTTTTCTATATTTTAATTGTAAGCTGTTGTATATGTGCTATCTTTAAAATGCTTTGGCATTTTGTTCAATTTACGGTGCTAAGCTGTCTTTAATCTTTTTACTGTGCAAGACTATTTTCTTCGGCAGCTTCTGGCAATAAAGACAACAAGAACCCACTCAACCAAGTAACAAACATCAAGATATTAAAGGGTGTTTTAAGGATCCATATAATTAATTTTCTTCAAAGACTTGCTCAAACTAGCTTTGCAGGTCATGAAAAGAAGAATGACCAAGTAGAAAGTGATTCTAGGCCCAGCAGGAAAAAAAACATGTCCTAGAATCTGATTGTATACACTAAGCTCCAAAATCCCTAGCTCTGAAACCCAGGACAACTGTTAGCAGTGATAACAGTTGTCAGTATTTTTAAACACACAGAAGCATTTATTTGCTAGGTACATTTAAAAAGAGGTGAATAAATGGAAAACTTTCAGGAAAGGGAGAGCAAACTACCTCCAACTAAAGCTATTGTAAGTTGCCATTCTCTTCGCTTTTCCCTAAGGCACTGAAAATTAAATAGAATAACAAGTCTGTGGAATTTCTGTTTGTGCTAAACAGATAGGTGAAATGTGATTTTGAATACAGTTATTCTGGTGTGCAATCATGAGCAATATCTGCACATCAATTTATCCTATTGATTACATTAGAATCATAAATTATCTCACATTGTGGATGGCCTGGGGCATCTGTAATACTGATTAAAATTTACTTCTGTTTCATTAATGATCTGTAAAATGAAACAAAGTGACATGACAGGCATAGCTGTCTGAGATTAATCAGAAAGTACTCTTCAAACTATGAACTACTTTTGATCAATAGTTCTGCAAGAACATGTATTTAACACAATTTACTAAAAGCATTTTGTTATGTTCAGTTCACCAACCTAGATTTTCACATCTTCTTTTATATATTTTGGAGCCATTCCTTAAGTCAAATTCCAAAATAAAAGTCATTAAACTCACTGAACAACAGAATGTGTGTGTCTGTGTGCTAGCAATAATATATCAAACATAAATCCTGTTTCCATGTGTATTACCAAAGGGAGAAGAGTATGAAAAGGAAAGATGTATTCATTGCTGTTCGCTTTTCTCTGTCTTTCAGCAAAGACAGACACAACTATTAAGAGATTCTGTAGCAGAACTGCAGCTGGGCACTAGTAACAGAATGGGAAATTTTCTTTACTAGTCAAAATCTTTGCTGTAAGTATTCTGATGAACACCTGTAGTAACACACTTTCTGCAGGGGAAAAAAAAGCAAAAAGAAATCATAATGTTTAAAAAACCAGAGGGCCTAAGGTTTTGTTAAAGAAAAGACTCTCCACATCATCATTGTTTCATGGTCCTAGTCTAGCCTATTGCACCAAATGAACATGACAGATGAAAGAACGTCTTTGTACCCTTACAATTATTCCATAAAACCCTGTAAGTCTGAGGGAAGGGTATGTTCTCTTTCAATACCTCATATGAAGATCATATTTATATAATTTCCATTCTCCTAAGGATGCAATGAGCTCTTTCCAGTGCAATGTGACTTTGAGAAATACCATCATCACTACCTATTTCTCAGGAAATTTGCTTTTTAAAATAAGGAAAGACTAGGAGCTTTACTTTTTGAATTGCCTCCAGCAGTCCCTGAAACAATGCATATGACATATTGATTCAGGTCAAGCCTATTTTATGAGCACAAAATAAATGTCAAAAAGAATCCTTCAGGTTCTAATTGTGATCTAGCTTTATTTTATTGTGTTATTTCAGCTTTAAATTGCTTAATGCACAAAAGGCATATATATTTTCAAATAAACTTCTGGCTACATCAAAACCAAAACTGTTTACTGTTGCTTAATATTCAGCACCTTAGTCCTTCGATATCTTTGATAAACAATGTTGGAAAAACAACCAGCACAAAAATATGTGCTTCTCTTCCGTCTTTCCAGCTGTGTCCGTGGTTAACAGAGATATACCAGCGATAGACAATGAATATTTCATTATACACTGCTTCAGGTATCATTAACACTTTCTAGTGTAAAATTAATAATATATGGGCATAGGTTTTAAAGGAGAGTAAGCAAACTATAAAATTTAATACTGAGTTTCAAGGCATAGACAAAGTTAGGAACTCACTTCATAAAATGCAAACAGGTAGAAACTTTGCTGTTGTATGGTTTTCAGAAACTAATATACGTGACCTCTTTCTGAGAAGTGCCATTCCTAAGAATAAAGGAAACGTGGTTGAACTCAGTGTTTATAGTGATATTTGTAAGAAAGAACAGAGGTGAGTAATCACATGAAGATAATAGTTATTAATGGTTTTCATAATTGGAAATTAATGTATTTTACTATCTGTAGAAAAAAAAAAATTGAAAAACCAACAAACATAAATGTAAAATACCACTCCATGAGCTTTTATTGGTATTTTTCACTTTCTGTCTAAGACTTCAGTTTGTTTTTACACACAAATGCGATGAACATTGTGATGTTGTATCTCTTCATAAAAATAATAAAGAATACCTTCGGTATCTGGATTTCTTGAAATACAGAATTTTTTTTAAAATCTTTTCTGTTGTGAATCGTTAACACAGTGAAACAGTCTGAGTGCTACTGTGATAAATAAAACAGCCAGAGAACAACCACAAGCCTGAAATCCTTTCCTCACACCAGTTAGCTGTTCTTTTGCTCCATGGCTGTTTTGGATTGTTAACAGCAAGCTCTCCAAGAAAATATCTGGGCATTTGTTGGTTCACTTCAGATCTGTTCACAATGGGATAAAAGCAACAGTGGGTTTTTTCCCTCTTCCAAGTCCACCAGCACTTACCCCAGCAATCTGTGCATCTCCAGGAGCCTCCAGATATCCTGACGCCAGACCCTCGTTTCATCCATTATAAAACAATGAGCCGTAATACAACCTCCACACTAAGCTACGTTCCTTGAACTGAAAAAAACCTGCACAAAATAACTGTGATGATTCAGGGATGCTATATAGAGTCAGCGCAGCTGCAGCCCAAATGGTTTATAGCATGGATGCAGAAAGTCTGATCCAAGAGAGCTTATTCCTAAACGCTGTGAACATGAGCCCCTCCACGCTGTGTGGCCCAAAGGACGTGATTATCTAAAAATCCGCGCAAAGCCAGATAACTCAGTCAGGCATAGTCAATATTATTCTTGAAACATTTTCCAGGCAGAAACAAATACATGATAGGTTTTTAAGAAGACACTGGTAACGGCTAAAGTAAAACATGAAAAATTAGTGACTCAGTATGGCAGGATAGCATAAAGCCTCACTGCTGGCTTCAGTTTCTTTTGGACCCCTTTCTCTGCAGCAAAGCCAGAAAGGCTATTGTAATCTACTCACTGTTACCAAAATTACCAGTCTTTTCTAAAGTAACAATAGCAACACGATAATAACTCTTATTGTAGAGATATCAGAAAGACATTAAGGAATAGATTAATTTTCAGCATCTGCCACTTGTAATTTATCACACATTTATAAGAGAAGATTCTTGAATTTCGATTAAAAGAATAATGTTAAGTAAATCATATAGCAGAATGTGTTGTTCTGAGCTTTGTTTTCATTACTTATTTTAAACTTGTCTACATGTATCACAGCTCCATATTTGAAATGGACTCCTGGACAGCGATCCTATCATTCTTTGGATATGTTATAGGCTCTTTTCCCTTAAGCTAGAGTTTGATACTTAAGACCTACACCTGGTGTGTTTGCATAGCACTTAGCAGAAGTACAACAATATGCACTTTTTCTTCTAATATCGTTTGTTTAGGAAGCAGTCCACAAGAAGACATGATATCATAGCTTTTATCCCGTGCCGTAAAATCCCCCACAAAACCCTGGATTCTGTGATTTGGCCAATCATTCCATGTCAAAATACTATTATTTATTTATAATGATAATTCCAGGCCAGGGGTCAGAGGAGCCATTCACTCATTTGTCTCCCCAAGATCATGGTTCTAGTGACCATGTCTGTTGGATCATCTGTGAATGCAGACAATAGAACTTCAGTGGTACATTACTAATTCTAACGCACAGACTGGTTGGAAAACGTGGAACTTTCTACTGTTGACAATGGGATCCATCACCTAGAGAAACTCCTAACATTTGATGAAGACTTTGATAAAGAAAAGGTCCACATGTTAGATTAAAACAATTTTCTTCTGGCAGTCTTTAAAGGCCACTTTCCACTTACTATACAACTTATTCTATTGAGGGGGACCAGTGCACTAGGCACATGAAATCAGAAAAAAAGCTGTCTATATAAAGTAAGACTAGGCCCTAACTCTGTCTTAATAAAGCAGTTCTGGAAAATAGTTGATCCAAATAATAGAGGAATATCTACATGCATGTATTAATTCACCAAGGGAGTATTGTTTTTCTATTTCTTAAGTTGCTTTTCAGAAGAAAACAGTTCTATATTGCATATATACATGTAGGATCCCCACATCACTGTCATTTTAAACAGTAAACTAACAATGCAAATTAAATCTTGATAGAGTGAGAAAAACATCACAATAAAAAAAAATTAAATACAGAAAATGCTTTTAAATTTATGCTTTGAAAACTCACAAAAACAAGTTTCATTGCATTTGCTGTCTATTGGGAGATCTGAATATAATTTTTCCAGATATGTCAGCTATTAGATGTTATTATTCAGACTACAATTTATTCCTTATTTGTCCTAAAGGGACATACTCATATAGTTTGCACAAATGAATCTAATATACATATACGAAAGAAAATAAACAATGACTTATTCTAGAGTTGCGACTATCACTGTTTGCTGCTCTTCCAAAAGAGTTGACAATATGTTATTTGGGCTTTTTATTGTGGTAATAGCTAATAGTTTGTGAGACTTACAGCACACTTCCCAGTTCCAGATATCATCTCTAGAGTCTGATATTTGTAAATCGCACTTCATGGTTTTGGCTGCTAAAGAAGTAATGTGCTAAAGATTTCTTTGCAAAGCCCTCAGATGTGTTTGTTTCCATCACGATGTTGAGGTGTAGTGATGTCCAAGGAGTACTCTGACCAACAGAATGATTAAGGGTCAGAATACAACAAGTATGGTCTACAAAATATAATGGCAATTCCTCAACATCAGGTAACACATCAACTTCTTTGATGCTTGTTGTGTTTATTTACTATATAAAGCGTATTACCAAATGTTATGCTTTTTTAGGTGGAATGGCTGAAAAGGCAAGAGGAAACTTGAATATTTGTGTTTCCCTGGCTGTTACAAACACATTTGCTGTAACCTCCTGAATGGAAGGATGAATGACATATTCTCTACCACAGCACATGTGTATAACTCTTTGGTGAAGCATCAAGGCATGGGATGAGGCAGAAGCCTCCGGACACACAATGGCAGACTGCAGCTAAACAAGAGAACTAATTCTTGAAAAGGGCGAGGAGCATGTAGACACCCAGTCATCTTAAGTGAGAGAAATAAAGAAGCTTTCCTGCAGATGGAGACAGAATTAGGCAGAGTTTGTTACAACTCTGGAAGACATAAGAAATTCCAAGAGTGATACATTTTCAGACCTTAGTTTCAATCTTCCTCGACACGGCTTATTCTGAACAGTTTTCTACTTTTGTTCTAATAAAGTATGAAAGGTGGGGTTTGTTGTTTCTCTTTTGTTGTTGTTGTTGTTGTTGTTGTTGTTGTTGTTGTTGTTGTTTTATTTATTTTGGCAGTGGTGGTTTGTTGGGAATTTTTTGTTTATTTCTCTGTATGTGTAAAATTAAAAGTAATTTAATTTTTAGCAAAATGGGATAACAGAAAAATGACAAAATATATCAAGGCATGTTATCAAGACAGTGCTACCTTTTCAAGGCATTCATTGTTGCTCACAGAAGTTTCTTCTATGTTGTAGTTCTTGTTTGTTTATATTGGGAAATATCTCAATTTTATCCTGTGCCACCCTGCATGTTCTTCTTCAGAACTGACTTCCTCAGTCACTGACTTTTACTTTCACACTGAGATAATGAAACATCTCCAGCATGCAAATGAAACCTTCAAATGGTTTATTCTAAATAAGTGCATTTTCTCTTTAGCTTTAAGTCGAAGATACTGTTGTGCCTCAATTCAGACAAAACTAACATGATATATGGAGGATTCCTTGTATTATATGTTCCTTATTATAGCTTTAGAATACTTCTGATGTCTTGATGAATTTGTATAATATAAATTCTGCAAGATGGGGGTTTTTTTTCCAACAATTATCATTGAATTTGGGCCCAAAATTCAGACTTGTGTTCTGATTTTTGGTTAGTCTTTCTTACCAGTGCATTATCTTTCTAGTTTATAACAATTATTATCAATCCTATATCAAAGAAAGCATTAAATATAGGAATATCTAAAGATCCCCATATTTGAGAGCTTACCAGAATTTATTACTGAGCCAAATATGGTACATCAATAGATAAAATGCAGTAGGTAATTAGGTAGTTGGAATAACCACATACCACATGCTATTAGGTCTAGGAGTTCAACCACACCTCTCATTAAGTCTTCTAAAGAGCACAGAAAAAAAATTGTAATACAAAACTGACTCCGCTCTAAGAAGAAAACTTTGCTATTTGAGTGTTCCAGATGTTGAAGAAAGACATCTTGAATATGAGGAGACAAGGGCTGTTAACAGCAGGAATTTGGGCTCTAGTGAAGCTATCTCTGAGGTCATGGAGTGGGGTGAAGGAGGGGGAGAGATTGAGAGGGGAAGATGGGTTAAGAATGTGAGTCTTTCCCAGTGTGTTAAATACCCACCTTGAGAGGTTTCTCCTTTTGCCTTCACTGACTGGAGACAGAGCCCAGACATCTTGCTTAAACTTGAAGCCTAAATTTTAAATAGTTGGTTTTAGGTGAGCTACTAAAGAAATGCAGCCGTTTCTACCACAGTGAGAATGGCTGATACATAAACAGTTCCACTCTGCAGAGAGTAAACAAATATTTGTAAACATCCACAAATGTGATGCCAACAGTGAAACTACTCCAGACCACAGGAATGCTGAAGGCATCTTTATCCTCCCTCTTTCTGAAACACTGAGAAACCTCATTACAGGTTATGTGATCTCTTCTTCAAAGCTTTGGGCCTCACCCTTTTTCTTCAAAATGGAAACAAAACACTTATTCAGTAGTTAAGACACCTGAAAAATCTGAGTCTGTAAGTGCTACAACTTTTTTTTAACTATTTAACAAATGGAGAGCATTGTTATGTGATGGAGGGAAAAAACGTGGAAAAAATGAATTAAAAAAAAAAATGGGATCTTAAATAGGAGACATTTTAGCTTTGTTTAGTTAGGTAGTCATTTTGGTTATACCAAGGAGAAAAAAAAAAGTGGCAGTTGAAAGGGACTAATTGCAAAATATGCAATTAATTTATGTCATATCATTTACATAGGTATAGATCATTAACATTTCTCTCCTTTGTTCTGCTTACATTCGAAGGATTTTCTATTCTAACTACTCAGGCAGATAAGAGCTATAAATGCAATGTGTCTATTTTTTTCTTTTTAAATTAACTTTTTATTATAAAAATAGCTACTACGATATTTATTTCCTGCAAGTTACATATTTTGAGACCACTTGTTGTGAAAACATTTCATGCACGAAAAATTTATCAATGTCTGACCTCAGCTACATCTACCTTCTGTTATTTAGTAAAAAGAGGTAATGCAGACTTTTAACTTCAACATCTTATATTGATCAAATTGTTTGTTCTGATAAAGAGGAACTCTCTTAACAAGGATTTCAAGATTGCTACATAGAGAGATGATTTCTGTCCTTCACAGAGTAAGATAAATTTGACCATGAGCAAAACTTAAGGTGTTCTACTGTTTTTCACTGAAGTATGTTCCCCAATGTAATTTTTTTTTTTTTTTTTTTAAATGGAAGCAAAACCCCAAACCCAGTCCTAAATATATTTGGACTGTATATTTCTGAAGTAGCACAGTCTTGGTTCAATTAAATATTTTCTAATATTTCAGATGCAAAAATGGACCTGAGGCACTGATATGAATTACATTGTAAAGCTCACCTGCATCCCCTTGCATTTCCAAATCCAGTAACATTGGAAAAATTCCAGCTGTATAATCATTACAATTGATTGGTATAGTCATAATGCAGGAATATAATCTAATATGATTTTTACTTTACTAATTATTAGACAAGAAAATTTTGACCTTCTATAACAATCAGATTTTGTCTATGAATTTTTAAAATAAATAACCATTATAATAAGAAAAACAACAGCCTTATGTAAAAACATGGCAAAATATCTATAGCTGAATGAAAGAATTCTCTCAACAGGCCAGTAAATATAAGAGGTACAAATAATGCACAGAAGGGTACAAATAATGTTTTAAAGAAAGATATGTTTTAAAAACAAGTGATAATTTCTTTCCTGTAGATTTATGCCCTGTTCACTTGAACAATGTGTTTTCTTGTACTGTTTGGATATTTACTGAATTTCACATCTTATAAGTGCGCCTCTCTAGTGAATAGAGAGAAGCACGTAATGTTGCAGACCTCCAGAGGAAAATGCTATCTAGCAGAATTTAGATATCTAGTACTGAAAGGAACTCCTGATTGGCCCATCTCCGACTGACTGACTTGGCACTTATATTATGAGGGCCTGTCCACCAAATACTGAAAAATTAGGTTCATTTAAATAATTTCACTTGACGGTAAATTTGTCTCTTTAAAGGAAACAAAAGATAAGATGGCCTCACATTAGACATGAACCTCACAATTTTTATTCTTTTTAGATGAAAAAAGTGACATTAATTTTATTTTTAAATTAAGAACAGAGAAATTAATTGATATACACATAGTGCCACAAAAAATCATACACTCCTGAGGTGTTTTCAGGGCTCTAGCCCAGATGACATTTTCTGTTACTTCAGTTAAGCAGTTCTACTTGCCTTACTGCTGTCTGAATTCTATTTGGGTCTTCTGCCTGTTTGTTTGTTTATTTCAGGACTAACAGGGAATTTTCTTCTTCCAACACATTTATTTCAGTATCAATCTGTTTTAATGTTGATGCAAAAATATATTTTAGGGCAGACCATGCTAATAAAAGTATAAGGAAAAAATGAGAGTGAAAAGAGATTTCAAATCAAGAGGAAAGAAAAAAAAATCATCACAGATGCTGAACTCAAAACATGTATGTATGGGGTAAGTGTCAGAGAATAAAATGCATAGCTCACTGCTTTGCAGTACCAATTCCTAATAAAATGCTTTTAGTCTCACTCCTACTCCATACATGGGGTTTTTTCTCACTGTAACTACTTTTTTTTCTTTCTTTTTATTGAAGTGTTTGGTCTTTTATTCTTGTAACTAAAGGGGAAAACAAGAACATATAATTGCTTTTAAACTGTTTGTTATTTTACACTACTCAGTCAGCCATCTGGTATTCATCTCTTCTTTAAACTTAGTAGCCAACTTTTCAGCTGCTGTAAACTGTACAGTACTAACAAAATCAAAGGCACTACAGTGATTTTAATCAGCTGTTCATCTGGCTTCAGAGTTCTATTATATTCAATATCTTCTTACAGTAATATAGTAAAATAACTCTGAAGGTTTTTTTCCTTATTTTCCCGAACTTTATACTTGTTTTTCTTATATTAAAGAGAAGCTATTCTTCAGACACAATATTTTTGGTATTTTAATTTATTAATTTTTCTTTACGACTTGCTTTCTTTTACTGAGAGCCAGCGGGTATTCAACGGATGTTTTCCCTGAGGTTTTCAAAATTATCCTTATTTGTTATTTTACTTTTCCTAGGATGGCTACGGTTAATTTAGAATCCACCAGTTTGTGCAAGTTCAAATTGTTCCTTCAATTGTACATTAGCTTGCATTTCTCTACAGTGATTTGAACTTGCTTTCATTGCCCAGCTACCAGGCATTAACTTAACTTCAAAAGCTCCTCATAACTCTCTCAAAACTGAAAAAGGCATTGTCATCCGAATATTTAACTTACCTTATAATCTGGATTTCTGCTTAAAAAATATATATTATATTAATATCAAACTAAGTTCCAACAATAGCTTCAAACTTTTGTAGGTCTACTTCTAACCTAAATTTACACTGTTTTTTTTTTTTTTCTTTCCAGTACTTTTTATTTCGTTTGAACAGTTTCAGTTAAGTGCTAGGACTTATAATTCAACAATTCTGCTTTTTCCTCTTACCATTCATAGATCAGTGACTTAAAGGCTTTTATTTCAAGTACACATCAGATACCTTGCAATTATTTCATTGATCACTTTTGTTTCTAGCACTTTAAAGTGCTAGAATAAGGCATATTATATGCCTTACATACTTTATTTTGGAAATAATGGGTTGTGAATCAGACTCATTTATTTGCATAGATTAGATTCTTGATTGGATAATGACTCTTGTGAAAGTCTAACATAAATAGGCAAATATAAAAGTTAAAAGTAAAAAGTTAATGCTTAACACAGATCCATTTCACACTAGGCATTTAAGTAGCTGTGAATTCCATTTTGAAAATAGGATGTCAAAAGAAGAGGACAAGAAACACATAGTGGTTGTGAATCATGTCACATTGTCTGTTTGTAAATTTGAACCCTGAATTTTCTGTCTGTACATTCCTCATCTGCAAAATGGAAAGATATAAATATATGCCCATTATAGCCTTTGAAAGTTCCAGTTCCATGTTAACACGGTCCTGTAGAAGCAGATCAGAGGAGAGCAACTAGGATAATAAGAATTGTAGAAAGAACAGTAAATGAAAAAAAGGAATGTGGAAAGTTTGTATAGCCTAAGGAAAAAAACCCAAACATATCGCAGAATTATGGAATATTCTGAGCTGAAAGGAACCCACAAAGACCAGTGAAATCCAACTCCTGGGCCAGCACAGGACAACCCCAATTGTTACACCATGTGCCTGAGAAAATTATCCAAACACTTCTTGAACTCTGTTGGGCTGGTGCTGTGACCACTTCCCTGGGGAGCCTGTTCCAGTGTCCAACCACTTTCTGGGTGAAGAACCTTTTTCTAATATCCAACCTAAACCCTCTCTGACACAATTTCAGGCCATTCCCTCAGGTCCAATCACTGGTCACCAGAGAGAAGAGATCAGTGTCTGCCCCTCCTCTTCCCCACACAAGGAAGTAACATTTCTTGGCACTGAAACAGTGATTAAACGCTGGAACAGCTTCCTAGAGAGGTGGTCAATGCCGCAAGGCCATCTGCCTTTAAGAGGCATTTGGAAAATGACCTTAATAACACACTTTAATTTTTGAGCAGCCCTGAATTAATGAGGCAGTTGGACTGGATGATCATTTTAGGTTCCTTCCCACTGAAATAGTCTATTCTTTCTATTCTATTTCTATTTCTATTTCTATTTCTATTTCTATTTCTATTTCTATTTCTATTTCTATTTCTATTTCTATTTCTATTTCTATTTCATCTAATCTTTCTCCAAATATCTTGGTAGCCTTAAAAAAGCCTGGATCAATTCTGCTAAAATCCTATAAGATAATTTATAAAATAGTATAAGATCAGCCAAATCACGTACCATGGAAAATCATTGTCCACTTAGAAAACCTCAGTCATTTGGGGTTTAATTTATTTTGATGCAATAATAGACAAAGAATCTGGTTAATTGTCTGTATCCAGAATTCTTGTTAGCATTGATTTTTAATACAGTAGAACACACAAAGCAAAAATGAAACAAACTGGCTATCCTTTCTGTATCTGTTGTAATAATCCAGCCACAAGGTTATATTGTTTTTTTTGTTTTCTTATCAACAGGGAGGCTGCAGCCAGGCAAGAGTCTGGCAAATAGAGCTACTTTTTGCCCTTTCCAACTTGAGTGTGTTACCTCTAAGGAAAAAGAAAAAAAAAAAGAAAATTAAGAGAGGCAACAATCAAAAAAATCGCCTTGTACAGGGAGAAGGTATTGTGTTCAGCCTGACCTTGGCCTGCAACTCTTGACATCAGCTCTGGAAAATGTGTCAGTTTTCTTGCCTGGTTTGTTCGAGTGGTGAAGCCTTGCTACTACTGTAAGGCATACTTTACGTACACACACAAACACAAGTACGCTTATTTCTATGAAGTCAGAGGCAACAAAGCTGTCTTTGTATCTAGCAAATATAATTCTTTCCTCCTTGCATAATTGCTTAGATGTTTTTGTCTGAAATTCTATTCACATTGACACTTCATGTATGTGTGAAACTGCTTTGAATGATGTCTACATTCATTAGTTTTTCCACAGTAACTATTTCCCTTACAAGGTACATGATCCCAGAGCAAAGAAAAGTTAACAATTTAAAACTCTGAGGGTGTCTTTGTTGGGAACAGTATAATTTTTTAATTCACATTCCTTTCACTTAGTTTCTGTAATCCCTGAAGAGAACAGAGTCAAACTTTGTGTTTTAATTAGGATTTTCAGTATTTATGGCCTGCAGCAATGAAAGGGAAAAAAATAATTCTAGAGTTGTTGTGGGAAAAAAGATTGGGCCAAGTTTGCATTCCTGTGACTGTCATTTACATTTTCTAAGAACAGTTGTAAAAACTGAAAATGGTTTTATGATTCACAGCTCGTATGACTAAAAGTAATGAACTGAATTTTGCATGAAATACTGGTGAGAAATATCTATCAAAGACAGTGAATTTCAGCAAGGAATGCTACCCTTCAAGGAAGAAATTGGAATTATAGAAATTATGATAATTAAGATAAAATTAAGGTTCAAGTATGCAAACTCTCCAAAATTCTGCTGATTTTATAAACACAGAAGTTATAGATGTATTGCACTGGTACTCAAAGGCTGCAGAATTTAACAGTGGCAGGTGAGAAGCTCTCATGTCAGGCAACAGAAGCTTACAAGAATTTAGAACCTGATATCACTAAAAATGTGCCCAAATTCACTACAGGACTGAAATATTGAAAAAGTACCTTTTTTGCACTCTTTTGCTTTACAATAGGAGCTTATTCGTATGTCAGCTGTAAAGTATTCAGAAATGCCAGATGAATGAAACATATTTTCCGGTTTTCCTTAATTATGCAGCTTCCTGCTCCGTTCTTGTGGGCACTTGATTTGTTTGACTGTTTATCGACAAATTCTTGACAGCCACTGTAGGCTAAACTGTGTAAGGGGATCAAGATAATCACTCAGTGAAACATCATGCAAATCTGGTATAGCTCTGCGGTGGTTTAATGGAACTGGACCATTTCCAGCAAAAAACACCATCACAACTCTCCTTTTAGCGAAACTTTGTGCACTAGAAAAAGTTCACAGAGAAAAAATAAACCCCTCCAATTTAATAAAAATGAAGTTGCAAAGGGTAAGTATTAAAAGAAGAGGAGCAAAATGTTTATCATGAATGCTCTCAGAATAAAATCTTTTTCTTTTCTATGAGAATGAGAGATAAGGAACAGGACTGGTTTAGTGGAGAAGTTATGACAACCTTTTTTGGTGCTGTTTTTAATAAGAGGTGAAAGTATCTGAAATGATCCAGGAAAAATAAAAACAAAAAAGGAGAATAAGCATTTTGTGTCTGTTTGAGACTCTATTTGCTAGGTGCTCTATAAGCTTTGTAAGAATGTGGGAAGATTACTGTGAAAAACACACATGAGACAAGAATCAAAATTTAGAGGTACCAGTGAAAGGTAGCAACCAAGCACATACTCATCTTTGGTTTTTGATGCTAATTAGGTGTTTAAATACTAACCATGTATTTGAAAACCCACACTACACTTTAATAAAAGAGACTATAAAACAAGCAAGTATAATTAACACTTGAAAAGGGAAGAAAAGATCAGCTATATGCATAGATTAACAGTTCAATATTACATGAAGAGTGTTTTCTTGCTTAGAAGAAAAGCTAGTGTCTCACTCAAGATAGTCAATTGTCTTTTAAATGTGCTTTTTAATATTGTAATGGTTTAAAACTGGCAAATAATTTAAGTTGAGAAAAGTGCAATCATGCCTGATGTATTCTAACCCCTCTTCATTTTTTGATGTAGAGACAAAATTTTGCATTTTTCATGATCCATTCAGAAAAATGTCAGTTTAGCAAAACTGAACTCCAGCTTTTCAGCAAAAAAAAAAAGTGCAACAGCAAAAGTATCTCTAGAGATACTAGCAGATCCAAAACTTACAGATTCAAGAGTGAAATAGAAAATTTCTCTGCCCAAATTTTCACACAGTTATCTTAGTATTTGTAGGTTTCTCAGTAACCTTGAGGTCTCATAAATATTTGAAAACATTCAATATTTGCACATATTTGGGGAAAAAAAAAGAAACACAATGCCAAAACCAACAATGACAGCCAGCCAAACAAATAAAAAAGACCCTACCTTCCACTGATAGGTCTAACATTGAATACTATTTATTTCAGAATGTCAGTTTCTGAAAGTTTAATTAAACTTATATACGACTTTTGACTCCCCTTTGTATATGAAAATGTCCAGTAAACTGCGAAAGTCTAAAATTAGTGTTCTCTTCCCATTGTTCATCATTAATTAAACCCAAATGAGACTTTGCAATTTTTTTTCAGATCTTTCCTAAAATTTCCGGAAGAAATTTTTACAAGACATCCTGTGAACTTGGAGTTGAATTAGTAAGAGTATAATAGGGAAAATAATTTGTTTTCTAATTAATTTCTGCACCTGAGATAAGTCAAGCACAAGACAAAAAAGGGCGACAGTTTCTTTCAGTATCTAACAAACAGATATATGAGAGAGAATTTCTGACTCCCACTGGGAACAAGATTCCCACAAAATTGTTGCAGTACCATAGGATGAAGCATAAATCCTTCTAAAAAATTTCACTCTTTGTACATATTCACTTTTTTCCATATAGATGTCTTTGTGCAACCACGCACACAGATGCACACACACTGATATACTCCTCATTTTCTAAAGAGTCACAGTCTTAATAGCATGGCTATTTTTATCATTCACATATGTAGACACATTTTTCAAAATAAAAAAGCAAAATACATCTTCCTCCTAATCATACTTATGAAAATTGAAATTAAAAGGAGCATATTTAAAAAAAAAACATGTCAAAAAGTCATGAAATAGATTAGTCAACTTTCCTGCTCTTAGACTGCTTCATGTTCTCTCAAATTCTAATCGGATGACATATATTTAACAGAAGGGTATTTTTCTTCCTGTGGAAATCGATGTCAGCTGTCTTCTCACTGACTGCTGGAAAAATAGTAACAAAAGTTTTTAGTGTTTCCTTAATAATTTCAGTTCAAGGCATGTCAGTATAAAATAATGCACATTATTTCTGTATATCAAATAATAATAAATGTCATAAAAAATATTGGATTTTCACTGGGACAAGGAAATCCAAAATGTGTAACTAAAACACTTGATCTAGCTCCTACAGTGATGAGAAGATGAAAACAAGCAGCTGATCTATCAGAAAAATGTTGAAAACAAATGAGTTATGCTCTTCATTTTATGATTTTTTTTTCTGTGTGCATGTACAGGTAAATCTGAGTTTGTACAAACAGTGTGCCCAAAATTAATGAGACATCTCACATTAGACATCAGAACATTTCAGAGTGTCTATTTTGTTTCATCTAGACATAGACTTAAGCCATGGAGTTCAAATTAAAACCAGATTTGGTATAAGCCTTTATATCTAGATGTGCTGAGATTCATTATGACAGTTTCATCAACTATAAAGAAGAAAATTAACTGATTTACTTAACTTCATATATTTGTCTAAGAGGAGTGGAATACAAAAAGTTCTTTTAGTGGTATCTACTTTAGAATCACAGAATCACCAACTGGTTTGGGTTGGAAGCGACCTTTAAAGGTTGTCTAGTTTCAGCTTCTCTGCCATAAGCTGGGACACCTCTCACTAGACCAGGTCCCTCAAAGCCCCATCCAAGCCAGCCTTGAACTATTTCAATTATGAAGCATCCACAACTTCTCTGGACAACCTCTCCCAGTGTATCGCCACCCTCATGGTAAAAAAAAATCTTCCTTATATTCCTAAATAAACTACTTTCAGTTTAAAACTCTTTCCCCTTGTCCTGTCACAACAAGCCTTGGTAAAAAGTCTCTCTCCAGCCGTCTCATAAGCTCCCTTTAAGTGTTAAAAGGCCTCAATAACGTTTCCCCAGAACCTTCTCTTCTCCAGGATGAACAACCCTAGCCCTTTCAGCCTTTCTTCATAGGAGAGTTGTTCAAGACCTTTGATTATTTTCGTGGTCCACTTCTGGACATGCTCCAACACGTCCTTGTCTTTTCAGCACTGGGAACAGGAGTTCAGGTGAGGTCTCATGAGAACAGAGTAGAGAAATCAGTACATGGTAGAAAATTCAGGCTCATTCACAGAATTTAATTCAGAAGCCATCATACCCGTCCACATCTTCCACCTGATGGTAACCTACTAATAGTCATGATGCTTTTGTTGTCTGCCAGATCCCTGGGAAAAAGTTTGCTTATCTCTGGCACCTTGTTTAGAAGGCAATTGTAAAATAGCTGCTAAACTACCTTGCTGAACAAAGTTAGGGGGACTACATACTGAGACACTTTCTAGATCAGATTTTCGTTTCTCTCTTGACTTTTGATATTTAATCCTATTTTTGAAATAGCTTCTATATGAAATTTACTTTAGTTTTTAAATGGAGTAAAGGTAGCTACATAATTTATCAGAGAGCAATGAAAGAAAATGTAAACTTACTCCTTTTATGCATGGTGTACACAATATTTTTGTTTAATTAGGTAAAGCACACATTTACATGGTATATTGAAGGATGAAAATTGCCAGTCTTTAAGAACACCAGTTGCACGATAAATTGATGGTCTGTATTATTTTAGTAGTAAATAAGATGAGAATAATGTGCAAATGGCTTTTGTTGCAGTTGTTGCTCATAAACGGGTCATCTATAACAACAAATAAGAAAAACAGATGATGGTATGTTTTCTTGAGACTGAATAACTTTGATAAAAGTTCATCTTGTGTTTCCACGTTCTACCATTTTACAGTTTTTTCTTAGGTAATGTCACTAATACTTAGCTATTTTTCATGTGCAGACCTCACAAAGAAAAGATTATTGACACTTTTAGGCGAATGTACATATATGTTTTCTGAGGGTGATTTTAATAGCTAAAAAATTGTAATAGATTGATTATATGTTTACCTTTCAATGCTGCTAATTCAATTACTTTCTAGCAACTCTGTTTCTCACTGAGCTGTCATTATAAAATATCATACTTTGCAAAAATGGATTAGAAATATCTTTAGTGTAGTGTTCAATATGGAAATCTATTCTTAGCTATAAGAAATTTAAAAAAAAAGTCTCAGTATGCACCAGCTGTGTTTCTTGAATATGAGAGTACATGCTTATTAAAGTTCTCATATATTATGCTGATAGAAATTTCCATTTAAACATATAGTAGATATGCACTGTACTTATGTGTAGCAATGTTTTTTCTTGTATGCTTACACACAAGCATTTAGAAACTACAATAATGAATATGAGGAATTTCATACCTCAGGCCAATACAAGTATCAAGATACTTGTAAAAAAATTCTTGGAATTGTTAATACTTATATCATTAATGATTTTGCTTGTGTTGTTGAATTTTGTTTTAGATATTATATAAAAATAAAAAAAATTCCAACATTTAAGAAACATAAACCACAGACTGAAAAATAAAGTAAATAATACAAAATTCTATTGTCAGAGGCATGAGTTTATTTAAGCATGAGAAATAATTGCTAGGTGAAGGATATCACTTGCAGGCAACTAAATGAAGAAAGATTTCTAATTATATTGGTTGATTGCTTCACAAAGATCAGGACATAAATGGGTTCATCAACAAATAGCAGAATCACAGCTGTCCCATTCCCAGGCTTAGTAGGAAATATAGTCAAGCTGTGGAAGCAATAACAGAAATAAGTAATGAATGGCAAATAAGAAGAGATTAAGATGAAGACAAAAATATTCAGTGTGCATTTGACACTGTCTCTTACAATGTCCTAGTCTCTAAACTGGAAAGACATGGATTTGATGGATAAACCACTTGGTGAATAAAATTTGTTTGGATGGCCACACTCAAAGAATTGTAGTTAACAGGTCGATGTCTAAGTGGAAAACAGTGATGAGTGGTGCTCCTCAGGGGTTGGTATTGGGTCCGATACTCTTTAACATTTTTGTTGGTGACATGGACAGTGGAACAGCAAGTTTGCTGATGACACCAAGCTTTGTGGTGCGGTTAACATGCTGGAGGGACGGGATGCCATCCAGAGGGCCTTTAACAGGCTTGAGAGGTGTCTGTGCAAACCTCATGAAGTTCAACAAGGCTGAGTGCAAATTCCTGCACCAGGGTCAGGGCAGTCTGAAGCACTAGTAAAGGCTGGGAAGAGACTGGATTGATATGAGCTTTCGGGAGAAAGCCTTGCTGTTTATGGATGAAAAGCTCAATATGATTCAGCAATGTGCACTTGCAGCCCAGAAGGCCAATGATATCCCGGGCTGCATCAAAAGAGATGTCTCCCTTGTGAGATCAAGGGAGGTGATTCTGCTCCTCTATTTGGCTTTTGTGAGACCATACCTGGAGTACTGTTTCCAAGTCTGGGACCCTCAACGAAAGAAAGTCATTGATCTATTTGAATGAGTCCTGAGCGGAGCCACTAATGTGATCACAGGGCTGGAACACCTCTGCTATGAAGACAGGCTGAGAGAGTTGGGGTTGTTCCGCCTGTAGATGAGACTGCTCTGTAGAAACCTTACAGCAGCCTTCCAGTACCCAAAGTGAGTTACAAGAGAGCTGGAGAGGGACTTTTCACGAGGGCGTGTAGCGATAAGACTAGGAAAAATGGCCTTACACTGAAGGAGGGTAGGTTTAAATTAGATATTAAGGACAAATTTTTTACTGTTATGGTGGTGATACACTGAAACAGGTCGCTCAAAGAGGCTGTGTAGTCCTCATACCTGGTGGTGTTCAAGACCAGCCTGGATAGGGCTTTGAGTAACAGGTCCCGTGGATGATTCCTTGCCCATGGCAGGAGTGTTGGAGCTAGACGATCATTAAAGATCCTTTCAACCCTAACTGTTCTATGATTCTCTGATTAGTTCCCAGTACACAAGGTTTATACGGGATTACAAATTTCCGTAGGAGGTATAAGGTACAGATAAACTAAATTTTCAGGAACTAATCATGAGTTACTGGTTTTTCTAAGTTAGACCTGGAGGTATCCGGTTTATTAAGTGGGACACTAACAATACATAAATCTTTCTCTTCTTTTGTGTGAAGAGCTATTGGAAAGCTCTGGTAATGAAAATGTTTTTGTTCACCACAACCACTATATTGTATTTTATTTTTCTGTAGACAGTTAGCTCAAACTATTAGAAAGTCAGTATGTTCTTGAACATTTCCTTTCTGTTTGTTTAAGCTATTACACTTATAAGACTCTTAGGAATGAGGGAGAGAGGAACTGTTTTTTTGTCTGGAAAAGTCAATGCCTACATATGTTTAGATAGTGACCGCAGAACTACAAGAAAAGGAAATATGAATTAAGATTGCATATTAAGATATATCTTGGCATCATATGTGTTCTTCAATTTTTTAAAGTTTTGGCCAGAGTTTGATGAATTTAACTATGTATTTCTGGTGCAGCATAAACTTGAGTTACCTCTATATTTAGCTATACTGCACTTGATGGAAATTTTCTCTCCAGTTTATGCAACATTTCACAATAATTTCATGCTCTGGGGAGAAGGGAAGGAAAGAGGAGAAAAGAACCTTTCTCCTATTTTTGCATGGCTTTAAAACCAGGATGTAGATTAATGCACTTGACTTCAGTTTGAAATAAAATCAGCCTACAGAGATTTTACAAGTGTTGTACTTGCCAATTCTTGTATTTTCAAGTATTATGTATCTTGGTGATTCTGTAAGTTGAGAAAAAAGAATTACTAAGCTCTATCATGTGAAAAGAAGTGAGGAAAGCAAAAATGCAGAAGGAAAGAAGGAAAGGGAAGAAGAGGGAATGAGGTAAGGGAGGATGGAAGGGAGGAATGAAATTGGCCAGTTGTTGCATATATTGAAGCACATAATGTTTAGATTTTAAAAACATGAAGACTTTCCAGCCGAATCTCTTCCTCTAAGCAATCTGGCCTTCTTGGCTGAAAATAAAGATCCTTCTGCCATGATAACATATTGCTCTTGATTAAAAATGCTCATTAAATGGAATTGAAATACTTACTACTGGCTAAAATTATTCTCTAAAAATAAAATATGGGCTTGTACTAATAGACAAAATTTACTGTCTAATAATAGTTTAGGATAAAGGTTCATCCCGAAAAACAATTTAATTTTTTTGGTGTGGAAACACTTCTAATATGGTAAAACCAGTGCCCAACTCAATGTGAATTCAGACGTGGAAGGACATTTTCTAACCTGTCTGTCTAAGAACTCTGTCATAGATTAACATCTTGAATCACCTCTTTTCCTTCCATTGTATTTATTCATCACCTCATTATTCATCATTGCAGAAGTTAGTTTTGAAGAGTGGAGGGAAAGAGCAGAACAGAAGAAATGTAACTCTGTCCTTTTGGGAACACCTGAATCCTTCCAGCAGAGATTTCATTTACTACACAGTTACCACTACTTTATCCAGATTCATCCATTTAGAGAAAAATCCAAGAGAAAGTCAGACCTGTTCTGATTGACTTCAGTTGGAAATAAAATCTAAATGACCACCAGGGGCTGTGCAGAGGTACGTTATCTTCCTACGCTTCTGGAAATCTACAAGATGTAAGGTTAAACCCCTTCTCTCTTCCATAGATTGAGACAAGCTCTTTCAGCTTGTTTTCTGTGACTAACCAGGAGGACCACGGTTAAAATCCCTCCTATCTTTTCCCATGCCTTCAATATTCACTGAAATAATGTCTTTCCTTCTGTGATCAGTAAAAATTTTATCTCTCTGATGTACTGTTTCTGCACAATCACATGCCATTACTTATCTTCGTCCCAGGCAGGGAGAACAGAAAAATAATTATCTAGAAACACGTTATAAATGTGCATTGTAAAGAGCATATGCAGGCAAAGAGTTACTTAACTTAGTCGCCTATTGATTCTAAACATCACGAATGAAATGATTTATTTTGGACAAGTCTAGCTCTAGGGCTGGTGTTAAAATACTTGATGTAAGATGAATTGAATAAAATCTATGATTAACAGTATGAATATGTATGAAACTAGACAGAAATGTCATCTCTCTCCTGCAGTATACCAGTCCATATTTTACCAATAAATATAACACTTTTACATTCATAACGTAAGGCTAGCTAGATTAATAAAGCAATGACTTGATCTAGCTAATCTAACATTTATAATAGGCTCATAATTTAGGATTTTCCAGGCAGCTGACTAAATTAAATTATTAATAAAAATGTTAAAGTTTATTAGCATAACCTTTTTACTAATAGAAGGTTTCCAGACTGAATATGTATAAAAATCAATATACCTAAACTTTAATAAGTGCTAAGCATTATCTATGTAAAATGTGGTTGGTCCTTTTTCTCATATGGCAAACAGAATAAAGTAATTAAAACTAAAAAGAAAAGTGTGTGTGCCAGAGTAGAATAATACCAAAATATGCTTATGCTGAGGAGGATGGGAGGAAATATAACACAGATGGCGCTGATTTAACAAATACAGGACCTCATTCAGTGCTGTTTGGTTAGCAGAAAACTAAAGCACTTACCTACACAAGTTCCAAACTGCTTCCATGGACAGGTATAAATGCGTCTGAGTTCCTGTCATGCAGCAGTCAGGTTTCTGACTTGGTATGGGTTTGTTCTCTTAGTGCATGAATCATGACTGGCTGGGAGGTCCAGCAGTCTTCCATGGCTGTGTTACAGACCCTCAGAAAAGAGACCAGAGAGACTCTTTCTCATGAGCTTTAGTCTTATGTTAATAATGATTCTGCAGGTACTTTCAGAAATTGTTCCTTAATTAATGCAACTTAAAATATTGAAATGGTGATGAAAAGTGCTGGAGGGGTAAAGGTGCAATACAGAAGACTAGTACATTTCATAGAGCAAATATGAAGTGCTTTTAACATGTATAACTTGTGGCCACTGTCACAACACATATAACTGCAAAAATTATTATTAAAAGTGCTACTTGTTAGAAAATGGCCTGCTATTATTGGAAAACTATTAAGTAGCAATATAACATGTAAAATATCTATTTGTTACTCAAAAAAAATGTCTGCAAGGGAAAACACTACTGCACCAGACTGGTCCCCAGCTGTTATATAAAAGATTGGGATGGATCCAACAGAAAAACAGAAATTGAATCAGATATTATTATTTGTTTTTCTATAGTAGCTACTTGCTAAAGCTATTATTTTTATTGTCCTCTTCCCAAGGGCACATTTTTGAGCTTCGGACCCTGTCTAAATAAACTTGTGAAGAATATAGTGATATCACTTTGACTAATACTAACCAGAGAAAATAAAATGTGTCCCCTGAGTAGTACATACTCAGGAAATCCAAAAGATCTGGGATTCTAGAGAGTGATAATCCTATGCGCCAATACAGGCTGAAGGCTGACCCGCTTGAAAGCAGCTTTGAGGAGAAGGACCTGGAGGTTCTGGTGCACAACAACCTGTCCAGGAGCCAGATGTGCCCTTATTGCCAAGAAGGCCAACAATATCCTGGGGTGCATTAGGAAGGACATTGACAGCAACCTGAGGGACGTTATCCTGCCCCTCTGCTCAGCCCTGGTGAGGCCACATCTGGAGTGTCCAGTTCCGGGCTCCTCAGCACAAGGGAGACATGGAGCTCCTGGACCATGTGCAGCAGACACGACTAATGCCATGTGAGGTGTGTTGGTGGAGAGATTTCTGCTTGTCCCAAGAGGAACCTGTTGGCTAAGGAACCCCAGGCAGTGCTTCTTGGCACCCCGCAGGCCAGCTCTCTCACCAGTGCGGTGGAGACACGCAGTCACTCACACTGAGCTGGCCAGCTCAGGCGTCACTAGNTAGGGTCGATGGGAGAGGTCTTTGTTACTGAGGTAAAAAGGGGGGTTTTAAATTATTAGGCCTGCCCACCAGCTGGTTTCCTAAGCACCTGGATTCTCTGGTCCCCCAGCCACCACACCTGTTGGTTCAGCCGACACAGCACACGACAAAGATGATTAAGGGACTGGAGCATCTCTCTTATGAGGAAAGGCTGAAGAAGCCTGTTCAGGGAGCCTGTTCAGCCTGTAGAAGAGACAGCTGGGAGGGGACCCTATCAATATCTGTCAGTATTTGAAGGGACGGTGCCAAGAGGTTGGTGCCAGGCTCTGCTCGGTGGTGCCGAGCAATAGGACCAGAGGCAACAGGCAGAAACTGATAAGCAGAAATTTCCACCTGAATATGAGGAAGAAATTTTTTACTTTGTAGGTGACTGAGCACTGAAACAGATTGCCCAGAGAGGGTGTGGAGTCTCCCTCACTGGAGATGTTTAAGAACTGTCTGGACACAATCCTGTGCCATGTGCTCTGGGATGACCCTGCCTGAGCAGGGAGGTTGGAACAAATGACCCGCTGTGGTCCTTTCCAATCTTACTCATTCTGTGATTCTGTGGGGCAGATTCACAGTATGTACCCATGGATTGGCAAGTGCCTTTTTGCGTCCAAAAACATCAACTTCCTTTTGCACGGAAATTGACCTTCATTTGGACTAGCCTATGATGCCTAAGAACTGTGTCTGTAAATCTAAATTATTCACTCTGGGCTTTCTTTAGGATATCAGAAGTACGAGAACCCAGGAAGGGGATCCATCAGACATCTGGAGACATCTGTTTTAGGTTGAATTTCTTTTTACAAGTACCCAATATAACTTAGATCATCTAAATTTTAAGACACAGCTAATAAATTTTGGGCATGTTAATTCTTGATAACAGAATCATAGAATAACTTAGACTGGAAAAGGCATCTAAGATATCAAGTCCAGGCACTTCTAAAACTAACACTACCAAGTCTACCATTAAACCATGTTCCTAAGAGTCCGCTTTACGTGTATTTTAAACATCTCCAGGGATGAGGACTCCTCCACTTCCGTTGGTAGCCTGTTTCAGTACTTGACAAACTTTTAAGGGTAGAAATTTTTTCCTAATATCCAATATTAAAGGTCATTTTGTCTCGTCCTATCTCTTGTTACTCGGGAGAAGAGACTGATTGTCACAAATTTTATTGGCTTAGTGTCTTCTGTTTTGTGACTTCCTGGCCTTCACGTATGCAAAGAGTAACATCTTTTCATGTTATTGAAAATGCAATAATTAATTGATGCCATATACATATCATCTTTTACAGTAGTAGATCTCTAACAGCAGCATTGACTTTTGATTAAAATGAGAAACAATCTAAGTTTTCTTCCCCCCTACTCACACACATAAATACTAAGATTAAGGAACTTACACATTAAAATCTCAAATTATTTATACAAAAACCATATTTTCACCGAATAATAATTTAGGTATATATCTCTTATCATGCACAGAAAAAAATAACCAGGAGAAATGCTCACTTTATTTTAAATAATGCCCATAAGTCTCAAAATGTAATACAATGCATGAATATCAGCCTGCTATAAAACCTAGGAAAAGCTGTTGAGCAGAAATTAGCCTTTAAATAAAATTTAAAGGTCTATGGAGAACACTCATAGTGAACAGAAAAGGTAGCTTTTGTTCCGTAATTGGGACTCATAATGTTTTCCCTGTTAGATCTTATTAACCTATATATGCAGTACACAACAATGCACAGTAAGTTTTAACCACTTTATTCTTTGCAAAATCTTGCAATTACAATCTCCAAAACATGTGAAGCTATTTTATAATGTTAATTAAAGGTCATGGAGTATTGTTTCCTACAAGGTGTTACTAAGCTGGTGAACTGTAACAGTTTGCTGGAGTTTTGGTTAGCACTCTATTAACTATACCTAAGTGGCTTGCTTATCTTCTTTGTTTAGCAGGTCATTTGACACCCAATAATTTCATGTTATGAAAGAAAATATATAAAACTATGTCAGCTTAGAACATAGCAGGGTTGGTTCTTTTTGTTTTTTTTTTCTCAGACTCTCTCTCTCTCTCTCTTTATTTCCCTATCTGTTCATGAAGAAGGAGAAATAGAGTGTATTAACATCGACAGGAAGATACAGGTAATAATGAGCATTGCTCAGATAGCTGTGATGGTTTCTGTTATTATTATTTTAATAATTTACAGAAGTACTTCCACAGGGTTGTGCAGAGCTTTAGAATGGAAAATGCTTTAAACATTTAATAGAGAAGTTATATATTCTTTCCCTTACCTTTTTTTTTTTTTTTNNAGTTTTTTTTTTTTTTCCTTTTCTTTTTTTTTTTTTTTTTTTTTTTTGTCCTTTTTGGGATTTTTTTGGTTTGTTTTACAAAATCTTGCAATAAAACAATTAGATAAACTAGGCAGGATTGATGTTGGATGTATCATTGTTCTTCATTCTGTGGCATTATTTTCAAAAAAGCAAAATAGGTATGAAATGGTAGCACATCAGAGTGGTATTTGGCTAGGACAACAGCTAATGCAGCCCTGGATTTCCAGTTTCCTACTTTTCCCTGTCAAGTTCACCAAAATTATTTGAGTATCAGATTAGGAGTCACTATTTAGCTGAAACATGGAACTGTAAGGTTCCTGTCAGTAAGAAGTATCAGGCCTTTTCAAAAGTGTCCAATAAAAATCGAAATGGCAATAAGAAAGGTTTTAGATCAGTCCCTGCTTATTTCTAGGGTATTTATTAAGCAAGTAAGCATTAGATGCAAACCCATGATGCTCTTCTACAGGACTTCCTCACAGAACCTCAAAGCATGGTATCCTTTGTGTACAAAAGCTTGAAACTGATATTCTTTACAGGGTCAGTTAATATTCTTATCTTGCAAAGGCCAATGGAAAGTGCACAAATGACCCTTCATCTAGGTTGATACAAGATTCTCTTTTTCTTTAGGTGGCTAATGTTTTATTTTTCTGCTAATATATACATTGGTCTAGCAAACATACAGGAAAATTATTTCTGTATCCCTTCCCAAAAAAACCAGAAACTGAATTGCTATTTTGTTGTGTTGAACATGCCTGTTTCCTCTCTCCCCTTGCTCTCTGTTCTCATTCTCAAATATCCATACAAAGAAAAAGAAAAATATACTGATAACCTCCTCCCCCCCAATTCTTTAATTTAAATTTCAAAATCATTGTCTGCATACTTATCAGCTGTGTATTTTAAATAAGCTTTTTTTTAATATAAGCTATAAATACAACTCTTTGTATTACTAAGACATTAAAATTAGACTGGCAGAACTATAAATATTTGGTCATCAACACCAAAACCACAAAATGAGAATGTTGCTTAAAGTTATGCCCCTTCTTGAAACAATTAACAGGGGTGGATCATACTTAAATCGTACCTACAATAAATATCTGCAGAAACCTCATCATAATTTGCAGGAGGAGATGACCTCCAAAATGAAAGGAGACAAAAAGCAGTTATACTGGTGTCTAGCTAGATTAAAGCTCCAGCTACCTATTTTGCTTAGAGCATGGTGCTAATAATGCCAAGGTTGTTGGTTCTATTCCTGTATGGGTCATTTTCTCAAGAGCTGGACTTGATGATCTTCATGTCTCCCTTCCAATTCAGAATAGTCTGTGATTTTTAGGTCTCTAACATATAAAGTACCTAAAGTAAGAGTTTAAACTTCCCCTTTCAACATTTTTTTTAAAAGGAGTCTATATTTTGTCAAACAAAACTGATTTAAAATAAAATAATTAGCTAGATTAATTAAAAATACGACTGAAAATCAAAATGGTCCCTTAGTGCAGATCACTTGATGACTGAAATTTACATCTCCTGTTGCAAATCATATGCTGCCCAGGTAAATATCTTTCTGAAGAGCTAATTGAAACACAGCTGGTCTATAATAGTATTACAATTAGAGAAAACAAATCAAAATGCACATTTTGTAACCTACTCTCTGTTTACTTACATTCAATGACTTTGACTGATTAATATCACAGCATATTTTAAACATTTGAAAGGTGAGGTATTTTTTTCTAGAGCTGGATAGTAAAGGAATGACGTAGTAGTTGCCACCTTGGATATGACCAGCGTATTTTAAAACCTATTACCTTTGTGTGTGGTCAAGACAGAACACACTGCAAAAACTTTGACCAAAATTATGACCCCTTACCTTTAATGCAAATCACATTCCTTAGACCTAATTTTAGATGTTTACCTGCTTTTTTTGAATCGGGGGTTTCTCTGACATGAATTACTTCTATTTACAAGTCACATATCACTTTTCAGTGCAGCAGAAATCTAAGGAGACCGATGTCCTAATTTGAACAACTTTGTTTCCATGTGACAACTCAGAATCTCTGATGTAAATGTTTCCGGGTTGACATTTATACAGGCAGAATACTGGGAGGACTTGTAGGCTTCCGTACCTCTTTTATGAAGTCGCATATTTAGATTGCACTTCTTTGTTTCAGTGTTGTTACTAGATATAAGGAAATATTTTTTTCCTATTGGATATTATACTGACTGCAAATTATACCTTTATCTGATCATGTGTAATGGTACCGCAATCTGCCGAAACATGTGGATATATTCTTCTTTGTATAGTTTAGACTTGAAGCATGGAAGCTAGCATAAATTTGTGTTTCAGAACACATGGAATGTCAGAAGCATAGGCTGGAGATGTGCGCAGTGGAACGTTCCCAGTACACACCAGTTAGATTAAAAAAAAAATAAAAAATAAAAAGTGATAATATGGCCTGTTACATTAATATTTGATCTACTGCAGTTCTAAAATGAAAAATAAAAAAGACATTAGTAAACTCGATACTAAATAGAAAAACTGAAAAAAAACCTGTAACCAGTGTACCTTGTTTGTTAGAAAGGTATTTTACATGCCTGATTTTAGTAAATAATGTGACTCCTGAGATACTTTTTTGTTATATCATTGTGTCACTCGTAATAACCCTTCAAATGTTTTCAGGATTTCTTGTTTGCTTTGGAATGAAGAAGTGATATTTAGTAATTCTTCTCTCTACAAACTTCAGAATGGTCTTATTGTTTTCAATTCTAAACTTGACAACCTGACTTATGGCCTGGTTTCATTCCAGTTTACAGCCAGCTTTGGGCATTTAAGTGATGACCCAGACCCTAAAAACATTTCGAAGATGATCGAGTTGCTAAAAACATCCTATGAGGATACTCAAAACCTCTCACAAGAGTGACTTAGATCCTTACTGCTTTCAATTGCTTTTAGAATTGCTTTTCTAGGATTATAAGACTTCCTAACTTTGTGTCAGTTTAGACCCACAAGTGAGATAGTATGAGTCCAAGCCATTGCTCTTTCTGTGCTCATATGTTGTCACTACAAATAAAGATAAAGTATGACAAATTTGGGAGTGGGAAAAGACGGGGGAGGAGGGAAGAAAAGGCTTATCATTGCTTGTTCTAGATTTGCACACAAAAAACAAACTGAGCAAAGAGAATGTCTGGAGATGATTGTTTGAGAACAGAATATTGTCAGCATCGTATGCTTTTACACTGCAATCAAAAACATCCAGTGTTTGGAATGACATACATAAGATAAAATCTTATCCTGTATATCCAAAATAAATAGCAATCAGTATTTGTCTTCACAATGTAGTAATTTATTCTCAAAGTACCAAGAGCCTTTAGACTTGACTAGATTGTTATTTTGTTTGTAGAACTGAGCATCAGCCCAGTCCTGGTTACTAGTAATTTCTGAACATCCTCATGTTTTAATAACATGGGGCAGATGGCAAAAACCGAGTTGTGTTTAGATGCCTTGTCCTTCTTTTAATTTTTTTTTTTTAATCTTGATGAGTGTATGATGCTTTCCATGTTCATTGTTGTAGTCCTCACTTGTTTGAAATATCTAGGCATGTTTATGCTTGCAGTTTCAAAGTAGTAGTTATTTGTCACACACACCTCTGTAGTACTGCTTCACAACTGCACAAAGAAATAAATCACAAAGGTCAAAATCTCTTCTAGAAAAAGTCATCAGATAAGATAAACTGATTTGCTTACATAAAAATTCTTTATTAAAAGCAATGCACCTAAATAATTTTCACATATCTGAGACAATTATCTGCCCATAAATGGTATCATTGCTTGTTCTCTAAGTAATTCTTCTCTGAGGCTTTGTTCTATGAGCAAAGATGTATTAAAAGGTGTTCAGACCTCTAAAGTAGTTTCAAGTACTTTTGGAGCTTTGTAAATCAAATGGATAAAATGAAAACAATAAGGCAGAAAATGAATAAAAAGGTTTTAATGTTTGGCTTAAAGCCAGACTTACCATTAAAGTTGTAAATATCACTACTAAATAGATAACAATATAAAAATATATGCAAATTGATAGAAATGTCTATATAAACCTATTTATGAAAATCTATTTTCAGCAACTTGCAGCACTATGAACTCAGTTGTACCGTGCTTTTCCTTTTAAGAAATGTTGGTACAAGAGAATTGGAGTTTTAAAGAAACAGGCATATAGAAATGCTTTCAGATACTATTACTACTATTTTTGTTCAGTGGACTTTATACAAATTAAAAAGTGGCTTATATCTATTATATCTGTTACTCAGGGGAAGTTATCCATCAATCATTGAATAAAAGCTTCTCCTTCTAACAACACAACTTTAATGATACTAGTGTAGTTTTTCAGAAATAAAATACATGGCATGTAATCAGACTTCATTTTCTTCACTTGAATAACCCTTGTGTTGCCAAGGAAATATTATATATTAATATAACGCCACACTGCCGTTCCCAGTATGTGGCAATTTGAGACCACGTGACAAGAATTTTTCAAATATATTCATTTAACTGAATATTGATGCATCGCATCAAACATGCATGCCACATAGATGAAATTTCACTTATAGCTGCTTAATCAGCTAGGCAAATTTTTATGAAAGGCAATTTTGTAGGACTTCTTACTTATTTCATACATTAAATATACTGAGATTTCAAAATAAATGTTGTTTTACTAATAAATCTGTGAATGTTTTCAAAATGCTTTATATTTTCAAAACCGTGGGTGTTTCTGTCTTTTTATGCTTGGTTATGCAAGGCCTGAACATGTGAGGGAGTGGTGAAAGGGGGAAGGGACAAGATATAGCCAATCCCCCTAATTATTCCCTACTACGATTACTAAGACACAGAAAATCCCCAACCTGCAAATCTAGATCAGGTGCACTGTTGAGGAGGAAATTTTTATTACTCTGATACAATATTTCATTCTTTTATAAACTGATTTTTTAAATTTGTTCTTATTGTATTAGTTTTGTTCCTCAAAAGAATGGACAAAGTAAAAGGTTGAGATCTACTTAATAATACTCTTGGATTTTGTTTCTTCTTGTGATATTTTTGCCTCCCTTTTCTTCTGAAATAAAAGCATATAAAAAATACTTAGTATGTGGCAACCAACTATAAATACATAATTTTTTTAATGGGAAGTCCCCATAGTGAATATCATCAACAACTTTACCAATAAACCTATTTTTTACAAAGGATATATGGGTTGCAGGAGAAGAGTAGGTATAGTTCCACAAAGGAGACTTTGGCCAGATAGAATTTGTGCTGTGACTGAGGTTTAGAATTTGGGATTAATTTTGACTTTTGTTCCTCTCTTGTGTTTTGTAGTGTTCATATTTATCATGCTGCAACTATGCATTTTATTTGAACATAATATACACAGTATATTAGACAAGTACCCAGTGAGGAAGAAATAGCTGGTCCTGAACATGCATTTTTTCCATGCGTGATGTACAGCAAAGAGAACATCATTTAGAAATGCACCAGTTTCTCTGATGTGTTACAGACACTGTTGGGAAACTGCATAAAACTATTTATTTCGTGATTCGGTTAGGAAAACGGGAAGGGCAAGAATGGTGCTTAGGAGAGGAGATGACAATTCTGCATTATTCACAAGAGAAGAATGTAGAGAGAAACAACACATCCCACACAAAGCAGGATTCACCTCTCACTGAGTTCTGCTTTCTTAAAAGATAGGGTGATTCTTTAACACAAGTTGTTGTAGGACATACAAAAACATGACCTAAGGAAGAAAGAAAAAAATGATAATTTATTAGAATCATGGAATAGATTTGTATAAAGAGTTATTTTTAAACAAATGCTTGAAAACATAGTAACATTCCACTTGATGAAATGAGCTTTTTAGCAGAGGGAAAATGAAAATTCCTAGAATTGCATTTAGCCATGAGAAACCATATTATTAATTAAATACGTTTTGCAGCAGGAAAAAGATGAAAAACAGTATCGAAGCTTAAAAAGATATGGCATATATTTGTTATTAGATAAAAATTAAATCTAACTATTTAATGCAAAATACTAATTTAAAAACAGATTGAATCATATTTTTGAGATTTTATCTGTGATAATGGTCAAATTTCAAAATGCCATACCATTTTTAGGTAAAATTATAAAATGCAAAAAATGCTGAAATTAAATACTTCAATATTTTAAATTTCCAACGCAGCGCTTATGCAAATAAAACAAAAGTACTGCTGCTTTCTAAATGTACATGCAATTCTTATTAGTCACATATTCAATTACCAGTGAAAGACCACCATCATTCTAAAAGATTATGAAATGTTAGTATTTTCTCAGCAGCCCTCAATTATTTTGCTATGGATCATAAAATTACTTTCTTAGAAGACAAACTGTCTAGATCAATTTATTTTTCAATTATTCATTCAGAAATTATTAATTTTGATTTTATATTGTAATCACTGGAATCTCTCCTACCCAAATCATGGAGAGGAGTTGCACACGTTTTCAGGAGTCAAAGCATATCACTCAAAAGTTCATGAACAATAATTGCTATCATTTGATAAATCACATCCCTGAATGCCTTTAGTAAATCTATCAATACTATTTTTTCATTTACTACATGCAATTTTCACACATTAGATATTTAATCACCTGAACGAAAACAGCTCTCAAAACCTTGAAATTTTTCCACAGAATATATACTTTTCTTCAACAGATTTGTTCACTCTCTTGATGGCTACTGTGTGATGTTTTGCCAGAACGCGTGCAACACTGGAAAAAAATCATAAATGTGTCAAGATGATTTTTATTTTTTTTACATAGTACAACAACAACAAAAGGATTCTTCCCTGCTATGCATTCCAAATGCAAATTATTTTTTCAACTAAATATAAGTTTAATTTTCATTACACAATATACTGATAAAGATTTTACCTCTTCATAAACAATGTAGCAACTTCAGAAATCTGCAGGTTTTTGTTTTTTTTTTTAAATGACTTCACAAGTTCAAGCAATGTCTGCTTGGAAAGAATAGATAATCATGTTTAAATTCTCACAGGATATCTACAATGACAGTGAGACATATGCCTGTGCCCATATCTAGGCTTACATTAGTTGTATATTTTTAAACATTGCCTATCAATCTCTAACAGCACTGCAAAAGCCAGCCAAAGGCCAGTTCTGGACCTCTGCTCAATTTTTACTTTTCCTGAAACTTCCTAGTTTGTAGTTCTCTCCTACAGACTGTCTTTCCATGAGGTGGCTTTTATCATCTTCTAATTTTGCTCTGCTTCATTTCAATTTCCTTCTGCCTTTATTTGCTTTTCAGACTGCTCCAAAATGCTTGTAGCATCCCTCCTGCCCTGGACAGTAATTTTGCCAGGACCTTTAGAAGAGCATGGTCAGAAAAACAATGTCTCAATTTGGTATCTACTGGGAAGAACAACAATTTTATAACACAGCCAGATCACCTTTGAAGTTTAATTTAGATCATATTACAGTCCCAGTAGGCCAGCTAGGACAAGGAAATTTCTTTATAAGAGGAAACTCTCCGGTTTAATGCTACATAATTTTTTTTTTTTTTTATTTCACCAAGAGCATAAAGGAAAACATGCCAGTGGTCCAAATGCCTTGCTTTCATACAACTCTCTCTTGTGGGACAAGGATTTTTACATTTTTTTACATTTTACAGAGAAAATGAAATGAGAGAGATACTTTTGTGTCATCTCAGGCCATGACTACTCTTAAAATACCTGATATCGCAGTGGTCCTGTAGGCAATCAGGGCAGGACATCCCTTCTTCGTTATGCAGCCTGGATGGATTCTTTACTAAAAGAGTTTCTGGCACTGCTGCCAAGTGATGTTGCCTGTTCAGGTGTATACTATCTGGTCAATTGACTTCTAAAACAGGCCAGCTGCATCTAGCCTGTATGTTGGGATGAGCCCCTGAATTTAGATAAATCTCAAACTTTGCCTAGGAATTGTCCGGCAGAGGAGCAGGCAGCCTGATGGGTGTCAAAGTTGAGTGGTTCAAGCTGTAGATCTTGAACCCATGATCAGGCACAGCAGCAGTCTTGGAGCATATCTTTATCAGAAAACATGTGGATCTTCTCATGTGCAGTATCTGTTAGATGGCATCTTTGTTATGTGTTTCATGTAAAGAAAGAAGATAGGTAATATATTGCAAGAGATTTTGCTTTCATTGGATTTGATCAGTGGTCATTTAGTGTAGGAATTATGTAGGGCTAATGTGATAATGCTCAGTGATTACTCCTCATCTTTGCTTGTAAATATGTAACTGAAGCAGATGGGAAAAAAGGCAAAACCAAGAAGCACATGGCTACAAAAAAATGCCACACTAAGCAAAATATACTAGGACTGTCTCAATGGCTATAGTATCTCACACTGTCATGCAGGCATTGCTCCAAAATGATTTTTATATATATATATATATATATATATATATACATTCATGCATGTCAGTGACAAATTAAAGCCTAGATAAGAGTTTTGAAGGCCAATGAGGTGCTTTAACTCTTAACTCATTCAAAGTGTGAGCAGCCCTTGCTAATTCATCTTGGCAGGAGGGAGATCGTCTCCAGTTTTGGCTGGATTTTTAGAAACAAAATATGTTAAGATTAAGAGGGGTATGTCCGAGTCATCTCTTCCCTTCCTCTCACTCTGAATCTGTGAATGCTGAAACTGGGATGACTGGTGACAATGCTGCAGCAAAGAGAAGCCAACTTCCAAGCATAGCTGCTGTAACAGGCAGAGCAAGGATGGTAGGAGGAGTACCTAGTGACTCGCCGGAGAAAGATGATATTTGTAAACTATTACTGTGCTTATTTTTCACACTGCTGATGAGCTAAAAATGCCTGTAGAATCACATGAACATGACCTTATCTTGTTTTCAAGTGCGGTCCCCAAATGCATCACTCCAGAACTCCAGTGTTATTCTGTAGAGGTAGCTCTGAACATGTGGAATGGTGAGAAAACTCTTTCCACTCTTATTTGGTCTTGTATCACACTGGGATATAGAGATGAGCAAGGAAAAGAAGGAGAAGGGAAAAAGAAAAGCATGCAAAAAATACTATAAATATTCCTTCCTATTTTACCACCTAAAATTTAAGCCTTATGTAGTGTTTATACTTTTCTCTCCATTCTAGTTGGATTAATTTTCACATATTTGTTTATCATGCACTCTTCCTTATAAGCCTAAGTTTTCCTTTCGTTTAATAAAGCTCCCTGTTGAAGCTGTTACTCCTACTGGCCTAATTACAGTAAAAGTCTATCCAGAAGGGATGCATTGAACTTCAATAACAGATGAAACAGTTTATATAGACCACTAAATTGGCACTACATTATTCTCAAACAGCAAACACAGGAAAGCTTATTTAAATCAATACATTTTTCGACAGACAAATCACTGCTTTTTTTCTTCACATATCCAATCCATAAATTTCAGAAAGGCAAACTGCCACAAGAGAACTTCGTGCAGGCAGTCCAGAAAATTACTTCAACAAGAAAGTTAAGCTCTGATATTTTGCACACCAGTATGTTGTCAGATGATTGGTTATTAGTCACATCACTTTTATTTTGAGCATCTCTGGCAGAACTGTGTTCCTTCAGTGGGTGAGTGGGTGATTTTCCTTCTTTTTTTTTTTATTGCTAAAAATAATTTGAATATTAAAAATGTAGTTAGATAATGTGTGTCTGCATATATGCAAATACTTTAGAATTCTTGGGAAATTTGCCTGTACACACAGAGACACAGCGAGGCATCCCAAGGTAAACCCTTTTCATCCAGTCAGATAAGTTTCTATTTATAATATTCTGTCCCTGTTAATACTGAAATGCTTATTCCACGTGTTCCCATCTTATCTATATCCGATTCATAAATCAATGCTGATGAAGTTTAGCAATGTCCTGGCCACAACATCAAAAGGAAATGAAATCCAGTACCAGCCAAACACCAAAGCATTAACAGTTTTCTCAGTGTTCACCTTCCTGTATCTTCCCTTGACCAAATAATATTCTGGTACTGCTTTTAGCTAATTTTTCGTGATGTTTCTATAATATAAACCATAGACAAATAGTTTCCTTAGCATCTCTAGCATAGACTGAAACTTCTTTATGAAAGAAGCACATGGCTACAGGTGTGTCTGTAATTTCAGTGGTTTTCAAGCACAGCAATTCTCTAATATCTAACAGCAGTAGCAGTCCAAGAGTTGGTGGATTATTATTACCTCCAAAACAATTTATTCTGGAGATGTGATGAATGGCCTCTACTGCATTAGGCATCAAAAGTTTCAGAAAGCTGCTGGCACTGATCCTCAGCATTTTGCAGAACTTTGGAAGCTGTGACTGGTTCAAAGTTGCAGAATAACCTAATTTCTCTAGTGTATGTCGGTTCTTCTCTAAGAGTGCCGCTGTACACAGGACACAAGGCTGACACAAGTCTTGCAGAAAGTATATTGGCTACCTCTGCTACATGTACTTCTGGATGGCTCACTGTTACCTACCCCCTTTGAATTTAGAAATTCCCTCTGAAGCCGCATATTCTCTCTTTATGCATCTGTCCCAGGGTATAATAATTTGTATTGCAGTTCTGAGGAGATTCTGGCCCCAGTTCGTGTTTGCTTGCTACAAATTCAAGTAGTCTTATCACTGAATCATTCTGTCATTCAAGGCTGCAGCATTGAGGATGACAGTGACTTCTGCCCTTTGAATGACAAGTTGTCAAGACAGAAGTTTTAGAAGACCTCCAACTTACTAGCATAAGGAACCTGCTACATAGAACACCACCTGTCATAGGCACATAGAGGTTCATTTGGTTAATGTTTCAGTAAAAAACGGTGAAAGGTGGGTCACAGAGAAAGGGTCGGTGCTATGTTTGGTGTCACAAATTGTGACCTGTCATTACAGATGTCACCATCACATTGATATCTCAATAGAATGTGGTAAAATGTTAACTACTTCGAGTGCTCAATCTCTTGGCAATCTATCTGCTTCATAGAGCTTCCATATCTTCTCAGGGAGTCCTGGTCAACACAGTGCATATGTAAGGTCACAGTCAACGGTCTAGCAATATTTTTGACACAAAGAAAATGTGAAATACTTTCTTTTTAAGAATAACTGGATTCCAATTATTGATAAGTGGATATGCATTCATTATGCGATACCTATGTAAAAGTAAATGATTACTTCTATACATAAACATTTATAGAAAGAAAAGGATGGAGAGATTATATAATATATAATCTAAAAAATTATGACAATAAGGCAAATCAGACTTCATATTGTGCTTTACAAGATCCTCCACTGCAGTGATAAATCCCAGCTCCTTCTGCTAACCCCACTTTATCAAATCCAACTCTTTAGCAAAGATACCATGAAGGAGCAGGAAGATCTGTATGATAGAAGATATTAGCATCAGTATATTAGGAAGAGATATTCAGGAGTGCTAGCGGATCAAATACACAGCCATGGGTGTTACATTTTTATTTAAAGCTTGCTAAACCTAAAGCTACATTAGGAATAAGAGCATGTCTCCTTCCTTCAAAAAGGGGTCTAATTCCAAACATGAATAACAGCATGATATCTTCATTTCAACCATTGGCTGCTGTGGCTGTTGGGACTGAAGGTCTGATTAAATTGACATTATAAAGAAATTCTCTCCCGTTTTCTTTCATGTGCTCCACAGCCCTGGATCACTTATTTTGGCTGTTCTCACTGTCTCATGTTTTCAGACACATTCATTTATCACAAAGCAAGGCACTTTCCTGTTTGTGTTTCCACTTTACTCTAAAGGACACACAGAGAAACATTACAGGAATGCAGGGTTGCAGCAAATAAATTGTCTGCACTTAGTCTGCCATATGTCTCTACAGCCATTCAGCCTTGTATGATTTCTTGTTGAAGAGATAGAGTTAAAAGGCTTCTTGTAAACAACCGTTTAATACAGCATTTTCTGATGACGTGACTCTTTGATCTGTTTTTGTGCTGAGAACCGTAATATATACTATGGAAATTTTATGTTCTTTGTAATGAAATGTCTTAAAGTCCCATTTAATAATATGGTTGTCTGTCTAGCTCAAAGATATACGGTGTACAGTCATTTAACTGGAATCAGATTGCCATGCAACTCCCACAAATCTGAAAGTTTCATACCAAAGAAATTAAAAAACCAACAGTTTCCAGACGGATTAAAGGAAGCGTCACAACTTGAGGCGTTGATGAGCTACAGTAGACAAAGTGATAGTCATCACTATATTTACTGTGTTTGCTACTGGAACAAAACTGTGATAGGACAAAATCTTCTCAGTAGCATTCCTATTTTAACCACAAATATAGCACATTGCCTTCTCTCAAGAAAAAAAGTTAAATAGACACTGTTCAAACAAAAAAAAACCCCAAAACCACAAAGGATTTCTACTATACCATAGCTGAATTTTTTATTACTATATAGCTTTAATTACTATATGAAGGGATCATCTTTGACAGCAGAAGTGGCCTTGTAATAGAAGGCAAACAAACTCAATTCCTTACTAAGTACTTCTCATTTATGCCACTGCAACCTGCAGGCATGCTTTCTAAACTAAATAAATGATTTGTGATGTGCATGAAATGAACAACCAGGTTCAGTATGATATATAGAGACATCTAACGCTTTTTACTTCCATTTTTGTTATTTTAATCTTACCATATTCTAATATATTTTTACTGTTTAGATGAAGTTCAATTTTGAAAATATAAGATTGCACTGAGATATAAATATTTGTGAAACTTCTTGTTGAAGAGCATTCGAAAATAGCAGTCTCTGATCTAACATAACTAAAGCATGCCTTTTAAAGTAAATTTGGAGATTAGTATTTTCCCTCCTAAAGCCTTTTAGAGTGATGCTGTTTATTTTTTGCTTAAACTACATGAGTTCAAAAACCAAACACCACGTGTTTGTTTTTTTTTTTTTTTTTCATAATGATTCTACCGTGGCCTAAAATTAAAAATTAACAGTGCAGAAAAAAATTCAGGTGTCTTTAAGCTCCACAGTCTCAACAAATTGCAATATTGTTGCGCCTATTTTTCATTTAATTCTTCTGCTGAGAAAGAAAAATTTCACTGTGATTGTCTATTTTTATATGGATGGCCTCATTCACAAGACACCAAAGTTTCTCTTTTTCAGGTTGATTTTTATTTGTTTACATAACGTGCACAATTGAAAAAGCAATGGTTTGAAAACGAAAATATTTGACATGAAACAAAGTTTTAAGAGAAGCCAATATTTTTGTGTTGTAATAATGTTTACACTGAATTTATTTTTATATAGTGTGGTTTTGTGTTTTTTTTTTTTTTTACAGTTTGTCTTCAGAAATTATAATATCTAATGAGAAAACATCTTAAGGCGTTGGCAGGGGAAAGCATCCTGTCAGGCTTCAAGTGGATTTAAAATACTTTTGTTTTCTTTTTCTTCTTTGAATATCCAAGGTAACATTCAGCCGGCCTAAATTAGAAAAAGTTGTATATAAGTATTGAAGTTCCCCAATGATCAGTGGAAATACACTGTATTAAGTCCATGTGTTTTCTGTACAGTAAATGAGAGAGGCAGAGACTGCTGAATAACGGCTGAAAAATTCTCTACACTATCAAGAGAACTGCCAGGAGTTCCCTGTACAGAACTCAATAGATTATGGGTCCCTTTCAACTCAGATTAGGTAAAATTTTGAGCCCACTGATTTGTGGCATCAGTCTTCTGAAATTCAGATTGGAATCCATGCATAACTTTACTGAGCTCCTGAGATATCAGTGTTCAGTTCAGGAGCTCTAACACACGGTAACTACTGAGAAAGTGAGAACTGTGTCTTGACCTAGACCAAGGTAATATAATGCAATAATTCCCACATCGCAAGAAGGAGGTCTCAAGCACATCTCCTGATGAGCAACATGATGTTATCTACGTGTGTAAAAAAAAAAAAAAATTGTGTTTGCAAGCATCAAAGATAGAAAAGGGCTAAAAAGGAGAGTAGGCAGCAAGATTAAGGCACTTAGTGTCAGGGAGAAGGATCTTGAGTGGATTAGATTGGTGAAAATAAAAAGAAATTTGCTGTGGTGCTTTTGCCCCTGAGCCTGTTTACTATAATGTAGATAATGATCTTCAACTGCCTTTCCCTCAGTAAAAGTAAAACCTGCTCATGCCTTGCAGAGTAGTGTCTGAGTTATCTAACTACAAATGAATTAAGGGTTCCACTCCATAGACATCTTTAGTGTTTTATGAGTCAAGGTTTAAACTAAAACGATGAACACTCCGTACTAAAAATTCCTTTTCCTTTTTCATTCTTTCATTCTTTCAATTTTGATGCTCAAAAATGAATTTAACATTGAAAGATACTGACATCAGGTTTTTGAGAGTTAATTTAATAATTTAAATACATGTAATTATTTATCTTATTCATTTGGAGAAGGAAAGATGAAGATGAGGTTAGATTCAAATGAGTTCAAAACCTGGATTTTATGCCTCTGGAAAATGTATATAGAGGTGGGGAAATAGAAAAACAAATAAAAGAAAAATCCCCAAGGATGCTGCTCAGTTGCTGTTGTGAGGGCTAACCATAAGTTCTGTTTCCAGTGGTTTGAATGGAAGTGTACCCCACAACCAGATGCACTGTGTTTTCTGATGAAGACTGAATAACAGAATGTTATTCTCAACTCTTCATCATTGCATTCTCCAGGGTATTTTATTCTTCTGTAGTTAAAAGCAGAATCAAAATATTGCCAAATTCTGACACTGTGTGAAATTCATCTCTTTCTGCACAAATAATTGAGCTGTGGAGTTGGAATGGCACTTCTTTAGCACATTTTATTTGGAAATAGAAGAAAGGGAAGCAATTTGAAATCATACCAAAGTAGTGTGAGATATGATGAATGTAAGTGAAATAAAAAAGCCGACTAGTAAGTTGATTTCTGACATTTCTAAAATTATACTTGTAAAAGTCAATAGAATGGATTGAAAAATCCTTTTCAAGATTTAAACTATTCATATAGAGTCAACATCACTGTATCACACAGATAATTCTTCTACAACAGCTTTTTTTTCTCAGTGATTAAAATAGAAGCAGTATAGTAAGTTCATGGAGTGTGTGGAAGACAACTTCCTGACACACCTGGTGAGGGAGTCAGCTGGGGAAGGAACCCAACTGGACCTGCTGCTTGTGCACAGAGAGACTGAGTGATGTGATGTGATGATTGGAGGCTGTTATGGGCACAAAATGAGAGTTTTTAGTTCTCAGAGAGCCAAGGAGGTGGGTCAGCAGAACTGTTACCTTCAACTTCCAGAGGCACTTTGGTCTCTTTAGGGGACTGTCTGAGAGAGTCCCTTGGGGTGCAGTTCAGAAGGGCAATGGGGTCCAGGAAGGTTGGACATTCTTCAAGATGGAAATCTTAAAGGTACAGAAGCAGGACATCGCCATGTGCCAAGACCAGTCAAAGGAGAGGAAGACCAACCTGGCTGAACATAGAGCTAGCTTTCTCTTGAGCTCAGAATAAAAAAAGAGAGAATTTATAACCTTGGGAAAAGAGGCAGGAATCTCAGGTGGACTTCAAAGTTTTCATAAGGTTATGCAGAGAGAAAATTAGAAGAACTAAAGCTGAATAGAACTTATATTGGCAACTGCTGTAAAAGATGATAAAAGATCATTCTATAAATGCATTGGCAACAAAAGGAAGGCTAAGGAGAATCTCCAACCTTTATTGGCTGTGGGGAACATAGCAACAATGAATGAGGAAAAGGCTGAGGTACTTGATGTCTTCTTCGCCTCAGTCTGTAACAGTAAGAACAATTGTTCTCAGTGTATCCAGTCCACTGAGCTGGAGGGAATTCAGGGACAGAGAGCAGAATGAAACCTCCATAATCCAAGGGAAAGTGGTCACTGACTTCTGCACCACTTAGGCACACACATTTATGGGTTAGATGAGATCCACTCAAAGGAACTGAGGGAGGTGGTGGAAAGCCTCACTGAATCACTTTTCATGATTTTCCAGTCCTGGCTCACCGGGAAGGTCCCAGTTGACTGGAGGCTGGCCAATGTGATGCCCATCTACAAGGGCTGAAAGGAGGATCCAGGGAACCACAGACCTGTCAGCCTGGACTCAGGATTGGGAAAGGTCATGGACCAAATCATCTTGAGTGCCCTTATAGGCACGTGCAGGACAACAAGGGGATCAGGCCCAGCAGATACTGCTTGACCAATCTGACCTCCTTCTTCGATAAGGTGACCCAGTTAGCGGATGAGGGAAAGGCTGTGAATGTTGCCCAACTGAAGTTTAGCCAAGCCTTTGACACCGTCTCCCACAGCATTCTTCTGGAGAAAGTGGTGGTTCATGACTTGGATGGGTGCATGGTTCACCGGGTAAAAAACTGTCTGGATGGACAAGCCCAGAGAGTGGTGGTGAAGGGAGTTGCATCCAGCTGATGGCCAGTTGCCAGTACTCTTAACCAGGTCTTTGTTTTCAGGTCAGTCCTGTTTAATATCTTTATCTGTGACCTGGACAAGAGGATCAAGTGCACCCTCAGTCAGTTTGCAGAACACACCAAGCTGAGCAGGAGTGTTGATCTGCTGGAGGGCAGGAAGGCTCTGCAGAGGGATCTGCCAAGGCCAGTGGTATGAGGTCCAGCATGGCAAAGTGGCGGGTCTGGCCCTTGGGTCAAAACAACCCCATACAGCACTACAGGCTGGGACAAGAGTGGATGGAAACCTGCCTGGTGGAAAAGTATTTGCGGGTGCTGGTCAACAGTGGCTGAACGTGAGCCAGCGTGTGCCCAGGGGGCCGAGAAGGCAAATGGCATCCTGCTCTGTATCAGCAGTGGTATGGCCAGCAGGACCAGGGCAGGGATTGTCCCCCTGTACTTAGCACTGGTGAGACTGCACCTCGAGTGCTGTGTTCAGTTTTGGGCCCCTCACTACAAAAAGGATACTGAGGTACTGGGACGTGTCCAGGGAAGGCCAACAGAGCTGGTGAAGGGTCTGGAGCACGAGGCCTATAAGGAGCAGCTGAGGGAACTTGGGTTGTTCAGCCTGGAGAAAAGGAGGTTTAAGGAGACCTTATCACTCCGTACAACTACCTGAAAGGAGGTTTTAGTAAGGTGCTCTATCCTTGCTCTATTCTCCCAAGTAACAAACAAGGAGAGGAATTGGTCTCAAGTTGCTACAGGGAAGGTTTAGACTGAATATTAGGAAAAATTTCTTCCCTGGAAGGTTTTTTGGAACACACTTCCAAGGGAAGTGGAGCAATCCTCATCCTTAGAGGCATTTAAAAGGTATGTAGATATGGTACTTACAGACACGGTTTAGTGGTGAACTTGGCAGTGCTGGGTTAAGGGTTGGACTTGATGATCTTAAATGTCTTTTCCAGCTTAAACGATTTGATGTTTCTAACCTCTTTGGTTTCCTCTTCTCCAGCCAAGAGAATGACAATATGTCATGTGATCCTTAAAACTTTTAGATTTTTGTCATAAATTTATAGCATCCTATAATGCCTTCCTACAATGATCTGATTTTTATTGTTGTTTTATACCTCACTATATATTGCTTGTTATCATGATATTCCTCCCTCCTTACCTTTTGACTGAAGTATTTGGCATGCTTCAGGTCCATGAGGGTGAAGGGATCAAGTTTTAATTAGAATTACGTGAACACAAGAATTTTGACTGAGAAAATAATGCATATGAAAATTCACTGAGTTGTGATTTACAAGCTGCTAGGTGTCAGCTGCCAGACCTGAATATGATTAAAACGCTTGGGAAATTATAGGTGCTGTTTCTGCCATTAGGTAGAAGTAAGACTGTAAGCTTTAGCAGATTGATTTTGTCCCTTTGAATTTTCTCTTAGGCAATTTTTCTGAGGTAAAATTTGATGTATAAAATGAAATTTAAAGATTATGTAAGAAGGACCCAACCTGGACTTATTGGTTGCATGGAAGGAAGCCTTCAGACTCTCTAGGGGATCTTACATTTCCTGTGGTGTTGGGGTGAGAGTGAGATGAAAGCAGCTGGTTAGCCTTAGCAAACTTTTGGCCTGATATTTCTGTCTGCGTGAATAAGTCTTGAAGAATGTTTATTTGCATGTCATTGCTCCTGAGTAAGCACCAGTGTTAAATTTACTTCCTTGATAATCAGATTGCTAATATTGCCTTTTTTTTGTGTGCTGTAATTGTTTGATAAAAAATTGAAAATACAACAAATAGTTTATCTGTAGATTTCTCCGTGTGCTTGGTGTTTGAAGAAAAAAAATGAAACACTATTAAACCATGACTTTGGTGCAATATGGCCTATTTCCTGTGAATAATTGACAGAAATATAGTAAAGTGTTAGTGGTAAATTTGAAGTGGCATGCACAGTATGTGTTTAGAATGTTTATACAGTCTCCGATTGATTCTCAGGGAGCTCAGACTAATTGGAAATAAGGTTTATGTGCAGCGAAGCAGTGAACCAGTGATATGGTGATACTGCAGAAGTGATTCCTGCCTCTGGCAATATTTTTATGTATATCTGCAAAGCTCAGGCATACTTTATGATTCTGAATTACTTAAATAATAGAAATACATAATTTTGTAAGTGTATCTAGGTTTACAGTATTTCAAATACGCAGCTCTCCTATTAGAGAGAGAAGGAAGGTTTAGCACTTTGCCCTCTCTCCCTTCAGTACTGTTAGAAGGATCTGCAAAACTTGTTTTCACAAGCTGAGCTAATGATAGGTGGGATTTGAATGAAGGGGTATTGAATTCTGGTTATTCAGCCACATCTTTGTCAGCGACAGGAAGTGATCAACAGATAACAGCTCATTTTGCGGGAGTAAACATGTTCAGAACTATTCATTCTAATAACCTCAAGTTATTATTCAACAGTTTTCAAACAGTAAAACTGTCCCGGCTTGTAAATTGACCTTAGTGGAATAGACTGTGGCTGTGATGGCCAGGTCTTGGGACACTAAGACATTTGTTAGGGATGTGCACTGGTTAACCCAAGCTAGCAACAAAGCACCACAGAGCTCTGTGCTCACTCCCTGCTTCCCTGACAGGATGAGGGAGAGAATAGAAAGGTAAAAGTAAGAAAACTCACTTTTGTTGAGAGGACAACAACTTAATAACTAAAATGTGGTAATAATGATACTAATAATGAAAATTACAAAAAGAGAGAGAAGTAAAACACAAGAAAAACAAGATATGCAGATGGAAACCATTGCTCACCACCATCAGACTGACACCCAGCCAGCTCCCAAGCAGTGCCTCCATGGCCAGATTTCTGCCTAGTTTATATGCTGAGCATGGTGCATACGGCATCGGATATCCTTTTTGTCAGTTGGGGTCAGCTGTTCTGTCTCTGTCTCCTCCCAGCTTCTTGTGCAACCCGAGCCTGCTTGCTGGCAGGGCATGCGAAGCTGAAGTCCTTGACCTGGCATAAGCACTGCTCAGCAACAACTGAAACGTCAGTGTGTTATCAACATTATTCTCATCCTAAATCCAAGACACACCGCTGTACTGACTGCTAGGAAGAACATTAACTCTATCCCAGCTGAACCAGAACAGTATGTTAGGGCCAGGGATGTTAGTACTGGGAGGAAACCCATACCCTAGCTACAGTAATTACTTCAGGATTGAAATATTAAGGGTAGAGCTATGAAAGGCACCTGGAAGAATTTGTTTTAATGAAAAAAGTCCTCAAAAAGCTGCGTTTTTTCTTGTTCATTTTCTTTTTTAGAAGATGATTGCTTTTCCTGTGTTACTAAAATTAAAGCTGATTATTTTTTCCTGTTCATGTGAGTGGGTACAAAGACAGATAGCTAGGCCTATATTGCTTTCTCACTCGTATCCACGGAAGGTACTCTGGTGTTTCCAAGACAGTTGTCAACTGTAGCTGGAAGAATGCCACAATTTTCTTTTCCACTGCTAAGAGCCAAAAATTTTTATGCTTTCAGAAGTTTCATTTCCAGGACTAGGAAGGTTTTTTCCTCTACTCTTCTTTTTCTCTATTTCTTGCAAAGATAGAAATAAGAAGCCAATCATAATTTCATATTGGGAAGACTAGAAGACAATATTGTAATGGGGTATCTAATCCCACGAGTTCTGTTTAGCTAAGCATCCTTTGACTGCATTGGAAAGGGAGTAACACGAGGAAATGAGAAGAGGAAAAGTAACATAAAAGATCAGGAACCTGGTCTAAGCTGTTTAAAAAATGAACATTTGAAACTTTTTTTTTTCCTGCTGAAAATAAACATAGATATCCCAATATTAAATTCTCTATGGTTTTAAATAAACACTTTGAGAAATGAGGTAACTCGTTTTCAAGTGTCTTGTGTTTTGGTATTAGTTGTTGCTTAAGTGAGAAAGTAGCAGTGACATGATAATTTTAAGCAACATGGCAGATCATAAATTCACAGAAGAGTTTAGGTTGGAAGGAACCCTAAAGATCATCTAGTTCCAACCCCTCTGCTGTTGAAAGGGACACCTTCCACTGGACCAGGTTGCTCAGAACTCCATCCAACCCAGCCTTGAAGCCCAAAAAGCAAACAAAAACTAAAAACCAAACCAAACCCAAAAAAACAAAAAAAAAAAAGAAAAAGAAAAAAGAAAAAGAAAAAGAAAAAGAAAAGAAAAGAAAAGAAAAAGGAAAAAAAAAAGGTTCCCCAAAATCCCCAAAGTTATAATCTGATTTTTAACCTATATACGCATATTGCTTGACATTTCATTGCTTTAGTAAAGCAACTGATGTTTAATACAGAGATGAAACAAAATCAAATCCCACCACACTGACCCATTCTTCTCAAGTGTTTTTACTTCTAATAAAATTTTAAGCTATCTCAACTGGGCTCAGCATTTTGCATTTTGACACAAATTAAGCTCTTGGTCCCTGTTCTGGGTTTATGATTCAGATATGAAAACAATGCTGAATTAAGGGGATTGGGGCAAGGATTTAATAATATACATCCTTTTGGGAGAAAAATATGGAAAAAAATAACCCTTGAAAAGACTTTGATGGTGCTGGTCTATTTTTCGTGTTTTTGAATACAGCTTTCAGAGGAAAGGCATAGAAATTTATTTTATATGACAGAAACAGTGATTCTTGTTTCCCTTGATGCATCTAGAGCTCTTACAGTAAATGAAAGACATCTACTTTTGTGTCTAAATACTGAAATTCAAAATGATTTTTTTTTTATTTTAAAGTTATTGATTTCATCAGAAATACAAGTTTGAATGAAAATATTAGTTTTGTCGAATGTGGAGAATTGTTCTCAGCAGCAAATGCTCACCTTTTAACTTAAAATCTAGTAATAAAATGAAAAAAAGTCTTTGTCTCATTTAGAAATAAAGTTGTGCAGAATGAGAGGTGGCCTTCAACTGAAAAATAGTCTTACAATACTGATTGTAAGATGTTGCTTAAACTACCACCATCAACAAAAATACAGAGTGCTTTTGCTCTCTGAAGGTACCTTTTTCTCCTTACGCCCCACAGGGAGAACCTCGGTGATTTGGGGAAGACATCTAACTCTTTGACGGCTCAGAGGGACAGGATGAATGCCTGTTTGTCTGTCTAGGCTGTTGCTGAGAATGTATCGGATCTGTTTCTTTAAATAGTCATCAATTCTCAAAATGGCTTCCTGTGGGAGATATTAATTTGCTTCATCCTGGACATACACAATTAATTTAGAAAAACCTTTGGTAAAAGGTTGTTTCTGAGATATACTCTGACCAAAAGCAGAAAAGTAAATTTATTTGTCTACAATCTTGAATATAAAAAGGGAAGGAAGACAGATTGTGTACAAGCTGCCCAAGAATCCAAATTATTACCTGGCTCACCAACATCTGCCTACGCTGTCTCCTATGCAATGAGTATTGCTGTTCAATTGCTGTTTCTCAGATTTCCAAAGAAAGCTGTCACTGGCCATGGGCCACACCAAGGGAAGCCAGGTAGAAAATTTGGAAAATACAGATGTAGTTAAAATCAGATTTGCAAAAGGTAAATTCTAAGGTAACCTAAACTAGGTATGCCAGTAGCTCTCCAACTGATATATGTGTGTGGATATGGTAGATGAACTCTAAGAGAGAGACAGACAGACAGACAGATGGGTAATTTTCTTATCCATCATGCAAATATAATAAATTGATCAGCTTTCTTTCAAAATCCATACAGCATGACGTGATCTGAGAAAGTACATTAGGCTTCACCAAGAAAACTAATGGCTGAGAGGGGTTATAGTGAAGAAAGAAAGATCAGAAACATATTTCTGAGGAATCTGAGGCAGTTGTTGAGAGGATTTCTCAGTTGTGAAATGCTAAGGAAAATAAGAAAAAAAGTTGCAGTCTATTTCCATAATGGTCTTGATAGAATGACTTCCTTTTTATGTACGCAATGACCTGAGACAAGTAGTCATGCTTTCTGCTCACTAGTGATTATAGCTGCACAGTGTAAATATCTGATCATAAATAGTGTGTTATTTCATACTAATGCTTTATAGATTGTCTCATGCGATTAGTACTCAGAAAGCTCATTACCTGCTTGATATCTTTTTCTGCAGCTATTCTGACATCAAATCTGTAGTGAACTGTAAACAGAGTAACAGTAGTGATTTTGCTTTTTTACTCAAGTTGTGTATTTTTCTCATTCCTGATTTCTCAGCTGGCAAAAGGATTGAATTCTACCACAATGTAGAGGTAATTTTATCACATAATTGACTGCCAACTTCTCTATTAACCTGATATAAACACTGCCATGCTGAAATGCAGTTCAAACGAACCTTTGCGGATTTGATTTTTCTATGAGACATCCACGTTTTCTGCAGGTTCTACTATAACAAACTACTTGTTAACAGTATAACAACCTTTGATAACAGTCAGCTGGTATAGGACTAAATAAAACTACTTTCAAAGTTGTTAGGTAGAGGAAGGGAAGTCCTGACTTCAAACCCTGATTAATTAAAAAATTAGGATAATTACAGGATGAATTAGAGTCAATGTAGTATTCCAGTTCTTTCCTCCACTGCTTCCTTTTCTTTTGTTTTGTTTTTTTTTCTCTTTTCTCCCTTTGGAGACTTAAAACATATTCTTGAGTGTATATCAGTACAGCTCCAGGTGAAAGATGCAAATAGAAAATATTTAATTAGAAACATTATAAAAAGTTTAGTTTTTGAAGTAACTTGAGCAAATGCCCAGGTGGGACTTCCTCCGTATTCTTCAATAGCTATGATGTGATTTGTTCATCTTTTTAGATTTCTGGAACTGAAATTTCAGGAATGAGATCTTAAGGGGATGAAAGTGTTATTTCTCAATATTTGAGACTCTGTTTCAGAGGCTAAGTGCTAAGATTAAAATGCTAATTCTAGACTTAATTGAATGACTTTGCCCTCATGGTGCATATGAGAAGCGGAGTATCTTTTTTTCTTTCTGGATATACTTAGAATGCGCGTTCACCATTCAAAGACATACATGCTAGCTGCCAGTTTGGCATGCTCTTGTCCGTAGAAACAGGCTAAAATGGACATCTAAGATCAGTTCTGAAAACAATACGATGTTTTGTGCTTGGATCATAAAGTCTTGCCTATTAAAAGTGTAATTAAAGTCCTTTATGTATCATACAATACAGCTATTACTGTACATTGAGGTGAAGGTGGATCAAGCATCTCTCTGTGCCACAAGTGGCTCGAATGTTCCTTCCTTCTTACTTGACAGGCATCTGTTGTGACTGAGGCTGGGATGGAGTTAATTCCTTCTCAGTAGCTCGTACAGTGCTCTGTTTTGGATTCAGTATGAGAATAATACTGGTAACATTCTGATGTTTCGGTGCTAAGTAGTGTTTATCCTAAGTCAAGAACATGTTTTTGTACTCACGTTCTGCCAGCCAGGATTGGCAAAAAAACCAAAAAAAAACCACAACAACAACAACAACAAAAAAATCACCATTGGGAGAGACCTCAGAGGGGACAGATGACCAGAACTGGCTAAAGGGATATTATTCACCGTGGAACACCATGTACATTATACAAACTGTGGAGCTACCCAGAAGGGGAGCAGATTAGGGTTCAGGGATGAGGTCTGGTATTGGCCGGTAGGTGGTGATGAATTGTATCATGCGTCACTTGCTGATTTTTTTTTCCCCTTTTTATTATCATTATTATTTTTTATTAAGGAGTATTACTATTATTATTAAATTTTACTTTGTTTCAATTGCTAAACTGTTCATGTCTCAACCAACAGCTTTTACCTTTTGATTCTCCTCTTCTTTCCACTGGGGAGGATGCGGAGACGAGTGTTGAGTGAGGGGCTTAGTGGTGCTTAGTTGCCAGCTGAGCTTACACCGCAACAGCATCAAAGTCATAAATCAGCCTTTGGTTGTTTTTAGATGAATGGCTATTTCTAAAAAGGCACGCCAGCAGAGAGGTTTTTCCCCCTCACATGCACAGCAGTTGGAGAGTTGGAGGTGGCATGACATGCAACTGCAGAGAACTGAGCTCAACCAGCAGCTGCACAGTCCCTATTTGGACAAACTACCTTCCAGAGTTTGTTTGTCTCTCTTTTCCATCGGTGGTAACATTAAGCTGCAGGAGCTCTTCTCACCATATTTCTTTTGATTCCTGAATATCTTGTAGTGCAGGTGCTATCTTTGGGAAGCTTTTTTTTTCTGTTCACAGTTGTGACTACCTTTTTGTGGGTAAAAGAGCTTCTCTTTTGTATACTCTTGTTATTAGTATTGATTTTTTTACTGTACTTTTAGTAAACTATTTCAATTCATAATATCTCGTTTGTTGTCTCTTCCTTACCAAAAGGACTCGGTGAAGTGGAGTGGCTTATTTGAAATTTAATTTCCCTGCTGGGGTTAAACCCAGCATACAAAAGTAGAAAAAATAATCTGTGGTTCTTTAGAATGGTCTTTTGCATGTAATGCCTGTTTTTAGGTTAGTTATGTTTGGGTGTCTTTAGGCAGAAAAATTATTGACTCTATGAGAGGAATATACATAGACAAAAGATATAGAATAGTTATTCTCTGTGTAGCACCCGTACAAGAATTACCAGATACTAGACTAAGCACTTGTGTGCTCACTACTTTAATAGATGAGGCACCCAAAGATCTGTCAGCCCTGTGGCTTCTACAGGGGATTCACAGTGCCAGAGGACTACCTCTGGCCTCTGACTGTAGCTCCACCAATGGCATCCACATCTCCTGGCAGGGATCTCATTACCTCTGCCTGCCCTGTCTTTGGCTGTTAGGTCTCACACCTTTCCATGCTGATATTTTCCCTTCCGAATCCTTGAGCCACTGATGATCTCACTCAGACACCCTCATCTCTAGTTCTGTCCTTTCTCATCTGTGTACAGCGCTTCTCACAGCCTTTCCTCAGCACCGTGAGCACAGTTTATACAGCCAGTCCGGACCAGGGCTGGTCTCAGTGCCTTGGTACATGGGTAGCTAAATCCCTAGGAGAGGAGAGCTAGATCACTAGTAACAGATGATTGCAACGAGAAAGTGATTAGTAAAATGGAAAAGTTACGCACTCTTCAACTTACTTTTCATGGGAAAACAGATTAATTATAGATGTCTGTTCTCAGGTGGTGATTCCTAGTTTCACATTTGGAGTGGACAGAAACTTATGGCTAGTTCAATAGTACTTGTAGTCCTTGTACAGTTGACTCTGCTTGGAGAAGTTGTTGCATCCGTCTGATGTTGTGTTTGATTTTTCCTCTTGGCAGGATCTGCGCTCAGAGAAGAGTTTTTTTATTGCTCTTCAGAGATACGTGGCTTTTGCTCTGGATTACTGAGGAAATTTAGATACTTAATTCCATATCTGTTTACAAAGACTCAGGAGTTACAGCATGATGCCATACAACAGTGGTTCTCTCAATTTCATATTGGACGTAATCCTGTTTCCTTCAGAGGGCATCAGAAGCCTCGGAACTCCCGTGTGAGTTGACAGAGAGAGTCAGAGTGAAAAGCCATACAGATTTCCAATTAAATGTATTGTGGCACTTGCAGGAGGGCAGAAGCATTTCAACAGTTACACTAAAACTGTCTGTCACTCTGTTTTTATTTCTTTTTTTTTTCCCACAGTGAGAACCTTCTAAATTCTCAGGCACTAGAGCTGTATTTTCAACAGGTGGAGGTGAGGAGTGTCACTGATCCTGGCTGAGGCACTTGACCTAGATAAAACAGAGGTTTCAGCCATTTAAGAAAACTCTTGTGAAGAGAAAAAAAAAATAATAATTACAGAAAACCCCACACCTTAATTAAAACGCTTCAAAACTACACTGAGATTTTGCAGCTCCTTTCCAATTCAGCAAACTGTATAAAGTGGGAGTAGAAAGTCAACATTTCTAATAACAGCATGCAATTCCTTTAACTGCTGTTGCAACCCTTGTGACACTAATTCTTGTTAGACTATTCTTGGCAATGCATTATTGAATCAAGCTGCAGTGTGAGATATCCAAGGCTGGAAACAGGGCCCAGGCACACAGCTAACAGGCTGGCTGCTGTAGAATGGCTGCATTTTATTTTGAAAATTTTGGTTATTGTTCGTCCGTGTGGACTGAGAGTGTGTAGTATACTAATTTTCTAGATCTTCTTCACCTCCCCAACACTAAATAAGCACATAATTTTAAATTTTTACTCGTACAGAGAGAAAAGAATTCCCAAGATTTATTTTTTCCCTTCTTCTTTTTTCAAGAAGATGATCGATTAGTTGTAGATGACAGCTTCTACTTTTTGAAGAAATAGAGATTAGAAAGAAGTAAAAAGAGATAACATGATCAGATACTGACATGAAAATAATATAGTAATGGATTTAAGCAATTTGTGTTTTAATATTTGGAGATAATTACAAAATAAATTGCTTTGAAATATTTTTTTTGTCATATAAATTGTTATATATTTTTCTCATGAGATTTTATTGAACAATGAGGGCTTAAATCCTTTCAAGAAGTGTATTTTTCATAGTTCATTGTTAGTGAATTTCTACCTTGTATTAATTTAATCTTTTCCTTTATGATCAATAAGCTGCGCTATGAACTGTGGACTTTAGGTCTGAGACCCTACAGAAAACGTATCAGTTAATTTAATAATAATGTCTATAAGTTGGATGAACGATGATAAAATATGTAATTATCAAAATGGTGCTTTAAATTTTTCAAGCTTTCTGAAAAGTCAAACTATTTTCCAAGTAGGTTCATAAGAAATAAACAAACTTACAAGTCTTTAGATAGTTCAGGCCCATTGTTTTGCACTGTCTTTTTTGAAAATCCTTCATATTTTGTTCTCAGAAGTAGCCTTTTAAGCAATTAGTTACTTTTAATGTCTTCATTTTCATTTAAATGCTCAACAATCAAGATAATTAGAATTAATTTGGCATTGTCATATTATGCTAATGGCAATTCTGCCACTTATCACTAGCATCCTGCAGGCACAATGTTATCAGAGAAATATGACTGGTCCACTTTATCACTCTATATTATCAACTCTGTGTTCTGCACAAATCCAAAGATTTTAAATGGATATAAACCAGTAGGAACTGGCATCTTCCCAATATAAATTTATGCAATTTCTGATGAAGAATTGTCTCTTAAGAGCTGGTATCTTTGTGCTTCAATTCAATTCTTGAGTTCCTTCACAATACATGTAAAGACTGACTTCGAAAAGTTCATTTTGTTCATATTAATTTGTGGGGCAGATCTGCTTAGCTCTATTTCACATAAATAGAATAGTTGCCCACAGAATCTAATTCCATTCAAGCACAATTTACCTGACAGTGTAAAGCGAACTTTTTTCCCTTGTATTTCTTAAGTGCTAATGATAAAAGAAGCTGAAGTATATTTTCAGGAGGGAAATATGTTGGTCAGCTAAAAGGAAATGGCATCTTCTCTATAGATCTTCAGTACAACTCTATACCACATGTAACTCACTCTCGGAAACCAGGATGTACTGATCGTCCAGGGAGGATGCAACAGCTGCACTTCAGAAACATATATTGCTTGTCTGGAGGTCGGAGAAGCAAAATCCCCAAAAAACTCATTTATCCATTTAGACTAATGTCCTTATTAGCAGCATAGTGCTACCATAGACACTAAACAGCATTTACTTCGTGTTCAACTTTTGGTTGAAGCCAAGTCCATAAATCACAGAGGGCTGTTTCTGATGCTTATTCCTGCAGTTTCCATTCATTAGTGTTATCGTGATCTTATCTCTTCAACTTCTGCGATTACTTCATTCGGATTTTTCAGTGCCATCCATTCTTATGGCAAGATTGGCTTTGTCAAGGCAGCAGGAGAAAAATTCAAAAATTATTTAAAAATATTTAAAATTATTTCTGGTTTGGAAATCCTGGATAGAAACTCCTGTTTGCCGCAGGTACCATCATAAATACAATGTGTTTGTAGCATGCAAGGCTTTCTGCGTGTGTGCAGACCTATAATATCACATGTTCGCAGTGTACTGATGTATCCCAGAAGCAGCAAGCTCACTATGCACGTGCTGCAAAGTTAATCTTTGCAGGCATAGTGAATATGTCTGGAAATTTTGGACATCCCAGCTGGGGCCACAAACTTTTCCAGTTCCCAGACAGAGAAAATTTCTTGACCGAAAAGGGAGGACATGTCTGAGGAAATCCAGATGTACTCTGGCTCTAGTTAAGATTGAAATGAAAACTGAAAATACCTCAAACTACCAGGGTCAGTGTTTAGCTACTTTTTCCTTCTTTGTGAAAACATAGGAAACTTACTGTATTTAAAAAAATACTATGTTAAATTCTCCTTTGTGGTATTTCCTTTTTTCTGACAAAAATTTTCTGAGTGGTCTTGCACTTCTCTGTCCCTGCTATTTCCCAGCCACATTGTTCCCTCATCCCATGCCTTTTAAGAGTGCTTATCAAACGTCTTTGTCATAGTATTTCTGAAATTATTTCAATTTGTTCTTACTAAATTATTATCTAAAATACTTGTTAAAATTGTTCTGTTTTACATTCTTTTGCTTAATATTTTTACTCATGTCTTGTTTTGTTACTTTCAAACAAATGTAAGGGAGGATTTTAGATGATTTCAGAACAATTAGTTAATCTAGCCTACCTTTAAAGGTAGGTTTGTTGGTTTGTCATAGCCTGAGCTCACTGATGCATTTGAAGAAACTCTCATTAACTTCAGTGGAGCAGGTCCTAAGGGAGACAGCTTGGAAAGATGCCCTCCTTGTCTACTGCTTGTCAGCAGAGAGGATCTTGTGAGCAAAGTATAGATTGGCAGCCGTCTTGGTCACAGCAACCACAAAGAAATAGAATTTATAATCTCTGTTGACAGAAGGAAAAGTGCCAGCAAAACCTCAGCTCTGGTTATGAGGACAGGTGACTTCGGGCTGCTCAGGGAATTAGTAAATAAAGTCCCCTGCGAAAATGTTTTGCAGATACTGGGGTCCATTAGTGCTGTTCACTTTCTAAACATCATCTCCTAAGGGCACAGGACCAGGCAATTCCCAAATGTCAGAAAAAAGCAGGTGAAGCAGAAGGACATCTTGACTAAACAGGAATCTTCTCTTGGAAACATGGCAAAAAAGGGTGGTGCATGCCCAGTGGAAGCAAGTTTGAGTGACGTGGAAAGAACACAGAGATGCTGCTTGCCACTGCAGTGAAAAATTTGTGCAGCCACAGCTCAATTGGAGTTGAAACTGGCTACTTGTCCCCAGTGGGTGACAATAAAAAGAGCTTTCTTGGAATATATTAATGGCAATAGGGAGAGTAAGAACAATATTAGCTCATTACAGGATGAGGATGGTCAACTCACAGACAGGGACACGGACAAGGCAGAGGTACTTAATGCGTTCTTTGACTGTGTCTTCAACACGGATGACAGATCAAGGGGGAGCTCAGTGCTCTGAGCTGGAGGACCATGGCTGTGAGAATGATCAACTCCCAGTTGACCTTGAACGTGTGAGGAATCTGCTGCTTCAGCTAGATTGTAAAAATCTATGACACTCCCCACTTTACATAGTGAGCATGATGTCGTATGGTCTGGAATATCCCTTTGGTCAGTTTGTCCTAGCTGTGTCTCCTCCCAACCTCCCATTCTCCCCCACCCTTCTTGCCAGCACAGCAGTAGGAAAAGCAGAAAAGGCCTTGGCTCTGTGTAAGCCCTGCTCAGCAACAACAAAAACATCTCTCTATATCATCAACCCTGTGTTCAGCACAAATCTAAAACATAGTCCTATATCTGCTAATGTAAAAAAAATTAACTCTATCATAGCCAAAACCAGCACATAGAGCTTAAAAACAGAAATACAAAATCCAAATTCCACAGTCCTTCAAGAGAATTAAAGGAGAAAATCTGGAATTTTATATATATGCCATACCATGTATACTATATATACTCCACGTATTTTCTTAGAAAATTGCATTATTCATATTATTCCTATTCCTGAGAGGGTGGTGAGGCACTGAAAATGCTGCCCAAAGAAAAGCTGTGGATGCCTCATCCCTGGAAGTGTTAAAGGACAAGCTGAATGGAACTCTGAGTAACCTGGTCTAGTGAAAGATGTCCCTGCCCACAGCAGGGTGTTAGAACTAGATAACCCGATAAGGTCCCTTTTAATCCAGGCCATTCTATTCTATAGCTATCATGTCCCTTGCCAACAACAACTTTTCTTATTCCTGACTTTGGACATCTTGATACCAAGAAAAAGTTTCCACTATTTAAATATCCATTTAATTGTATTTTCTTTTGCTTTTCTATCTTAACATCTGCAATATTCATGCAGATTTTTTCTGTATAGTATTATAAAAAGATTTGTGTTAGAAAATTTTAGACATATCTACTGAAGTCTCTCTTGCATAAAACTCTTAACTGAGTCTATATCTTGCTATTCATATACAATATCTAAAATCTTTGGGGACATCTTAGTACATATTATGCAGATGACTCTGTTATTTATGGAATGGGATCACTTATTCCCCAGGTGGTTGTAAAACTGCAATCTCAGTTTGACAAGAGACAAATTGGTTTAGAGAAAACAAATTATTCTGAAGTCTTTAGAAACCTAAGTGGTGTTGGAGCGTGGTAACATGGTAAGTAAATCTATGAGATGATGACTTAATCAGTCAAGACCCATGCATTCACTTCAGCCAAAACTTGGCGGCCTCTGAAGACCTCACTGAAATTTGTCCTGTGCTTCCAAAACTAGATGGACACATCACTCTAGGTGTGATCTATCACTGCCTTGAAGCTATGTGACAGAGCTCACCACTGGCTTATGTCCAGCTTTGCAGCCTAGCAAGACCATCAGCCTCTTTCCCCAGAGCTGTTCCTCAGTCTGCTCATCCCTGTCTGTAATACTGCAAGAGGTTATTCTTTCTTGGGTGCAAACTTTGCATTTGTCATTGAGTAAGAAATGCATGACAGTTATATTAGAAGTAACAGTGACAGTATACAGTGGTGTTAATGTGGTTTGAATCAGCCAATCATCCTTTTACTAATTTTGAAATCATTATGCAATGTAAAGAATACTATGTTTAGCAATACTGAATACTCAGATTTTCTTCCCCTTGTCACCACCACTTTGATGCTAAGAGATTCAAAAATAATAAAATCCACTGTCCTTCCTACCATTGAAAGTTCTTAATGAATTTATTAAAGTATAAAATCTAAGTAATAAGACTGTAATAGATCTCATTCTTCTACGTCCAAGTTTCTCCCTCATCCTCTTGTTTTGTAGCTCATAAAAATTATTACAGCTACAGAAGAGTAATAAGAAAAAAGGGTCTATCTTTAATGTTCTTTTAAAGACAACATTTTTACATGTAAATTTGCCAGATTTTTAAATTATTTTGAATACTACAGCTACAGAAATTAATTGTACTTCAGATCATGTAGAATTCATTCATCCAAACAGGAAAACTGAATATCAATCAGGAGATTTTTTAAATTGGTAACACTTAAATTTTTAGTTTAAATCTTTTAAATAAAGATTATATCCACTGAGCTTTATGTAGCATTGGACCACCCAAGAGTTTTCTATAATGTCTGCTATAGATTCAGTCCAATATGGTAAAAGTCAGGTTTTAGAACTTGGTCAGAATGCAGAGTAGGTCAGGCAATATTATAAAATTACGAACATCGTAACATTAAGAACAAGTATTCTCCTTTTGTCTACAAAAGTAATTTAGGTATTGATGGATCCCAGTTGCTGTATTTCCTATCACATTAGCCTCAGTTATACAGTTGAAAATTTATGGCTAGAATTTCAGCAATTTATTTTGAGCAGCTAAGTAACCACTATCACTTTTTGGCTTCATTTCAATGATAATGATGTATAAATAGAGAGTGGAAACTTGTGTTTTGTTAGCAAATTAGTCAGGCCAGGTTAGTTTTATAGGAACAGTGTTTTGCAATCTTCCCAAACTATCATTTAAAATAATTCAAGAGTTGAAGAGGAACTTACAGCCTCAGGGAGAAGAAAGCTGGAAAGAAGAAAATGGGTATTCCTGTAGTATGTTTTATTTTTCTTCTTAGTAACAGATATATTGACTATAACCCACTTCCAAAAAGAGATTGAAGTAGGAAGAAAATGAGATTTATTTGAATCTTCTGTGTCTCATACACAACAATGGGAGAATTAGAAGGAGTACCCAAAGTTACTCAGAAGACAACCATGTCCTAATAGTCTGTTCAGCAGTTCCCTTGAAGTTAAGAGGCAGCATTGTCGTCCAGCAGGGATGAACATCTCTATACTTGCAGACCATGAATTGAGCCAACTGAAACTCAAGAGCAGATAATATAAATATGTGCTGGAATTATAGTTGGTTATATGAAAGCAGCTGATTCTGATAGGGATAGAAAGTTTCGAGACTCTAAGGCACAGTATGGGTTCTTGCACAATTTCTTATCTGAGCATGAGCTAAGGAAAAAATGCATCTGGAAACTGAAAGAGTGAACACAGCTAGCAAGAAGCAACTGGGTTTTGGTTTTCTGATAAGAGAAAAGCATTTGGATTTTTTGCTTTAAAAAGATGATATTTTTTCTTTGCATGCTTTAAAGATATCCTAGAGAGACATGGTACATTATAGACCATGTAACCAGTTAAGTACTGAAAGATCAAAGGAGAAAGTGTGGTCTTAGATACATGCATTGAGATAAAGAAGTATATATATTATGTCAAACGATATTTAAAAAGCCCAAATTATTGTCCAAAGTTTATCTTCATTATGTTAGGTAGTAATAACGCTGTATTCCAAAATTCCTGGTTAGGGAGGAAAAAGTAGAAAAAAGAAGAAAAATATCCTTATTTAAAAAAAATATTAATTAACTTTAGCATTTCTTTTGGGTTATTTCAAGACATTGCATAGGTACTCTACATTATTACTAAGCTTTATTTTTAGCAAACATCTGTGTGTTGTTTAAGTAATGCTGGTCAGAATGTACTGTTAGTATCACTCTTTTGATGATAGGTTTTGAAGCCTGTAACAACCATTCCTTAGAAACTTTGAGAGTGGAATTTTGTCCTTTTCTTCAAATGACTTTAAAGGACTATAAAAAGTAAAAGAGTTTCATAATCCTATGATTACCAAAAATCTTATGAGGATGTTAAAAGAAAAAAAAAATCTGTTTAGTGAAATAAAACTACATTTGCAACAAAACTCGTCTCAATACTAGAAATGGAATTTTGACTAATATCAGGTCCTGACCTTGAATCTCCTGAGTCTGAGGTCTGATCTCAAGTCAGGGCCATGTCTTTGTAAAAAAAAATATATTGTCTACACCACAAGCAGTGGAAAATTCTTCAATCTTCCAGCTAACTCTGTCTAGAAGAAATGAACCCTGAAAACTACTTAAGGTGCTTGCAACAGTTAGACAAAGTAATTTATGTTTCATTGAGGTTTATGTCTCTTAGTGAAATAAATTTCAACGACAATTTTAGTTGAAATATTCTTCTGGGTTACAGACTTTCCCTGTTTGTCTGTGTCCCATGTAATGTCTCAGGAATAAACAAAAAAGTTATTGTGATGTCTTCTGTTTTAGGGCTACAAATAGTTTTATACGCTCAAGAAAACTTGTAGACCCAAGAAGAGAAATTAGAAAGAAGTCAATCAGCTGGGCAAAAACGTGTAAAGGTTCACAGAACTTCAGAGAAGGGCTGCTCTTATATAAGGCTATTACAAGAGAGACAGAAGAAATTCCTTCCTGAAGACAAAAGCCAGCATATTTAATTTTTCTTAAATGTTCAATATTTCCACCTCTAACGACAGAATATTCTTGATCTTGTTTTTCTCCAGCTATTAAGATTTTTTCCTATTTTTGGATATGATTCAAATAAAAAGGTCCCCACTAATTTAATTTAAAGAAAATACAGCTATACAGTAAAATTAAAGACAGACAGATATGGAGAGCTTAAATCCTTGTCTCCTCTTCATAATGAATGCAATCAAGAAACGTTTTATATCTGAAATTTACTTAAATTAATGCTACATACAGTGTTTGGAGAGATATAAGGAATACATAGTGTGAAAATTCACATAGGGTTGGTATTTTTATGAAGGTGAACAAATACCTGTTCATTTTTTTATACTATTTGGAAGAATATGCACTTTTCAATCTACATAAGAAAATGAAATTCATGCCCACAGAATTAACTTTCTAATATCTTCTACATTATTTATATTTGTACTTATGAATCACTAAGCACAGTTGCCAGAAAAATTATACAAAAAGAGAGCCATGTTTAGTAAGCCATCACCTGATCTGTAGTTTGTCAGCTAGTGGATAGAGTGGCTAGTGGCTTGATCAAGCTAATGCCTTGATCTCTTTGAGAGTTGAAAACTTAAAACTGATATTTAACAAACAAAACAAAATTTGTCTCTGAGAATAGGTATGAATACAACTCACTACATGACTTGCTGATGCTGAAGAAGCAGTGGTCAAAATCTCCACAGCTCACTAAATTTCATGGAGGTTTTATGCAAGAAAGCATGAAACAGCCGTTGAATTCACATTGTTGAGATCAATTTCAAGTCGACTGTACATTAAAAAAAATTAAAAAACAAACCAAAAGTGGGAAAAGTTGGTAGAAGACAGAAGAATAAGATAAAGAAATATATGTGCTGGAGTTTGTCAAGAAGGTAGATTGTAGGGGATTTTGTTTGGTTTATAAAGGAACAGTAAGAAGAGGGGATGACAATAGGTAGAGAATACTGCCTGGATGAAAACATCCTAAATTTGCTTTAGGTCCTTCAAAAATTTAGTTGCCTTCTTAGAATTAGCTCTGATAAATCTGCCTTTGTTATTCAGAATGAAGACATCAAATAACATTCAAAACCTTTAGGTCAAGGTAGTTCTTTTATTCTTTTCAGAATTTTTATTAAAATATCTTAATAATTGCTGAAGTAATTGCCATTAAAAATGCAGGCATGGAGAGAAGGTCTTGATTGGGTCATATTTAAAAAAGATATTTGTTCATTGTTAGTCACTCAACTATTACCCCAGCCAGAAAGCTGACATCACTGCCCTCATAATAAAGACGTATCCTTTCCCTTGTAATTTTGTAAGAGCATATGATCTGCAATTAACTTAGCTTATTCTGAAAAATCAAGTCATTCAATCATGAAACTTTCTACCACGACCTAAAGCTGAAAGAATACCCACTGTGAGAGAATTATACAGACTGACTATCCAGAACAGCTGGAATTACTTAATTGGTTGCAATTCCATTTTGATTACTCTCCTTTGTACCTATCTCTTTGAGACACACTCATGTTAAGGAAACTTCCCAGTCTGACCATTCACGACATTCTCTGGCAGTCACACTCCCAAGGCCAGAGACTTCTGCTGGTGGGATTGAAGCCCATTCAGAACAGGCAGCTCTGGGGAGTGATGGGAGCCCTGTTTGACTTCTCACACATCACACTATTACACAGTCAGACCACATTTCCTCACCAGTTCAAGCCCAGGTTTGCCGTAGAGGAGTCTCAGATGTCTCATGCCGTAAAGACATTTACTTATGGTGCATACACACAGAAATAGCCCAAGCTGGTACCAAGGAGGAGGACAAGAGAACCCCTGGGGTTTTATACCCTCACAGTTTGCCTGTACACAAGTCTTGCTCTTCCTCCCAAGTCTTCTGCTCCTGACGTGTCTCTCAGTGTCCGTTCATCCGGCTGGTGCTACTGATCTACGTGACCTTTCTTAACCAAAGGACTGGCAGTTCACAGCCTCTTGTCTCTCTGGGCTCCCACCCAGAGCTCAGTCTTCATCTCTAGCTTGCAAACTGAACAACTTGCACCGGATATATTCTTCAACACCAAATCTTAGAGAAAATCAGATAAACAGTCATACTTTCAGCAGAAAGTGAAATTCATCTTTTATTTGTATTGTCAGAATTAAAATTTGCCGTTTGTTAAATTACTCTCAAAATTGTTCATCAATGTGCTACTAAATTATATTATAACAATTCAGGGTGGTGTAAAGCATACTCGTTTGTTAAGGTTTATTTTTTGTTTTCCTCCAATTGCTCGGATACACAAGGAGAAATATGTTTCCACGCCTCTGTGCTTTGCAATTTTGTTGCAAGCATGAAACCATTTGTTCAAGAAAACAGAGGAAGACAACCGGATGAAGCAGAGAAGAACACGGTGTAGATGCTTGATGCAAAATAACATTCTCCTGAGAGGCGGTAAATGTGAATTTTGAATTCTCTGAGCTTTATGAGATTTTAAATGCAGGACTGGTCTTCTGAAATAAACTGCTCTTTTTCTTTAATTTCAAAAGAAAGTAACTAAACTGTGTGTTATCTGAGAATCCCAGGCTAGTCTTTGTGAATTAAGTTTGCTATAAAATTTTTGGTAGGTGCAAGCCTCCTCTTTCACCCCTCCTCAAGTCCAGAACACTAATAAGGAATTAGGATGCATGGATTGTCACACTTGGTGTCAGTTTAGGTTGCCCAGGCTGGCAGGAATGGCCAATATGACACAATACTTGTGCTCTTCTAAAGCAGCCATTAGAGCGCCAACACGATACAGCACAGCCTCAGAAATATCATCAGATGACAATAATCAGACATATGAATCCTATGCCTGGGCTTAAACAGTTGTAATAAACTGTAATAACCTTGGTTAGCTGAGTTTAAGACTGTGTGATTAAAAATGTCTGATGAGGTAGTGTTTTGTCTTGGCTAAATAGAAAGAAGCAATATGTTAAATTAATAGTTGAAAACTCATTTTTCAAGCCCTAGTAATAAAATCTATTGGGTAGTACATACCTAAAATTTCCTATTGCTTAATATGTCAGAGTTGATCTGGTGTCAGATGCATCTACATCACGTAAAAGGACCATAACTTATTTTTGTATGGTTCTTTGTGGTTCTTGGAGTACACATCTATATTGTGTTTTCACATTTAAGTCAATGAAGTTAATGTGGGTTCTAGGCATATATTGCACATATATAGAGTGCTGACTGCTGGAAGATCTTGCATTCAATTTGCAAGGAGAGATCTACAGATGGCTCCCTGTTGGATGTCTTTGCTTCTGCTTCACCAGGAGGGAAGCTGCTTTGAGAAAACCAGCAGCACAACTCAAGCGTGTATTGTAAGATTTCAAGTGCAAACTAAATTTGCACTGAAAAGAAACCCTTCAAAGAAACCCTGCAACACACTAAGAAAATAATGCATCCACTGTTTGAGCTCACAAATGAGCAAGTAAATGTGGCCTCTTAACCTCCGTACTTTGTGTATCTCAGTGCTTAGACACTCACTTTGGAACATCGTCTCTGCTTTTGCTCTTTATTCAGACAGATCTCGAATGGCAAACCATACTAAGCTTCTAGTTCCTAAGCAAGACAGTTATCAGTTCAGGTAATCTAAATGCCTCGTTCCTTTAAGACCTTGAAGACTGGTGTTACTCATATTCCATTTCAACAGAAGGAATAGAGATTGCCCTCCTTCCTCCATAGAAAAATATTATTTATTTTTCAAATGTGCACATGCTGCCACACCTGAAAAGGAAAACCAAGCCTTTTGCAGTGTTCAAAAAAGGTGTGCATTGATTCTTTCTTCCTTCAGGCATGGGTTTGTTCCAAATCTTTTACGGATATAAAAAAATGTCCTGCAAGCCTCCATGCTTCAGCTCTGTACAAATATTGCATTTCATTTGCACCCTGAAGACAATATTGCTTGCTGGCTATCTGTTTGCTGGTTGTTGTACATCTTAAAGTTTTCTTGCTTTAGTTTGGACTCCAATATGGAGACACTTAAGTCTCTTCATTCATTTAAGAAAGAATGTTTTCTAACAGATTGGAAAGCATGTGAAAAAATAATCACCATTTCCTTTATAGTTTATGGTTCTTCATACTTATTTTGAATATATAGAGCTAGATGGTTCCCTCTTACTTAAAATTGAATGACCTTTAGATCTCATGATAACATCACTCAAAACAAGAGTAAGAGAAGAAGGCTCTATGTTTAAGAAGGTTCTTATTCCTAGCAGTCAGTTTATTATCTTAAAAGAAAATAATTGTTTTCTAGCTTGTCAGAGGTGTTAATTGCAAACTGTATATTTAAATTATTATTGGCATGCATTAGTGTGGTACATCTGGTAGAAAAAAGATGATATCATTCTTAGCCATTTCTGTAGCACAATTTTTTTCCTAATTACTCTCTCATTAATCTGAATAGCTAAATAGTTGGTATTCATACCAATAAAAAAGAATCTTGGTTGCTACCCTGGGGAAGTTGTTTTTTCCTTTACATGATCTTTTTTACTTAATATCAACACTAGCACCAAAATTAGTTGCATACCACTTAAATATGTGTAACCAGCTGTGAATGTATTTTTTTAGTATGCTGCATGAAAAAGTTTTTCCTTTTCTTGAGCTATAGGTGTTAATTGGTATCTTTGTATCTTGCTAATTAAGTTCTAGCAACACCTTTTCCTTCTTCCTTACTCTGAATTTAATGAACTCCCTTGTTGTAATAATTTATTAGATAATTAGATAAAACACACCAAAAAGTTTTTTAGAGGAACTTTGAACAAGGAGGTTCAATAGACTTTAGAAAGACAACATGATGTACAAATAATCAATACCATATGTTGTTCATGAAGAAATTTATTCTATTAACATGCAAATGTTTCTAATTGTGCAAGTGCATATTACATTGTCAGACAGTGTCAGATGGATGTGCTAAGTTATCCTTTGGTTCTGTTAAGCAGAACAAGAGTATATAACTAAAATTGCCTTAAAAAACCCACAGGAGTCATTTTAGACTTTTAATACAGGATTTGAAGTGCTTGATATGTTGTGCTGTCCAGTTCCTGACCTAGGGTAGTATCAACTGCACCATTTCATCCAAATTTTTTCCACGTCACTTTTGAAAAGCATTGATTATGGATATTGCAACCTCCATAGGCAATTTAATTTAGAGCTTTACTAGCGCTACATTAATTTCTTATGAAGCCAGACTCAATCTCTTATTTAATTTAATACTACTTGCCGTGTCCAATATGAAGTAGATAACTCTTTATTTCCTTTCTTCTTTTGATGATGTTTTCCGTACTTAAACTGTAGTTCATACTTTTCTGTAGTTTTTCCTTTCTGTCATGTCAAACTATAAGTTTACTTCAATCTTCTAAAACATCTAGTTTTCTAAACCTCTGATCATTCTCCTCTAGTCTTTCCAAAATTTACCTTTCTTGACGTGTGTATAATTTTACTCATTCTTAGTAAAAGGCTTTCCATGTAATTGGCTCCTAAAAGAACAATATTATTCCCTTGTTCATGCTTATACTGTCGGCCATTTGCTTTTCTACAAAGACGCTTCCTAATGAGTTGTTCCTTGCATTGCATTCAAAATTGTAGTGTTCTCAGAAAGTGTTCTTGTCTATACTGAATTTCACCTTTATTCTTTCTTGTTTAGTCTAAGTCATTCCTCCAGTTTATCAAGACCATTCCAAGATCAAATCCAGCCCTCTAAAACTTTTGCAGTCCCTCTTAGCTCTATGTCATCTGCAAGTTTAATAAAGCTACTCACTGATCCATAACTTAGGAGAAACTATTTGTAGATCCTCTCTTTGCACCGTTCTTCCATTTTGGTAGCAAACTATATTGAGACAATTATGGCTGGACTCAGTGATCTTTAGGTCTTTTCCAACCTAGATGACTCTATGAAATAACTCTAAGGCAATAGTTAGAAGTAATGAAGACAAAGGTTTTTATTCATGTCAAAATATTTCCATCAGTATTATGTTGCTATTCCTACCTACTCCTTCCATGGAAACATTATGTGAAATGTTATCAAAGAAAGAGATGATGGACCTATCACCTTTTTCTTCATTAAAATTGCCTGATATCTGCTATAGAATAAAAATATGCTGGTTTAACATAATTATTTTTCTTTTAGGAAATTTGTTTTGCCACACTGCCCATTATCTTCTAGATGTTCAGAAAAGTAGAGATATTGATTATTGGTAGTATTGAAGATGACTGATATAATCATTTACTTTTGTGTCTTTCATTTTGAAGATAATTTTGTTTGCCCTTTTCAAAGATCTCTTGACCATTTTTCACTAAGAGATTGCATCAAACATTTTTAAGAATGGCAAAAAACAAACTTAGGAGTATCAATAAAATGTGCAACTTCCATTTAATTTCATCAACCCCTACTTCGTAAAATCATAACACCATACTGTTATGAATTGTGTTAAGTATCTACCATATTTTGAGCTCTTAATGTAGACACGAAAAATGGAAATTGAACACTGTGCCTGATTGATCAGAAATTAAACATATCAGCAATTCGACTTTCAATTAATAGTTATTAATTAGTTTTTTAAAACTACTTTTTATCTCTGAAATATTAGTTGCATTTTGCTTTGTGTTTTGAATTTTTTGTTGTTTAGGATTTTTGTTTGTTGGATTTTTCCACCATTTATCCGCACTGTTGCTTTAGATTTTTAGGTAATCTAAATTTGCTTCTTCACTACGTATATTTCTTTGTCATTTTTCAGATTACTGAAGAGTTCATTATTTAATCAACCGGTGCCTGAATATTATTTCTTTCTTTGTTAAATCTATCAAACCATATTATTAGTGTAGATTCATGAGATGCAAGATGAAGCAGAATCTACTGTATGGTTCAGCCAATTGGAAGTGATGCCTAGTAGACTTTCTGAGTATATCTAGGATTCTTAGATAACTCCCTCAGACACTGGGTTTATGACCTTATAGTTAACATACTTATGTTTTGGCTCACCTCACTTTAAAATAAAATGTGTGACTACGCTTACTAGCTTTTGGCTGATTCAGATTGTAAGTCTTCAGGAATGAGTATGAAATACTCTTAAATCATACTCTCCATGCTTAAAGTTATTTTCTGTTCAGCCTCAGTTACAGGTTCCCAGGAACTGCTTTCCCTCTTTTCCATATCTTCCCATACTTTCTAAGCATGAACATAGAAAAGCCAGCTTTTTGTAGAACCCATATCCAGCCTTAAGACAGGAAGGTGGCTCTGAACCAAAACTGAGGGGTTTTTCATAGAATATGTAGCTTGTATGTCTTCTGTCAACCCAGGATGTTCTTTCTCTGCATATCCAAGTGGATTAGTTTTGTGATGATCATCTCCCATAATGGTAGGCCATGCTTGGCAGCCTCACTGTGGGCAAAGAAATTCTCCTTTCTTTTTCACTTGTTGGTCTAACCTTTGAGTCTGATCAAAACAAATCAAACCAAACCCCCATAATAACAACAAAAAAGAAAAATAAATCACTTGTTTTCTGTTTCTGTGGCAATTGTTTCAGACCCTAATGTGAAAAAATCTGCGTAAAATAGAGCAACAGAAGATTGTGCCTGAATGCTAAACAAATAAATCTAGTATTACATTTCACTCTTTATCACATATAATTGATTTATAAAGTGTCTAAAGATTATAAGGAGTTATAGAAAATATTTGAAATAGTATGTTGGGCTTCCAAAGTTTCAAAGAAATTTAGAAATTCATAGATACAACCACACATTTATTTATAACAATTTAATTATTATCTTCTAATTTTAGATATCATGATTTCTCACCACGTCTTATATGTCATAGCATGTTTGAAAAAAAAAAAAGAAGAAGAAGAAAAAAAGGAAATTAAAAGCTTAAAAAGACTGAATTAATTAAAACTCACAAAGTAGAAGTGAGGCCTTTTTGGGAAAAATCTCTGCAAAACATGGCCATTTCCCAAGTTCCAGGGATGCTTTCCTCTCTACAAGGTTGCTCAAAGCCCCATCCAGCTTGTTCTCTTCAAGGCTGGGGATGGTGCACCCACAAGTTCTCTGGGAAACTTGTTTAATTGTTTCACCACCCTCATAGTACAGAACTTCTTCCTAATATCTAAACTAAACATACCATTTTTCAGTTTAAAGCCATTCTCTCTTGTCCCACCACTACATGTCCTTAGAAAAAGTACCATTCCTGCTCTCTTGCAGAATGCCTTTAGTTACTGGGAAGCTGCTATAAGGTTTCCACAGAGCTTTCTCTTTTCCAGGCTGGACAGCCCCATCTCTCTCGACTTCATAGGAACAATGCTCANGCACCCACAAGTTCTCTGGGAAACTTGTTTAATTGTTTCACCACCCTCATAGTACAGAACTTCTTCCTAATATCTAAACTAAACATACCATTTTTCAGTTTAAAGCCATTCTCTCTTGTCCCACCACTACATGTCCTTAGAAAAAGTACCATTCCTGCTCTCTTGCAGAATGCCTTTAGTTACTGGGAAGCTGCTATAAGGTTTCCACAGAGCTTTCTCTTTTCCAGGCTGGACAGCCTCAGCTCTCTCGACTTCATAGGAACAATGCTCAAGCCCTCTGACCATCTTCATGGCCCTCCTCTGGACCCGTTCCAATAGGTCCATGTCCTTACGCTGGGGGCCACAGAGCTGGACACAGGACTCCCATCAGAGTTTCATGAGAGCTGAGTAGAGGGGCTGAGACTTCCCTCAAAGTGCTCGTCATGCAGCTTTTGGTGCAGACCAAGCTGGCCTTCTGGGCAGCAAACATACATTTCTGTCTCATGTTGATCTCTCCATCCACCAACACCACCAAGTCTTTCTCCCCAGGGTTCAATCCATTCTCTTCCCAGCCTGTATTTGTGCTTGGGGTTGCCCTGACACAGATACAGGATCTTGCTGTTCTCCTTTCCTTAAGAAATAAGACAAACCCAGTAGAGCTGATTTTTTCTTCAACTACTTAGAAAGCATTTTTATATTTTATGCAGTGACAAGGAACTGTGAGAGAGTCTTCAAGGCATTAAGTTTATTACTTTATTCTACCTATTATTGTTCATTAGTTCAGCTCTTATTTGTTGATTTTTTAATTTATTTATAAACAAGCGTTTAGGAAGAAATCAGTGTCTAGACACCTTTGGCTGCTATTTGAGTTTGTATCTTAACATAGAATTAAAAGACTCATCCCACACAGATCCAGAAAAACATTTGTACTCTTTTACTCTCCTCTAGTTTGGACTACTTCCTAGAATTTTCATAAGGCTTACTTGATTCAGTAAGTCTCTTAAGAGACTATCACATATGTTCCACATTATGGGGTACACACTTGCAAGACATCGCCCATTTTTCTCCTTTTTTGGGATTTTTTGTCTCAGACTTCCTGATTTTCCAGATTTCTTTGAGTGGCAGCCTCTTAAACATCTTTACCATCTATGTGGACAATAGTAGTACAATTTAATCTGCTCTACATGATTTCTCGAATGCAAAAACTAGTCTACCTGTTCTCTAAGTCTCTCTAAGACTATTGGTTTATGTTGCAATTGACATATCAGACATCAAGCAAGAAATTTCCTCACATGTTTATTTGCAATTTCTTTCTCCAGCCTTCATGACTATTACGTGTTTAGGTTTAATTTCAGGTTTTAATGCAAATTTCTTTATCAGGAATCAGCAGAAAAAATTTCATTTAATGCTCAGGCTCAAAGTGCTACTGCTTTCTTATATATAGCATTCTCAGTATTAGCATGAATTTGAATTTAAATGAAAAAAAATTAAGATTCAGATTCTTTTCACTCAACTTTACTAAATTAATAGTAGATAACTAACTCAAGATTTAAACCTAGTTTAATCTAATCTAGTTAGTAATTAAATCTAGTTAGTAATTTGTGGATGTGTTGCACTAATACTTAGGAAATATCTTTCAGTCTTATATCCTGTGTCATTTATTTGTTTGCTTGTTTATGACTTTTCCTTTGCGGAAGGGTTTGCATGCCTTTACTAGATCTAATATCTGCACCTACAGCCATTCCCTCCCATGATTTTTCCTTCTACAGACAGAAAATACCATAATGCAGAGCTCTGAGATTCTTGTTTGCAGGAATTCCACAACTTTCTTCCCATTCCTGTTCCTTTTTCCTTCCTAAATTCTTAGGGTTTTTGTTCTGATTAGGTTTCTGATTAATACTAATCTCTTTTTTTAAAATGTCTTAGTTAACTTGCAGATCAAGTCTTTTCCTTTAGTAATTCAAGACTTATATTTAGCAGCACCAGAAGGATCCTTCAGAGAAGCCAGTTTTCATTTCCCACTGAAATTCTGCAGGAGTTTTCTCTTGGTTAATTTTCCTTTTCTTTATGGTAAATATAAATTTAACTACAGCAACTTTATGCTAACCCTACTTCTCCAAATAGTAAATCTGAAGGTTTTCTAACATCCTGATTGGTCAGCTTGGCATGGATAAGATTTAATTCCTCACCATCCCACCAGTATCCATTCTAGACAACCAATTGCCTACTCTGCAGGAGACTGCCAGCAGCAGAAAATTATCATATAATCTCTTGGGAAGATGCAGAAGTTTGAAACATACAACATGCTGAAGGAAAAAAAATGCGCTTGTGGCCCAGAAAGTCAACCCTGTCTTGGACTACACAAAAAGAAGTGTGTCCAGCAGTTCAAGAGAGGTAATTCTGTCCCTCTCGTCTGCTCTGCTGAGCCTCCTCCTGGAGTACTGCACCCAGCTCTCGGGTCCTCAGTGCAAGAGTGTCCTGGACCTGTTATAATGAGTCCCAAGGAGGGCCATGAAAATGATCAGAAGGCTGGAACGAGCCTATGTAAAAAGGATGAGAGAGCTGGGTTTAAACCTGGAGAAGAGAAGGCTCTGGAAGACCTTATTTCAGCCTTTCCATGTATAAAGGGGGCTTATAAGAAAGACGGAGAGAGATATTTTTCCAGGACCTATAGCGATAGAAAAAGTATTAATGGTTTTAAAATTAAAGATGATAGGTTAAAATTAGGTATAAGGAAGAAATTCTTAATGATTAGAGTGGTGAGACATAGGAACAAGTCACCCAGAGAAACTGGGTAGATGCCTCATCTCTGGCAGTGTTTCAGATAAGGTTGGATGAGGCTTTGGGCAACTTGATCAAGTGAAACATGTCTCTGCACATGGCAGAAGGGCCATAACTATTTGATCTTTGAAGGTCTCTCCCAACCATAACGGTTCTATGATGAGTCTGATATTGTGGTTTGTCCCAGTTTTGCATATCTGTAGAAAATTAAATATTTTTGATACTGTTATGTTGGCAATCTCATCCTTGTATGTTATTACTGGTATGGTTGCCTAGGTTACTGTCCTTAAAAAATTTTTCTCTCCAGAAGGTTTCCCATCATTCCCCCTCAACTGTGTACAAAGTTGAGTCACTTTTCAAGTAACTCCCCCTTACCCACCCATGAAATTCAGCTTTTCCTCGTGATGCTAACAGCTACCTCTGGCTGCTTTTTAGAATCACAGAATCCTTTAGGTTGGAAAAGACCTTTAAGATCATTGAGTCTAACCACAAGCCTAAAACTGCCAAGTTCCACTAAGCCATGTGACCATCCACCAATTCATGTTCAGTAATTCCTCGAATCTTACTTCACAGAGCAACTAAAGGCCAGGGATGAGTCGGCAGCCTAGTCATATTTTCCCAAATATCCTTGTGACTTACAGTTGCTATGGCAGAAGCCTGAAAAAAGCTGTGTGTCATATTTACCTCTGACTGCTTGTAAGGTAGGGATTGTGTAGCTACTTGTAGTATCAGTGTTTGTTCTTTGATCTAGCCACAAATCTGAACCTTCATGGCCATTCGTTTTGGGTTTTGACTTTTTGACTGCAAAAATAACCTCCAACCTCATTTTCCTATGGTACATGAAGAAAAGGCTATTTAAATTCCACTTTTCCCTTGTTTGAAAACGGATGATGTTCATCAAAGCTCTGAAGTATCAGCTTGACATGGTTAGCGCTGTATTCAAGGCTTACACAAATGCTGCATAGATCTGTACTACTTTATTTGTTTGATTCAGAAAGACGACCTTTGACTCATCAAACATGAGGACTGAGCTTATTCTCCATGTTTGCTAAAGCACTGTCATGTTCCTTAGATTCATCATGCTTTCTATTAACTTCTAACTGCTCAAATATGGCCAAACTATTTGATGTCACAGTCATAAGTCAGCCAAAGTAACAGCCCCCATGAAGTCTCATGTTTATAGAAAGATATCTGAATGCACTAAATCAGTAATTAATTAATAAAATGTTGTTAAGAGTTGTGGCAGATAAACTACAATTTTAAAAGGGAAAAAAAATTAAAAAAAAAATACCACTGTACCCCCTATCTTGCCCCAACTAAAAAAACCCACAAAAACAAACCACCCAAAATCAACAAAACCCTACAAAACCACAGTTTCATCTATGCTATTAAAATAAAATTAAGGTTAGAACCTTACTAATAGTGGCTTGAAATCTTATAATTTGTCTTTTTCATGTGCTTATTTTTTTTATTAGTTTCATTGTCAAATTATTTATAGGATTGTAAAAATTTTGTACCATTTTCAGTTTTCATTAAAATGCAAAGATTGCTTTGAGAATAGTTTAATTTTGTACAATTTTCTCATTTAATTCTTTTTTTTTCATTGACATGGATTTATTCTGACACACTGTCTAAAGATACTTCTCTGCTGTTTTGAGGGGAATTATAACATGATAGATTAGGTTTCAAAAATGCAGAATCCTATTCTAACAACAAAGAAAATGACCAAAACAAGTACTGGTAGGTAAATACAGTCATTAGCAGCACATATGTAAGAGAGTAACGAGAAAAGAAAGGTGCATACATGCATACATATGTGATAAATACAATCGTACTGTGAAATGTCCCAAAATTATTTTCTTGCTATTATATTTTAGGACTGTTTGAATGTGTGCTTTGATTTCTACAGGGTTTATGGTGGTTTTTTGGGGTTCTTTTTTTTTTTTTTTGACAATATAAAAATAAATCTTGGTTCTGCAATCATGTACAATAGTAGGTGATCTTGTAAACCTTCACAGGATTAGCCATGTGAATAAATGCTGTTTGGTCTGGATCTGAACAGAATATTAATGTAAGAAAAGGTTCTAGTGAGATTCCATCTAGGTGATTGTTCATAGAAGCAGTATTACACCTTTAAGTGTCTTAATATATGCTTTATATGTATGCTTGTCATGCTACTGGACAGCACGAATTATGAGAGGAATGTTATTTTGGAGAAGAAAACTCTTGTCATCTTTATAGTCCTTTAATTGCAGTGACAACTGCAGTTTGTATCTAGAATTCAGAAATTGTTGTGTTTCATATTTCTAATAATTAGAACAATATAACACGGTGAAAGTGCTACTTCTACTATGATTTATTTGCATTATTATGTACTGCGATACCCTCCATACGCCTTACGAATTACATTTGGTACTGAAAATTTTGCATTTATTTCTGTGCTAGATTGCAAACTTCATTTTGAATCCTTGCTTCAGTTCATTCTTTACCTGAATATTGGACTAAAATAAATAAATAGAAAATAGATGGGAGAAATCTGACAGTAGAAAACTAGGAAATGAATGAAGAAAGGATTATGAGCTCTCACCTAACAATTTTGTTTGACTAAATAAAAAAAAATCAGGCTGGAGCATAATCACAATTCTACATTATTGCGCTGTTTCAAACACAGCTTAAACATACAACCAAAATGCATGATTAAAGTAGAAGGAACTGAAGTTTATCATTTCACTTTGGAATTTGTTTATTTCTTCTGTCTTTTATTAGAGGTGTGAGTGGTGGGGGCTTATGATTTTTATGAAGGCACATGGCATGATAGTAGTTGAGCTGAAAGGTTGTGATATCATGGGTGAGTACACAGTATGCTTCACAGCCATCTTACTGAGCATCACTTGCTCTTTAGATTTGTAACTGCTTCATTACTTCAGTTTCTCTCACAGGCTTCTGTCCCACCAGTTGTTTATTTTTCTTCTCAAATAGATGTTTTCCTTTTTTCTCTCTCTTATCATATTTCTTTCTACTTCCTTAATCCCTATTGTTAATAATAACGTGTGTTCTTGCCCCTAAGTTCTCATTGCCTCTAGGTCTCTTTCACTCTAACTCTTTAAAGTTCATCTTTCTCCTTAATCAGCTCCAGTCATGGTGAAAAATTAGAAAAGGGCAGTTATTTTGACTCTGTTCCTTTTCTGTTTACTAAACCTGACGAACATTTTACTCGCCGAAGACTAATTTCATTCCTATGGCTAGGGCTAACAGATGCTGGCAGTAGTTTTGATTGGAAGTTTTGAAGAGGAAGAGCCTGTGAATTTTGAGATGGGAAGATTTGACTAAGAGACTTTCAAAAATCTATAAGCATAAAGAATAAATAAATACTGCCACAAAACTTGTTAATGTTTTCTGAGGTTTTTTTCTATCCTCAACTCAAACATTGAACCCTTAGCAAGCAAATCTAGCAAGAAATTTTATATGATGGATAAAATTAGCAGGCTCTGTAAGCAATGAAGTCTCAATGAAAAACGAACTAAAATGCTTCATCTGAATAATGTTTTTATATTACAAGTACTTCATGGAAATATTTTTTTTTATAAATAGCTGACAGACTTTAAAAAGTAAAAAGATGGAATTATTTTGGCCTATATTTTTCCTTTTTAAAAAGATTTTATGTTGTACTTAGTTTACATATAATCTGAAACACTGTGTTGTTACTTTATCATTAAATATTTACGAATTTAAATTACATAAATATTTTTACATTTTGTTTTGTTGGGTCTTCTAAATTTGTTCTTTTGGGAGAAGAACAAAAAATTAAATTAATTTAAACATTGCAGATTTCAAGCCACTGAACAAATTAAAAAGAAAAATACAGTTTTGGTCTAGTACAGAAGTAAATTTAATCCATCTCCTCCTTTTTTAGTTCTACTTCAATATAAATATTTTTTAAAAGCTTGGCAAAGATGTTACCCAGTCTTTAACTATCATCTATTTCTTTCCCTTCATTTGCCTCTATATACAGAGACTTAGCTTGAAATGTTGCCGTAAACTCTTTATTTCTCCCCTCCTTCCAGCTCAGTAGCCAACAGATTACAAGAAAATAATGATATCTTTGTATTTGAATCATTAATAAACAGTATGGTTACTCTAATTTGCACAGTATATGTTTTTCAGAGAGTTAGTCTTCTGCACATGCGCATTGGAAAATTTGTTTCAGATTTTATGTCCTTTGCACACCGTATTAATATTATTAGGGCACTTATTATCTTGGGTAGATAGTCATGGCTTGTCAGACCTTTTAATCTTCTAGTGTAAGTGATGTTACAGACAAAAAGTAGACAATGCTATATTGTGAAATCTAACATCTGATACTTCAGAAGACACTTATAACTAAACTATTTTTTGATAATTCGGTCACATCTCTTCTCCTAGCCACAAGAAAAAAACCCACCGTTTTAAAAATCAAGCCATTTATATTATCTGTCTGCATATTCTGCCTAGAGAGTGCTGCTAGAAATTAACTTAGTTTACTGTGTCTAGCCTCTAGGGACATCCAGCAGGATATTTTGCCTTAACTGTTTTTAATGTGTGGAAATATACCTCTCAATTACTCATAGGATCCTGTGGAATTTTTATTGCCCCTAGGAAGATACTGCACAGCAAAAAGTTCAGCACTGGATTTGTCTGGGAGTAGAAGCTTTCCTCCCACAGGCATTAGCCTGGGTTGGTGCAGTTAACCCACATTTCGTGACTGAAAAGCAGTAGTGCTGGTTTGAGATTGCAACATCACCACTAACCCACACCGTGCCACCTCATTCAGCCCCACCCTTCAGACTAAATGGGTGTTCAGACCATCAGTGATTGTCACGACAAATAATTTTTGAAGATGGTACTTTAGGATGGTTAGCCTCTATGCTATTACAAAGTTCATGATATAATTTTACATTATTAGTTGTCCTTGAATAGCTCCTGATAGAAATGAGATGGGAGGGAAATAGAGTCCTTTTCACTGGTGATTATTTCTATTCCCTGATGATTTGTACTGGGATGTTCTGTGAACTGTGATACACAAAGCAAGCTATTGAAATTCTGGATACTGAATCCTTCCTTTCCTCTCAACATTGTGCACCAGGATTGCGTATTGTAGAAGAGAAAGTATTACTGAAAGTTTATCAGGTTAGATGAAGGGAATTTTTCCTAAACTGAACAGTTTTACAGACTTTTCTCATGCATGAATAAAGATATGGAAGTTTTAGATCAAAGACCAAACAAAAGTTTCCTGTTTGACTGATTTATTTTTTTCTTTACTGAAATGAAGGCTTTGACAAAATAATGTTATTTCTTTCCCTTTCACCCAACTTCTCAGAGACTATCTATTTCCTAAATAGTTTCAAGGGCAATAGCAGAAATTCTTTCAATTTTTATTGCATGTTGTCTTATAAATACATCCAGGTATGATAGTTTTACCTTCAAGATAAAGCACATTAAAACACGTCTGCTTACTTTTATCCTACTTGATCAGCAGTCCCCACAGTTAAATAGTTCAGTGCACCATTGGGGCATCCAGAATCATTAAAATCCTCTCATGATTTTTTTTTTCTTCTCCACATTAACAAAAGTTTATTTCACTGAGAATAACAAGTGAAGAAGTAGAAGCCTGTTCCTTAAGATGGATGAACACTCTATGAAATTGCTTATTAGCCACTCTCCTGGTGAACCATGTAACTTTATCTGAATATCTTGTCAACTGGATGTCAGGTCATGATCTTCAGCCATTGGAGGTAATAAAAAAAAGAAAAAAAAAACCAAAACTTTCCCTAGTTAACCACAACATCCCATTTTAATTTTGCATATCTTTAACTTTCTTTTAAAAAAAAAATTTTCTCTAATGTCAGAGTTGCTGCACACACAACATTCATACCAATTAAACTATGATTTAGTCTTACCCCATTAGGCATTCCATCATCTAGCGTCTCAAGCACTGTATTGGGAGAGGTGAGATGAGAGTTGGGAGGAATGAGAGTTGATTTTTAGCACTTGCAGGATAGATAATTTTAACTCTTAATTTACTATAGGGAATAGAGAAGGCACAATTATTTCTGAATAAAATAAAGTTAATAAACAACAGAAAATAAAATTAATATCAGAATCTGGAAAAAAAACAACCAATCAAAACAGGCCAAAACTCACAAGTCAAATCCATAAAAAACACTGTCCTATTTTTTGTTTGAAAGACTGCAGATATTTACTTTCAGCACAAAAATATTATTGTATAATTGTTGAAGGGAATGTATTTATGGTTGATTAAAATTCGTTCATCTAAAAGTTCTACGACACGCTTTGGTTTAGGTGTTTCTTTACTGACACATTCTCTTCCGTGAAGGTGTTGCAGATTTGAATCTCATACAACTATATATAATCTATTTCACGTCCAACATTGGAAATTTCTCCAAAAACATATTTGATGAATATATTAGAATTAGTGCTTTGCTGTATACCTGTGAGGAGAGGAAAAAACCGGGTTTGGGGAAAGGCATGGGAGAATTAGAGCAGGGTCAGGTAGCAGAACCTCAGCAGGTGGACTTACTGGGTGTAGTTAGCATGGAGGCAGGCATTCCTGGGAGTCCGTGATGGCCTAAGGATCGTGAAAGAAGGTGGGTAATAGTATTTGGAATATTATTACAGATCTGCTTGTTAAAAATTAGGGGAATTCGAGTTAGGGAAGCAGAAACAAACCAAGGTAAGTTCCTTAAAACCAGTTTAACCTCTGTCTCACTTCTGAAGCAGAAATCCTTGTTAAAAACCAAGATTTTCCATACCCTTTCTTTTTTTTCTTCCTCTCATGGGAAACAAGAGCAGAAACAGCAATAAAAACCTTCTACTGGCATACACATGCAGAGTTTTATTGCTACTGCTGCTCATGCACTGTGAGTGAAGAGAATGAAATAAGGAACTACATATTGAAACAGCACAGGGTAAGCAGGCTATACTGCTGAGCAAGTTTACCCTCACCTTCAGATATGGCAAATTACTGTACTGGATTTAAAGGTATTTGCACCACATGATCCCTAAATAATAATGATAAACTAAAGCTCTGTTATTTAATATTATATATAACCACATCCTTTCTGATGAATTCATTAATGTATAAACATAGTGATTATATGCCAGACATTTGATGTGGTGTTTGATGCTTTAATTTTAAATTGGACAATAATCTTTTGTGAATTAATCCCCAGATTTTCCTACTCTTTATACATGTTTCAATAATTTCAAAAGACGAATAGTAAAAAGAAATTGCGCCCTGTTAGGATAGAATTAATCATGAATGTTATGAAGAAATATGTTCATTCTGCAGGGGTAAATTGGTATTAGTTACTGGAGAAAAATTTCCAATGAACATAGGTCTGTTGGTTTTCTAGCTGACACTAACATCTGTGCAGCGAAGGGTTCCCAGAAGGTTACATGGCTTTTTATTAACAGTCAGGTTTTATTCAATTTCTTTCCTATTATGCATGTTGCATTTTGGGTCTTGTTTTTATTTTCTTCTAATTCACAAGAAAATCAAGTTGATAATTCATACTTTTCAATTCTATTCAGATACTTTTCTGTCCTTCTCACTATACTTACGCCAAACCAAAGAAAGTATATTCTAAGTATGTACTTAAATTATAGTAATTAATATTCTGAAAGCTGTTGAATTTTCTTTTTAAAAACTTTTTTTTACTTGTAACTTTAGAACTTTACGTGAATAATGATGTTTCATGTTTCTCTAGATGCAGCATTTATCTGAAAACAGGAAGAGGTAATCTTGCCATAGGTGTGAGTTGGAGATGGTGAATTCATAGCTGCTCCTTGTCAAAATGTTATCAAGAGTATATGGGGAAAAAATGAAACTGGCACAAGCTAATTGATGGAGTCGCCTTCACTTTTACCCGAAATGACTCAAACTAATGAAGATTTTTGTGATTATGAAACATGGTCAAGGATCCACAGATTTCTGAGACTTGCAGTGCTTCATATGAGGAGTTCCAATGACAAGCAGAACACTTTCTTTCTGAAAGACTGGAGGATGGAGAATAAGTACTTAAAGTAGGGGCATAGTGCTTCCTGCTTTAACTTTCCCACAACTGCTTGAGTTTATTTATAGTACTGTTATTTAGACTTCAGCTAAAATTTGTATATCTGGACAAAGCAGAGTTTTGAAGTCTGACAATCATTAATCGAGTTGTCTGAACGAGTTCTCGGCAGCAGCCCTGTGTGGAATTTGACTGTTTTCCGTGCTTTCAAAGCATATTGGCAAAGAAGTTTTAACTGGCAATCTCATGTATTCTATTTTTGTGGAACTTGACAGAAATATGAATTTTGGTGTTCTTCTGAGTGGTATGAATAACTCTGCACATCTCTGGAAGGTAATTTAGCATGAATGAATTCTTTGCCTTGATATTTATGAGTGCAGCTGTAGGCCATAACCTAAAGTCTGGAATAAATTTTCTGTGAAAGTGAAACACAACAAGAGTTTTATGAGCCCCAGATCATATAAAGTGTTTGCAAAATTAGAATGATTAAAGGATGATAAAGCACCAGGCTTCAGATAAATTGTTCTGTGGCATGTTTGGGGAAATAGAAAAGTCAGTGTCAGATATTTTTGATAACTCACTGAGGTTAATGAACTAACAGAGGTGGCAAAATGTGTTTATCTTTAAAAGTTTAAGAAAGGATCTATGAAAGATTCAAAACTACAAACCTGAAAAGCATACAATAGTTAGAAGAATAGTGTGAATGGAGTACATAAGACAGTATTATGAGCCATTTAAAACAATGGCATATAAAGGACATGTCTAATTTACTTTATTTCTTTTAAAAATATATATTTATTATATTTATGAACAAAGAGAGTAGCGGAAATAATTAATGTGGATTTCAGAAACATTTTTATATGTCATTATAGAAAAGTGCGTTTCTATGCTGGTATTAACAGTGTTTTGGCATAAGAACTGCAGGAAAGGGATTTTGTGCAATAGTTAAAAACTGATCCAGGGTTACTAATCAACTCTCCTTTTTATATGGAAACATAGGAATTTGGCGCCTGAAGTAGAGTGAAAGGTGGCTCCCCAAATATTTCTGAGCTTGCGTATTCAGTCAAAAGTTCCAGTCACATTTTTTTCAGGTTTGCTACGGAGTATGGCACGGAGTTTTTAGTTAAACTGCATTTTATTCTTGAATAGGGAATTCTGTATGTCTATGCAGATTGGAGTCTTTCGCTACATCTATATTCCTAAATTAAAAGGGTTAAGAGCTAATTCTTTTGCCTCAATTGCTACTGATGCAGCACATCTCTCCATTCATTTAAACTCTTTCCTTAATCCAAGCAAAATGTTCACCAGAAATCTACCCAGGAACAGATTTCAGAATTTTCATGGGATTTCAATTCATGGATTAACAAATTATAGGTACCCATTAGATGAGGATATATATGTGAATGGAAGATAGGAAAGAATGAAGAACTGGACATGGATTTCTGTTTATCATATTAGAAATTTCCATAAGTGAATATTATATGTGAGGTTACATTCTCAGAAATTGAGATTATTAATACAAAATCCTTCTAACTGAGTAAGTAAATCTTACTGTGATTAGATTTCTGAAAATATCTGATTTGTACAAAATAGTCCAAAAAGTTATAAAATCCCTAAACATAATTTTAAAACAAGACATTTTATGCTTGAAGTAATACTGTTGTTTCTCTACACACAGTATGTGGTATTCATCCAGCTGTATGGATACATTCCACTGACTGCATCATGGTAGAAATGCAAATATTTTTATATGTGTTAGTTCTTGTTTCCATGACAGTTGAAATACCATAGCAAATAATAATAAAAGAGTTTAACAGGTAGCATTCCAGTGACTGGAGAGCATGTATCATCTAGTGATTAGAAAGATCCTGTCTAATCTTGATGACTAGGGAAGAAGTAGGAGGATTGGGAATTCAATGAGGTATGTCAAATCTTATTAGTCTACATATTTTCCCCTTGCTGAATTCTGACAAGGCAGCACTGTTATTGAAACTAAGCAAATATTCATAGTAAATAATAATTCAATAAATTTTTTAAAACTATGTCAGCAAACAATTATTTTCCTTCAAAAATTTATTTTATTTTTCTTACAAATATGTAGCTTGTTACTCAACATTTAGGTGTTGTTGCTTAGCAATTATTAGTTAAATAAGATAGTGTGTCAGTCTTGTTACATCATTGGATAAGGATATTTCAAGTTTATGACAATAATATTAAATAAGACAAATATCTCATTCAGTTTTCTGCTGACTTTTCTCAAATAATATGGCAGTGAATCATAACACCTACCTAGGAGGAGCATAAACATAGTTTTATTTAAATCATTAAAATTATAACACAAACATACATATCTCATTATAATTAAATTTTTCTTTATTTAAGCCTGATCATTTCAGGTTTTTTGTGTTCCCTATGATAGGAAATAAGCAATTCAATACATTCTGTTCTCTTTTCAAAGCTTTTCCCTACAGTTTGTCACTTCACATGTATTTGCTTTGAAAAGAGAAGAGAATTTCCTACCATTTCAACGTAGTGACAGATTAGGCTTAAAATTCTATTTCTTGCTTTTTCCGTATTCCTACCACAATCAGATATGCTGTGGTGGTACATTCTATTTGACACCTCTTTCTCTCAGCCTAAATTTGTCTCTTGAAATTTAAAAACTCTGTCATTCGACCCCACAGTGATCTGTTATTCATCTATTAACTGACAATCTGTGAATAAATGTTGTCTGTTCTTAAATCATCTCTCAAGAGGTGGGCGGATTGACATTATGTTTTTGTTACCTGCTGAAGTTTTGTTTCATGTAAGTTTGGGGGATTCTTTCCTTCACTGGGTACTGAAAGATGCTTGCCAGTGAGGGCATGTAAGGGATCAAGAGCCCAGATGACTGATCCCAAATGCAGCGGAAACAAATTGATATCAGATATCAGAAAAGCAGCAGAGATAGTAACTAGCTGCAGAACAAGAGGTCGTGATCTGAGGTTAAAGGGGGTAGTAGCTGAGAGGCAACCCAAACAGTCTGTCTTTATACAAGGAAAAATTCAAATACAGAGCAAAGCAGTGAGAAACCGACAAATACACAACTGGAGCCATGAACCGGGGAGAAGAACAAAGGCATATTTCATAAATGGAATCATAACTAAAGTCTGTGAATTCTGTTCAGACCAGAATTAAGCCTCAGAATCATGAGGGGGATTAGAAACAAAATTAACCGTCAAAAATATATTCTTTCTCCCTGCTTAAATTGTAATCTAGGTAACTCCTGCTTTACTTTTATTCTTAATATTTTTGTGTGGTTTGATTTTTAAGAAAATAGTTTCTCTTACTCAGTTTAAATTCACTTTTAGATTACACTGTATTTCAGACTGAATTTAAACTTCTTCCTGTTTATGTGTGCTGTAAGTTTGATTGTAGGAACAGTCTTCCATCTGCACAATCTCTTTTGACAATATTTTCTCATTTTTATTGTAAGGTTCCATGCTCTAGTTGGAAATCTCACGTATCATGAGATAGTCTATGGACAGATAGTGCTGCTCAGAAAAAAGAAACATAGAAACACATGAAAATATTATATGTAGTAGATGGGATGTTAGCTTTTTTCATTTTCTTTTGATTTTATATCCATGGAAGCATACTTCTATGCAAAGTGAGGCTGGCTACGATTGATTTTGTAAGAGATTTAGGAATTGTTGTAGAAAAACTGAAATCTTCTCTGGCTTCACAGTACTTGTTGAGTGATATTTCTATAATATAAAGCCTAGGTGGTGTAGTGAGGTTAGATGGAATTTATCACATTTCCCCAAACAAGTTTTCACACATGGCACGTAAATTAATGGCCATACAACTTATCTAAAATGTTCTTCAACATTTTACTAGAAACAGTGTGATCAGGCAACTAGATGGATTGACTCGTACTTGAATCATATGTGAATCACATGTGAAACAGCTGCAACTGAAGGAAGTAAGGAAAACGTGAACGTAAATACGTGATACAGCATTACGTTACTGTCATAGAAACAGTTATGAGAATAGAAGAAAAAGACATAAATTAAATAAGTTTATATTTAGTTTTTCTTTTCAATTTTGTGGCAAACTGACCAAAAATGAGCAAGAAAATTCTCATTGTAACTTTGGTTGTATTCATAACGGGATAAATAATGTTATGCATACTACGAGTATTAACATAGCTTTACTTCAGGGCTACCAGAGCTAACACAATGCTCCTGGAGTTCTGCTGTAAGGTAGCTGTAAAGCTAATATGTGGCATGTTAACAGATCCATAGTGTAGACTGCAGACTCACTCATCTGTGTGGCTTGTGTTTCTTCTTCTGCATGATTACAGAATGTTGAGTACTGAATCAGAGTGCAGTACAGGATTTGGTTTTTGCTTCCACCTGCACTTTCTCTCAGGAAATCAGTAAAAGAGAATAGAATAAGCTTTTGTGATATTTGGAATGTATATACCTGGAAGTAGAGATATAATGTTAAAAAAATCCTTGGACAGCCATTTCCACTGAATGCCAATAAAGTAATTATGCTATTTTAATTCCTATTTGTTCTCATCAGAGTCTGAGGATCCAAGTGAGAAATAGGAGAGTCTTAATTTCAACAAAGACTAGAAAAAAAGGGTGGAAAAAAAGACACAGTGTGAGAAGAAACAAGTAGTGCTAAAAAAATTACTAGTTCTCACTTAGAATAATTACATTCAAGTAATTACATTCATGTAATGCATCTATAGATAAAAGCTAAGAGATAAAAAAACCAAAAACACGAAAACATTTCCATGTCAAACTATGAAAAGTTTAAGTATTTCTATATTTATATTAGATCCATCATGTGGATACAGTAGAGAAAACTCCAGCTGAGTAAACATCAAACCAATTATTAGAAATCTTCATTATCATGCTCATAGTGAAATCAGGGTATTTAATTTGCTCCATTTGGTTATTTGCTAGGTTTTTTTCCTATTTGTCTGTATACAAAGTTTCATAATATTTGTATTTAGAATGCATGTCATTACTCTAGATATTATTAAGAAATAGTTTAATCAGGAAGAACTTTTCAAGACATGTTTTTCCATTTGAAAGTTTTAGTTATCCAATCACAGGAAAAAAGAATGTTGAATAATTCAGAGGACCAATCAAGTGCATGGAATGGTAAATCAATTATATCCAGTGGAAAGAGGGAATCTGCAATATAAACACAAAAATTGAATTGATTAGCAGAATGCATTCCTAGATTTAAATACTTTTTAATGCATAAAAACTTGGTATGATTGAGGGTGTTTTGAGAAGAATAAAGGACTAAATTTACAGCAAACATTAGTAAGCATATCATTTTACTTTTAATGTTTCAGTTTGAGTAATGGAATTATATATCTCATTTACAAAATTTTGTTTTAGAAGAGTGTGACTATGTGAACATGATTGTGGAATGACATTCTGACAGTACTTATTACTCAGGCAAAATGAATTTGCATTGAAGTAAAGACAGTAAGACTGTAAGGGGGTTTCCTTGTCCCAGCTCTGGGGTCCAATTAAATATGCACTCCTACTTTCATTGATTTTTTTTTTGACTTTGCTTTTCTTGTGAATTAATTTTGTTCCTCTCAAGAGTCTATATTCATCCATCTCTTCCTTCTTTTAGATGCCTACTCAGTCCTTTGCTGAATCATAGGACCATAGAATCATTTAGGTTGGAAAAGACCTTTAAGATCACCGAGTCCAACTGTTGCTAAGCCCACCATTAAACCATGTCCCTAATTGTCATATCTATATATCTTTTAAATTCCTCCAGGGACAGTGACCACCACTCCCCTGGGCAGCCTGTTGCAACTCCTGACCATCCTTTCCATAAAGAATTTTTTCCTAATATCCAATCTAAACGTCCCTTGATGTCATTTGAAGTCATTTCCTCATCCTTTTGCTTGTTACTTGGGAAAAGAGACCAACCCCTACATGGCTACAACTTCCTTACGGGTGGTTGTAGAGAGCAGTGAAGACTCCTTTGAGCCTCCTTTTCTCTGGGCTAAACAACCCCAGATCCCTCAGCCGCTCCTCACAGGGATTGTTTCCAGGCCCTTCATCAGCTCCACTGCCCTTCCCTGGACATACTCCAGAACCTGAGCATCTTTCTTGTAGTGAAGGGCCCAAAACTGACCACAGGATTCGAGGTGTGGCCTCACCACAGGGGCACAATCACTGCCCTGGTCCTGCTGGCCACACTATTGCTGACACAGGCCAGGACGACATTGGCCTTCTTGTCCACCTGGGCACACGCTGGCTCATGTTCAGCCACTGTTGACTAGCACCAGGTCCTTTTCTTCCAGGCAGCTTTCCAGCTACTTTTCTCCCAGCCTTTAGCGCTGTATGGGGTTGTTGTTATCCAAGTGCAGGACCTGACTTGTTTAACTTCATACCGTTGGAATGGAGTCATCAATCCAGCCTGTCCAGGTCCTTCTGTAGATCCTTCCTACACTCAAATATATTAAAACTACAGCCTAACAAACTGACTAAATAAGTGAAAGACCTCTAAGAAAGAATATTTGTGAAAACAAACAAACAAAATGATAATTAATTATAAGAAATTGTCCCCGTGCCACAATTAGACTCCTGGCACATGGAATTCTCATAAAGGAACAATTAAAAAATATTCCATTTTTAAAGTTTTTAATCAAGAACTTAATATGGACTTGATATGATCTGAATGTTTCATGTTTGCATCACAGTAACAATGACTACTTTAAAAATCCCTCTTGCTTTCTCTCAAGTAGTTGTATAGACTACTGAGTGTCGATACATGGGGTAATGCTATGCATGGTTCATGCAAAGAAAGGCTGAGAGTGAAACATATTATAAGAAATAAATTTTTAATTTAAGTTTTCACTTTAATGTCTTCATTGATTAAAACAAAGTCTCTGCATATTTCTGCAAATGAGGATATTAAGCTAAATAAATGAACTATAAAGTATCTTAGCAAAAAACTTTGTTCATTAATTTGAATGGGTAAAATAAATCTAATGTACATTAACAAATGATGGCTTTATCGCTCATTTTCTAATGTCTGAATTAGAAAGTGAAGCAACCATGAATTTCCAGCTCCTCTGCTGAACAAGTTCCACAGTATTTTTACAATTAATTCCTGGAGGCTTACCCTTCATCATGACCCAGAATGTGTCCTGAAGTCCTAGGATGAAAGCTGAGATGTCTCTGCCCTTGACCCCTAGTCCCCAGCACTTCATTTTCAAAAAAGCTGAGTATCATTCAACAGAGTTGGTGGGAAACATAAGCTTTCCGTGTGAGGGAGCTGACAGTGCTGCTGAACCGAACATAACATTCAGCATGAGATCAATAACTCATGGTCTCCTTCTGAATGGGATTGCTTTTCTTTTGTGCATGTAAGGGGAGCCTGGGGCTGAGCTAGTTACTGCCTTGGAGTGATTGAATGCAGAGGAATGAATGAGCAGTAAAGCAGAGCTTGCCCGCCCTCTCCCTTCCCACTCCCCCTTCTCTTTTCCTTTCTTTTCTTTGCTTTTTGTTGTGTTTCAGGCCCAGTGTCAGCAGAGGAGGAGAGGGACAGGTTCAGCTTGGACTGTAGAAGTGCCCTGGTGTGCCCGTGACTGAGGCAGTGAATGCTGTCAAGTGGAGTGGCTGTGCCCTGGGTGCCTGCCCCACCACAGGGATCCTCCACCACTGCCCTGACCTGCTGCCCTGGGGAGGTCAGCACTCAGAGGCAGCCTGGGAAGACAAGTTAGAGTTACTAACCTCTCCTCAGGGCACTCTGTCAGCACATGACACTGACCTAAACACCTCCTTAACCTAGAAATTAGGATCTTATACTAGGGAGGTAAAATGGTGGCCAGTGGAGAACTTTAAATTCTATAGAACCTTTTGATGGCTGAGTAGGTGTAACTTATATGACAAAGGAGATACAATAGAAGCAAGTATAGTAAGACAGAATTAATGTATGCTTCCTAGTTTCTCATTTGTTAATGTGTGTTCACTTTAATTGACATTGGTTATAAGCATTCGGTGGATGAAAATAGTCATAACTATGTATGCTTCTCCTTCCTTTTCAAGGTGGCAAAGCATTAAGGATATTTCTGAACTTCATACAGGATACTACTGGTGGGGGAAGCCACTTCTTTTAAAGGGACCACAGTATTTCTGTAACAGGGATGAGTGTGTTTCAGTTCTGTCACATGTTGAATGCAGAACTTCCATGACTTTCAAATGGGATTTTGCATTTTTTCTCAGCTTTATCTGATTTCAATTTGACTAAAACATTGATGAAAAAGAAAAATATGTTTTACTATAACATGGAATTTTAATAATTTCTGACAGCATCTTTTATTTTATCACCACTTCAAGTGTTAATTTTTAGCATTTTTTTTTCAAATTGTCGATTCTACTATTACCACCTAATTCCCCTATAAACAGATTGACCTCTGCTCTAGAGTAAAGGGTTTGGTTTTCTTCTTCCTTTGCTATTGATTTTCGTAATTCTTCCTCTGCCTAACAGAAGTGACAAAGGAGGAGAGTGCTTTGACATCATACATCTTTGCTCAGCAGGCTTTCTTAAGCTTGCCTAACTAGTTAATTAAAAACATTTGACATTGATCACAGAGCAATGGTGACCTAAATAGATTGACTGGTTACTAGTTCATACACTTGAAGTTTAAAGTACCAGGACTTTTACGATAAAAAACAACTTCTTGGTATCACTATCTGCCTGTTTCAAGCAACAATTATTTTATTTTCATGGTCTTTAATTGTTTGATTTTTTTAAAGTGCAGTACCCTATACACTGATAAGTAGTAAAAAATTTTTGCATGTTGGTTTTAGAGTAAATTTGGAACAGTACTAATCTTGATATAGTTTAATTTTATTAATTTGGACATAAAAATCTTCCAAAGGTATATTATCAGAAGGAATAAAAAGGAAATAAAATACAGTTATATGAATTATAAAGACCACTCAAATAAACTAACTAATTAACACAATGTTCAAAAATAGTCAAATGTCTTTTTTGCCCTCTTTTTCTTCTTTCTGTACAGTAAAGGAGGGTAATATTAAAAATGACCAGAATTAGGGAAGTTACCTCTTTTTATGAAAAAAATAATAGCTACATGCAGAAGAATGCGAGAAATAAGTATATAGATTTTTCAGTGTCTAGAGAAATGGGCTTTTACAGAATCCCAACCTCAACCTAAGTCTTTTAGAGGGAAAGGAGAAAGAATTTAGGGAAAAAAAGTTGAGAATAATTAAAAATGTTTTTATGGATACATTATGTTCCTAAAATTATCTTTATTTAAATAATTACTCCTCTCTCTTCCTTTTTGGTACTAAATTCTAACCATAGAAACTCCTGAAAAACAAGCAAAAAAATTCCCAATTCACAATGCATTTCACTTTTGCAGTGACCAAAATTTAGCTAGTGAAAAAAAAAATTCTTAGTAGACTTTCTGCAGAACAGATACAGCATATTTATTTTATTATAACTGAGACAAGGGCTCCCAATTCTTAAGGTAGGCATGAAGAAATCACCATTAATGAAAAATGTATATTCCAAAACAGTCTGTAAGAGACAGATGTAAAATTAATTATTGTGGGTACCTAGATTCTTCAGAAAAACACACCTGAGGACCAAAGAGACTTAATTTATTTACTTTAGACATTCTCTTTACAGAGCTTTCAAGGATGATCAAATCATTAGCAAGAGCCAGTCATCAGAGACTGCAGATTCTTCTCTTAATCTCAACAGAATATTGCAGCTGGTATGTGGCAAGGAGAGCAGAGAGGGAGAAGCTGCTGAAGTGGTCAGATCACTTTATCTAATGCATATTCGTACTGACAACAGCAGAAGTTACAAATGTGCAATCCAAAATTTGAAAGTACTAGGGATTCTAGAACGATGATGATGAGAGGACAGAACTCTTTCAACTTAATTTTAGAAAGGACTTCTTACCCTGTTTGGTGGTGGTAAAAATATTTAGCAGTAGAGCTGGAGTCTGGACTCCAGCACTTCCTTCCAAAACGACGACAGCTTCACAGTCTTCATTTTCCTCTTGTGTTTAATCCTGTTTATCATAATGTGGGGTGGGGTGGGGTGGGGTGGAGTGGGGAGGGAATTGTTTGTTTATTGGTTTGTTTTGTTTACTCTTTTTAAGAGAGGGGGAAAAAATAGAGGCCTATTACTGTTAAATGACAATAACAAATTAGGTTTTCATTGAACTAAACCAATCTCCTTATCAACAAATCCAGACTAAACACTTCTACTGAACAATTTAACATAAAAATATAAGGCAAGCAAACAAAACCCCTATAGAATATCAGTGAATAGAATAGCTCCTGAGAAACACAAGAAGTTTGATTTTTCTTTTAATGAATTTTCATGTGGTTTTCTTTCCTGGTATCTGACTCCAGTATTCTGGGAAGGGAAACTTTATTAAAAAGGTATGATTTTGGAAAATCCACTAAAACATGTTCAAATCAATGTTTCCCTTGCAGAAAAAAAAACCACAAAAAACCCTGGGGAGAGAATTAACAGAAATTACTATACGGGTTGGTCTGCTACTTGTTTTGTATGCTTGACTGCTTGTCAGTTGGCAGAAATCAATGGTTCCATTTTCACACAGAGAAGAGAAGGAAATGGGGGTCAAATTTTTCCTTATGGGTAGTTTCAGTATAGATTATGTGTCTCCAGTGTATGCCCTAAAAATACGATTTGCCATAGAATTTCAAAAATACGCATTTATGCATGCATTCACAGTTGATTAATTTAGGTTACATTTCTCTTTCTGAATTTGCTGTAAAAGTTATTGTAGCTTATAATAAATAACTATAAGGGCGAAGAAAAAGAAAAAGTAATTCATGCTCTATATTTAATACTCTATTTTTTTTCCCCAAAACTCATGTTGCCTATATCTAAAACTAAGACAGTTTGGATTCCTTTGTCTAGAATACCTTTCTTCTGATCCCAAAATACAGGATACAACAGATATGAAGAAATGCTTCCTGTCCAATAATTAAAGAAATGTCCCAAAGGAGATTTCATCCAGCGTAATCATAGTGTCATGTGGCAGTAACCTGTTGCCTTCATTGATAATAATAATTTAGTAAAGAATGTTTAAAAGTCATTCTATATCTCAAACAAAGAAACTAAATGGGGTACTGCTCAAACTGCTAGAATGACAAATTCTTTTTGAAGGTGCAGTAATTTTTGGCACTAAGTTAGGTAGGTTTCTTAATGTTATTTTCCCATGAATTTTGCATGAAATAATCAGGTGACCACATTGTCAGGCTGTGTTAACTATTCCTCCTCTTTCATTTATGGATACCCTGATTTTAAATAGGTGTTCACCTTAAGGTCAAGGGTGCAAAGTCAGTTTTAATTGGACATTTATTTGTCTGTCAGGGTTTGTGATGCGGACAGCTGCATTTCCCTCTATGGTGTATTCATTGCAGTATGGTCACAGCATCTGAATTATGCTATTGGTACACAGGCATTCTTCAGTCTGGTATATATTTTGAGGACAATTATCTGTGTTTAACCACTGCTTAGCGCACTCTAATCCATATCTTTTACATTATATCAAACATCAGGGAAACTATTTTTGCAAAACGACCACTTGTATGGCTGGCGAGGATTGCTGCATTACAAAGGCTTCAGCAAAGCCTGTTGCAATCTATGCTTCGGGCTGAGGTTATAGCCTTAACACTAGTGCAAGAAAACATATTCTTTTGCTGAAGATTATTGTTCTGACATCCCTTACCCCATAAGAGAAGAGAGTGCTTTGATGGTAGCACTGAGGAATGGGACCACGAGAAAAATGTCCTTCGGTTTTATTTTAGTGCTGAAGTGGGAGATGTGGATGGTAGTGAGCTAACGTCAAGTCCTATTCAGTTATATGCTTCTGAAACTTCAATCGTTTCAGCCATGTATTAATGTCAAAACCCATATTTAAGTTATGGGTTTTTTCTTATATCCTAATCTGTAGTTTTATCCACACAGGAGTTTGAAATGCAAGTACCATAATCACATTCCAAATTTTCTTCCGACTTGCATTTGGGCCTATAGCATTTATTTAACATCGCTCTCTTTATTAAGGTTTTTGCTAAGAAGTGAGCATATTTTTTTGAAAACTATGCAAACCTTTTTCACTGTAGTCTTCACTAATTATAATTAGCAAGAATTTGGGGAGCATGGAGCATAGCCTGTCACTCAAAAAATATAATAAATTATAATTACCCTGCTGATACAATTTCTTGATCTACTGTACTGAAATTTATGCAAGAATTAAGTGATTAAGTTGCACTTCTGGTTTACACAGATGCACTGGAAGCTGTTTTAACACATTTAGAACATGAGTCTTGTCTTTTCATGTATGTGTATAAGTAGTCTCTCTAAATTCCCAGTGGAATTAATTCGGAATCTAAACTGACTAAATCCACGAAAACCAAAAAGAATAAAAAGGAAGTCATGATTACTAAATGATAAACAGAAGCCAAATTTGCCTGAGTATGATTTTTCCGTACTCTTCTAGTCACCAAAGCTGCATCTATTTTACTCTTTTTCCTGCAAATTTCCTCTAAACTAATATTTATCCAATATTGTAATCCTTAATAATAACCCCTAACATTTATCCAGTATTATGTTACTATTTAGTAGTGGAAGTTATTCTGCTAAATATATTAAAGTTTTCTCCAATGTAGCAGAAGTGTGAGAAAGAAGATAAAAACTAAATACAAACAAGTGAGTAGTATGGCCCTTGAACAGGAACAGTCCATGACTCTTTTCAAAACGGTACATGGATGTATTTACAAAGAGCTAGCTAGTTAGTTGTCTTTTTCTTTCTGGTTTGGGCTGGTTTTGGGGTTTTTTTAGAGTCACATTTATCTCTTTGCTTTTTCTTTTTCAAACACACCATTCTTCTTTTTTTTTTTGTTTATTATTATTAAAAATGTATACGCATTGTAGTTTAATTATAGGAGTCATGATTACACAATTCTCATTCGTTCCCACACAGCTGAAATTCAAAAACCTAAAATTTAAAAAATGCAACGTATTTTCTGTTTCCAGATTTAGTTAACTTTATATTCACGCTTTTGGATTTTATGTCAAGATACAGCATTTTTGCCTTTTATTTTTTCTAAACAGAAATTTAGGGGATTGATCCACTCTGTGTTTATATCACAAAATCACAGAGTCATAGAACGGTTTGGGTTGGAAAGTACTTTAAAGATTACCTAGTTCCAACTCCCCTGCCATGGGCAGGGGCACCTTCCACTAGACCAGATTGCTCAGAGCTGCATCCAACCTGGCCTTGAACACTTCCAGGGATGGGGCAACCACAACTCTGGACAGCCTGTTGCAGAGCCTCACCACCCTTACAAAGACATCCACCACATTATACACACATTTATCCTGCACTCGACCTTTTACAAGATGTAAGAAAACAGTATAAACTTGCAGTTTTGCAGGATGTAAATCTTATCCTATAAGGCATTTTTCTTCCGTATTCATTTATTTTCATTGCTACTTTGTTGCCTTTAAATAGGTTAAAAAAAACCACTGTCCTTAATATTCATATGATATTTTTGCCCTATCGTGTGATCCAGACTAGCATAGAAAATAATGTCTACCCAATTCTTACAGCTGGAACTACTCCAGGTTTCTTGAAACGTGAGATGATTTACCAACCAAGAGTGACTGTCTCCAGAATTTTGTCAGGTAAATCATTCCCCAGGCTCTTTGGTTCTTCACTGTAAGCTAATCCTGTTTAGAAATAGTTGAAGTCTTAGTCTGATTTATGTAACATTATTGGTGGTGTGTGCCAGTTTCTCTTCACATTTTACAGACCCATCTTTGGCAAAATTGAGCGTTTGCAAAAATGTATTTGACAAAATCAGTTACGGTAAACATCATGATCTGACAAAGAGCTGGCCGACTTTGAAAGGTTTAAAGCCTCCAGATAGATACAAATAAGATAAGAAAAAGCAGACACATGTTAAATCATCCAGCAGCAAAGGGGATACTTTATGGAAATGAACTCGCAAGATAATAATTTGAATTTGACAAGGTGATAATTAAAGTCCCTAGATAGACTCTTTCCACATCTGTATGCCTTTCAGTGAAGTTGGTTAGCATATTAACTACTGTTGGAGAATGCTAAAAAATATTCATGGGATGTTAAACTGCATATTGTTATTCATTTCAATTTGTATAATAAATGTAACAGAATGCAATGCATACAGTATTACACAAGAGGTACTAATCTCTATTATAGACTTATTTTAAAGAACTCTGATACCATACTAGGCTCTCAGATGCCAGTTTTATCCAGAGAAATTCAAAAGATTTAATATTAATTAGTCTTTCTGGCAAGAAAAACAAGGTGATAAATTTATTTTGAATGTGAAATACTGAGGCCAAGACTCTTTCAGTGCAGTAGCTGGAACTATTTTATGTTGTACTTACTGAATAACGACTATCAATAGGTACTTTTACTGGAAATACTTTAATAGCAACTGGCTTCATGGAAAAGCTTTGAAGCTTATATCTGTAATAAAAGGTTTGTTGTTAACTGGTGATAGCTTTTTGGACCAACTTTAAACAAATAGCCCCAAAAAACTATTGGTGGATTGTTGAAAAGCCAGTAGTCTCTCTCACGGATTTACTGCATCAATGGGAAAGCATTCATACACTTGCATAAAAGGCATAACTTCTTTTCAGAAAAAAAAGAAAAAAAGAATCGAGAAGGCAATTTTAAATGTAAACACTACTCATCTATGTTCCCTAGCAGATTCAGGTGTCATTTACATTTTACCTTCCATTAAAAGTACATTTTTAAAATAAGACTTCTACTTTTCCACACTTACATGGAGTCATGTAATGGAGTGGTCTCAGGGTGCCGGAATTGGATTCACTGCAGGCGAAACAGTGGAGGAATACATGTTGAGAAGCTCACCTAGGACATTCCATCTGCAGATGGGCATCTGGACCCTTGGAGACAGATGAGGACTGATCTGAAGTAAAAACAATCCATATTATCTCTCTGTGGTCATCAGGTCCTTGGCACCAGCTGTTCTGCTCTGCAAATCTATTCTAATAGTCTACAATAATTGTTTCTGCAGGTGTGGTCTCTGTGTGATAGATAAAAGTGGAGTGCATGCACATTAAAAAGTGAGAGCCTTCAGGTCTGGGGAGTGACTGGCAGCACCAGCTGGAGAGACTTGGGAACTTTGCCACTTAAAGTAAAGATTTAGTGTGAAGAGCTCAAAACACTGAGAGAGCAAAGGATTATCAAGTCTGCTGTAGGAGTGATTGTCATCTCTGAGTCACTGGAGTGAAAGACATAAAAAACACTGTGATACTAAAGTGCTGTAAAAGCCTATATGACCAAAAAGGATGTGTTTAATGTTCTTTTCTTTTTCCTTTTTTTAATATTCTACGTCCCTAAATGAAGGAGAATTTGGCATTGACATAGCTTTTCTCATAAGCTGATGTTAGTCTGTCATCTTTTACAGTAGCAACATAATTATCATATAGCCAAGAATTTATGAATCATTTTGCAATGCTACATATTTTTGTTAGCATTTAATGCTGTAACTTAACACATGGTATTCATATTCTGTGGAGTGATTTCCATGCCTCATGATTTTCTCATTTAACTGTGCCAAAACTTATTTACAACTTGGAATATTTCTTCCTGACATTTTCATTCTTCTTTTCTAGTCTTCATATCATCACATCGCTATCTGTAGAGATCGTGGATGTCACAATTAGAAAAAAGGCCAATATTTTTTGCAACTTGAAAGATTTTCCTACATCTCTCTTTTGCTTTTTGCTCCAAATCCTTCATTTAAAATAAAACAATGCAAAACATCAACTTCTGTATCATGCTAAGTCAGTAGCTGGTGAAATACTAAGTGACATTTCAGCTTGGTTTTGTTACAGTTTCCAAAAACATAAAACACATGCAATACTTCTTGATCTTGACAGATTTAATTTCATGCAGCTTAAGAGCGTGGTTTTAAAATCTCCATGACCGAGAAAACATCGATCTGATAATAGCTTTTTCTCCCTGGTTAGCTGCTACACAATTGTCCCTGCAGGAGGCTATAAAGATGCAGGTTTTAAAGGGCTAAAATTCACAGGAAATAACTATTGTCTATTGCATTAACATCACAAAAAATGCATTCATACATGTATTTATGTGTTCATATTTTTAAGGGAAATATATGCATATCAAGTTTACTTGCCATCAGTAAAGTAATTTTGGTATTATATGTTAAAAAATTCAGTATTAAGTTGATATACACACCCTTTTTAACATTGAATTTCTCTGGTCTCAGTTACAAAAATGTGAAAAAGCGGAATAAGGTCTCCTGCTTTATCTCAATTCAGTAATCACCACTCTGCTTCCTAACTCCTGAACTGTATTATATGTTTCATTTCCAGCTGCTTTTGGTGTAGCTGTGAACAGCTGAATTAAGGCTCTAATGCAGAGTCCCACTTTGTTACAGAATATGCTTTTGCTTTTTTATGAGTAAAATGTTTCTTTTAAATCTTAGAAGGGAGGGAATGCCATATCCTGGTTTTAAATCATGTTATTATCATACAATACTTAATACAAAACCATAATAATTAGGGGGGAAAAAACTCAGTTAATTAAAACAAACACATTTGTTATAAATTCAGAAAAACAGAACTAGTTCTCAGAGAATTTTGCTTTCCAAGTTCTACGTTATCATTAAGCGAGAGAGAAAACTGCCTTTTGCAAATACCCCAAAGTAAGGAATTTAATTTCCTGATGCTGAAAATTCAAACAAAGTCTCTACAACAGTAACCAGAATGGTAGGTCACAGAGTGGAATAGAAATAAATAAATAAATAAATAAATAAATATACACAGTGGTATATTTTAATTGTAGACACCATGCAGAATATCACCTGGTGCAGTGTGACAAATTTGTCTTTTTTAGTTTTGCTGTTGTTGCTACTGTGTTAATGAGAGAGCTCTGATTAAAATTGCAAAACTTAACACTTTCATTTACATTATTTCAAAACTTTTCAACATTGATAGGCAAGACGTACCATTCAAATTTAAAATAATTTGCAAAACATTGGCCTTTTCAAGGAAGGAGAAACCAGGAGGATAGAAATCTAGTAGTTATGAAACAATAAAAATGTAGTGAAACAGAAAAAAGTGTTAAAGGAAGAGAGAAACAAATTGAAAATATCCTTATGGTAAGCACTTTTGGGCCACACTCAAACAGACTTTGTTTAGGACTTTCTTGATTCATCTGGCATTTCGAACTTTTCTCAATATACATTCTTGTCTTTGTATTTTTATTTGGACACTGGTAACTTAGTTACTTAGTAACTGGCTAATGTGGCCTTAAAATGACAGAGGTAAAAATAGTCCAGAACCTTTTAATGTTGTGTCTAGCAACCAGGAAGTCTTGTTTATTAGTTTTGAGAAAACTTAAATGCATATAAATTTCACGTAATGGTGGGAAAAATGATAAGACCCAGGCCTAAAAGCAAAGGCTAGTCTGAGTTGTCTTAGTGGCTATTAATTACTGTATACTTCAATTTGATCTCACAAATAATTGAAAGTGACTAATATTTTCCTTAATCTGAACCTCAGCTTGTAATGTTTGTAGCACTGTCTGTGGGACACATTTAGATTAATGGGTTCAACAGTAAAGGTCAATAATAAGCCTGAGGGTCCAGTGAAAATCCTGACAGTAACATTTGCCAGGTGTGACTTCTGGACACGGCCTGCTATCACTAACTGGCCAGTAACCCATAGATAACAGGAACAGTAAGCCTTTCACCACAAAACCTCACTTATTTGATAAGAAAATTGACATTTCAGTCCTTTCGGACAGCACAATACGCTCAGTGATTTCTGGGCATGTCTTGAAATGTATGCGACTGCTTTTACTTGTATAGAGATCCACATGAGTGTGTGTGAATGTGTGTGCATGTGTATGTGTTTCTGTCTGTCTTCCCATTTTTTGTCCCCAGCATGACATCTCACTAAGTCTCCGTGGGACTATTGTTGCTCAGAAGCATCCGTTCAGCAGGAGTGAAATAGCTTGCATCTACCCTTGGGGGGTTTGACTGAAAACGAGGAGAGAAAAAAAGAAGCTTGACTTCACATCCAGTGGTGTTCTGAGGAGGAAAAAAATAGGGGTTGTTTATGAAATGGTGGAGGGAAAAATGCAAAAGCTTAGGAGTTTTGGAGAGTAGAAGTTGAAACAGTGTAAGATCATTGTGTAACAGGAAACATTTCCAGTATAAGAACAGACACGATTCTGTGCTGTTTATTTATCTCTTTTTTTTCCCCCTGAAAATTTAAACTCATACTCTTTTTTTCATTCTTCTGACTTACTTCCCCATCATTCATCTGTTACACAGCTTGCTTAAAGTACTGGCTTTGCGTGGAGGTGGGTGGCACTTCAGATTGCCCTGAGGGAATATAAAGAAACCAGTAGAGTATAGTAATAGCATGCAAAGCACTTCAGGTTTCTCTGAACATATCAGGACCTTAAGATGCAGAATTCAGAAACAGGGGACTGTCGGTGAGAAAAGCAGTTGGATGTAGTCAACTTGAGCTTCAAAGACAAATCATTCAAGAGCAAGGTCATTACAGCCGTGCTGTGAATTTGGGGCCTCTCAGCCCCTTCTTGCCACCCCGCAGGAAGATTTTAAGAGAGATTAGAAGTTTATAGCAGGATGAGGAAACAAAAAGACACCCTATTCAGGGCAGCTCTGTGCAAGCCCAGTTTGTTTCTTCCTTCTTAGCTGTGAGCTTGCAACTCTGATATCTGCCTTCTCCTCTGTCTCCCATCAGTGACTGACCACTTTCAGCTGCAGCATCCAGGAATTCACTCATTTCTAGTGATGAAAACGTTCGCTTTCTTCAGTAATCACTGAGGCAGGCTCAGCTGCCTGCTTCTGCATTCATGTGAATATTAACTCCCCTGGAAAGCCTTTCTCTGGGGTTGGATGTGGGCTGTAATTAAAGAGTGTGTTAAGAACGAGCTAGCATTGTACCTACAACGCTGAAGGTAGTCATAAGGAACGTGTACACAGAAAAAGAAAATAGATGAGCTAATAAGCCAGTAGCAAACGATCCACTTCAAAGCACTATCTAAGTTTTGACAGCCACAGGCAAAAAATAGTGGGAGAGGGCTGTAAATCAGGGCCCTGCTTTGTAAAACACACTTCAGCCCGAGGGCCTGTAGAAAGAGCCTAGTCCAGGGAGTGCAGCCAGGGAAATAAGGCTGCATTGGTTTCTGAAAATGGGATAGAGCAAGCCTATTTTAGCTGAGGCAAAGAAACGTTTTGTAAATGTCAATAAACATAATCTGCTGATGAATACTTGCTAAATAATTAATTTGCCTCCCAAATGCTTAAGTTTAAAAACTCACACTGAATGTGCCAGCATTATGTGACCTTAAAGCAAGAAGAAATTGCAAGACTCTCACTGAGCAGTTAGACTTCCCTCAGAAGTTTCTGGAAAGCGCCTCCAGCTGATGGCAATCAAGCCTTAAAACACAGATAAGGAATCTCACCAACTGAGTTTTATAGCATGTAGTGATAATATATCATTGAATATTAGGGAGTTTGAAACTTTTTTCATCATGTATTTTCCACTGACAATGCCGATTTGCCAAAACTTTTTTCATTATTTCTGTCAGTTCTGAACATTAGGGAGATAAGCTTGGAAAATTGTCAGAATGCCTTATTTTGACATTTTTATTAAAAATATCAAGTTTTATAGTTTAAAATCATTTTATTTGGCAATTAAACTAATTATAGCTGTAAAAGGTTGGCATTTATTGAATCTTGCTTTTTAGGCTTTTGGTCTTTTCCTGAATCTTAAAATGTTTTGTCTGAAGTCCGGTTTGAGAAAATTCTCAATATATTAAACATAACCAGTGTCATATGTTAAAAATAATCCATCTCATTCTCCAAGCCATCATAATTCTAATCTCTGTCAATTTTTGTTTATAATACCTGAGTAAGAGCAGGTACCACATGAAAAAATAACTCAAGTAATAACTATTATAGTAGCAGATCAGAGTTTCCTTTTCACTTCATTTGTGTAAGTCTTATGGAAAGAGCAGTCAAAGTATTGCTTAGGTAAAGCGATATCATATCTGATTCCTTCCGATGCAAAATATGCAAGCCTTCAAACGCCTTCATGAGCACTCACCCAGCTCAACAATAATAGACTAGCTGCGCAAAAACTGTGTAAATGTAATTGGATTCTTTGGTTCAGATCCCAAGGTTTCATTCAATTTTGTTCAGTTGTTATTGAAACAAGCTCCTATTGAATGAAAAAAAATATTTTATTATGGTTAAAACTTAACTAGGACCTCTGAATTTGACCCGCTTATAATGCTACATGTGAAGTATTTCATGCTGTGCATGAGGAATTTTATGTGATAATCAATGCTGACAAAAGTGCTATGAAACCAAAAATAGTCTGACCAAAACCTGATCATAGTTATCAGTGTCTGAAAAAAATACCTATTGACTTTTTTTTCTTTTTGCCAAAGTACCTCTATTTCCTTCCCAAAATACGGTTGTTTTCTGTGATTGATAAGTTCACAAGCTTTTAAGCTCATTCACATCCATTAGTTCTGCCTTTTCCCCTCCCTGTTGAAAATCAGGAGCTGTCAGACCAAAATGTTCTTGACAGACACGAATAGTGTCCCCAGGGGTAGCAAAAAACATTCTGAATCAGTAAGAGATAGATTTTAATGCATTGCTTTGCTGACACTGGTCACTCCACTTACTTTACAGAAAATGTTGACATAGAGGACAATTATGCAAATACTGTTTTTTAATGTCTTGTTAAAAATGTTTCTTTTATTTTTTAGGCAAAGCAATACACTCGAGATATTTTGAGTAAAATTCAGGGTGCAACAGTGAAATCTATATGTTGATCCTTTGCAGATCCTTCACAGATGGGATTTCAGGTGTTGTCTGTTTTCAGGCCTGATCCAAAGCCCATTAAGGTTAGCAACACTAATCTCTTTTTTTTACTTTAATGAGCTTTGGGTCATATCCAGTATGTGAGCAACAGTCACTCGTGTTATTTTAACTTGCAGAATGCACGATCCCTTGTTACAGAACCAAGATCAGTTCTGGCTCTGTTGAAGATGATGGGAGTTGTGAAGTCTTCCAGACCAGGATTTCCAACTTTATCTCTGGGATATAAGAGTAGGGGCTTCAAGCAAGCAGAGCTTTAGATGAAAAAAATCCAAAGTTGCAACAGAATTACTGTTTATTTGACTGTCTTATGTGTGGTTAACCCCAGAGTCATTTTCTATGTCCATATGTCTTCTACATAAAATGAACAACTTACTCTCATGTAGGAGTATGCATAGTTCATTTAGTAAACAGTTGCATCTTTTTAATTAGAAATGGTGACCCATTAAAAAAATATTCGCTTAAGAATTTCAATTATTTTTGTTTTCAATGCTAGCATATGTATAATTTCTCCCATTGCAAGAACATCGCAGTGGGAGAAATTACAAAACAAAGTGTGAAAATACTAATGATTGTGATGAAGAACTGTTTTCTGGTTTCTATTTTCTCTTTAATACGTGGATTTAATACATTGACTGATCCTAATGAAGAAGTCCCGAGGTATAAGAAGTTTGAGAAAAGTGAGAAGTGTGCCTATTACCTTATTCATTCCAACAATATCCTTTTCTCCTGCCGCATCCCCTGCCCACCCGGTTGTCTGAGTTGCAGTCTGAAAGGCTGGCTGCTTGTTTAACAAGTTTTCTAGGCTCAGCTGCTTTGTCTCAGCCATGGCTTGGGGGAAGTGGTAACTGAAGAGGTGTAGGCTGTTGGCCAAAAGGGTTTCCAGATGCTGTTGTGCCATGGATGATCTCAGTGCTAATTGGGTTTCTGCTTTCTGATGCCATATGAGGTGGTTACCTACACCACAGGAGAGAGCAGACCTGACTGGAACGAATATGTGAAAGATTAGGGGACATTTAATGCCAAAGGAATTGTTGTTTACTGTTAATTGGTTGATAGATCATAAATACTGTGGTGGAAGCAATCACTCAGGTACTTTACAGATATACAGAAGATAAAAATACATGTTTCTTAGGTACGAAGAAAACTTATGCTGAACACTCCACTCTAAATGAGAAAGGGCTATTCTGACTTCTCCCATGTATTTTTGTAAACTGAATTTTAAAGCCATCTAACTGTGATCTATTAGTACTTGACACACACTAACCGCCATCATCTTTATTAATACAGTTGCTGTCTTTGCTGCTGTCATCATTATAATTGTCATTATTTCATAAAATGAAATTGCTGTTTTCTGGTAACTGGATTGCCAAGACTAGGTCCCAGAGGATGCATGTGATCACATTTTTGTTCTTCAGTATGTGTAGTAGAGGAAAAAAGGAAAAAATGTATTATTAGATAGGTTATGTTTTCTATAGCATCTTCTCAACATTTTACACCATTTAGAGGGAAGATTTCAGAGCAGATGGATTTCAGGTCAGTTGCAGGATGGGAAATTCTGTAATATATTTTGATGCAAAGAATTATTATGAAAAACACACTGAGGTTTAAGCAGTATCTGAAAAATCATTAAGATCAATCACATAATGGTGAAACTGTCAATAAATATGATGCTAATAATCACATGGTATTTTAAAAAATATTATCTGAAATCCTAGTGTTAATACATTTTAGGAAATTTAATATAAAACATTACTTAAAAATTTACACTAATCTTTATTGTTATTTCCCTATATTTCTCACATGAAGTAGAGCCTTATAGTGAGATTATGGTCATCTTTCCCAGTACCATTTGTACTGGAGATTTTCTCACCAATGGCTGCTTTTGTTGGTCTATTGTTATTGTTAATCTAGAAGATCAGCAAAATGTCAGGAAACTAAGAATATCTCCTGATATATTTATTAGGCATTAAATATCTTGGTCATTGATTAAATAACACTGAACATTATATTTCTTACAAAATCTTTACTCTTTGACTAATTTTTAGGAGTAGACTTGTGGTAAAGAGAGGCACCTTAGTACCTAGTAAAGGGTAGTTACACAGTATGTTGTTTTCCATATCCATCTCTTTCATCAGCTGCCCACCAGGACCAAAATTTGTTTTGCATCTCTGAATGAGGAAAAGCTACATTAGTTAGTTTGAAAACCATTTCCAAGTGAGAGAGCTTAGAGAGAATTTAAAGGTGGCCATCAGGATCAAGGGCATCCTGCTAACTATGATAGGGTCCCAGGATAATGCCTTACAATCCCTCTAACCTAACAGGGCTGTGATGCTCAGAATAATGGGGAACCACACACAGAAAGAAGAGAAGAAATAGAATGACCAACTCACATAATAATGTTTGTGGTCTGCTTTGTAAGGTGACTGGTTTGATGGTGTCAAATTTCTTCACACGTTCCTCTAGAAAGTGAAGGAATTCTGGAGAGACGACACAAAAGTGAATGACACTGCCCAGCCCTTACCAGATTTGTGACTACAGCAGGACAGCCCTACATCTCTCAGAGTAACTGATGCCATGTAGTATGTTTGTGTCTTCTGTGTTTAACTTAAAAAATGTTGAAAAAAATATTTTGCTTTTACAGAAAGCTTGGATTAACCTAATGTTGTGGTTAAAAGAAGATGCAGAACATAACTCTGAAGTACCTGGTTAGAAATAAAAATAAAGGTGGAAATATTCTTATGCATAATGTCTGTGTTGCTACTTCCCATCTTCATTAACTTTCTTACTGCTGCATGTTTGTTCATAATTACCACTGACCAATAGCTTCTTTCCAAAGTGAAAGATTTAGGGTGGTTATCACATGGACAAATACACTGTGACAAAATGGCCAAACAAAAAGATGTAAAGCATGACTAAGGGCAGGGAATGGTGAATAAACAAGTAGAATGAATCATAAAATTCTCATCACTGTGTCTTGATTCAGTCAAAGAGCCGAAGAGAGAAATCCCAAGCACAAATAGAGGCTGGAGAGAAAACAGATTGAGAGCAGCCCCGAGCAGAGGGAATTTGGGAACTTAGAGGATTTGGTTAGGGAGTAGGTCAACATCAGACAGCAATGTGCACTTGCAGCCCAGAAAGACAAACATATCCTGGGCTGCATCAAAAGTAGCGTGGCCAGCAGGGCAAGGAAAGGGATTCTGTGCCTTTCTATTCCACTGTCATGAGATCTCACATGAATTACTGCATCCAGCTCTGGGCACCTCAACATAAGACCAATGTGGACTTGTTGGAGTGAGTTTAGAGGAGAGTCATGAAGCACCTCTCCTATAAGGGCAGGCTGAGAGAGTTGGGGTTGTTCAACACGGAGAAGCAAAGGCTTCGATGGAGGCCTTGTAACAACGTTCTGTCTGTCACCTGAAGGGGCCTTACAAGAACAGAACACGTTGGATGGGGCATTGAGCAACATGGTCTAGCAGAAGGTGTCCCTGCCCAGGGAAGAGGAGTTGGAAGCGGATAATGTTCCCTTCCAACCCAAACAATTATATGATTCTATAATTCTATGATTTTATTGTTTTAGTTATCATATGGAAGAATTGTGGGAAGTACATTTTCCTCGTGTTCAGGGTAACAAGCACACTAATGTCTTGTTATAATTTGTTCTTCAGAAAGCATACTGACTTGTAGAGCTTAGAAAAGCATAAAGGAATCTTTCTTGCAATAGATAAAAGAAAGATGCATTGCACTGTGTGGTGTGATTGCTGTCCATGAAAACAATTTTGTGTGATACATAACAGATACAGTATGATTTAAAGCACAGCATCTATGGGTCTTCAATTAACATAACTTTACGGAACTATATCACAAGCAAAGTTACGATGATGACAATGACTCCTACTGGACAATTCCAGTCTAATTTTTTTTCTTCTTTATGAAAAATTAGTTTGATCTAGTAATAGATCAAACTAATCTTGGGGCTTTTTTTAGGGTTCTAAGAGTTTGCAATCTTCTTCTGAAGGCAGATGTGGTACATTCAAAAATAACATTATGTCCTGATAAGAAGAGGTAGGGTTTCTAGTGTAGTCAGACAATTGCTTGGGAAAAGAAAGGAGGACAAATACAGGGGTTTTGCAGCATTAGCTGTTCTTGAAAACTAATTTACTAAAAAGTTTTCACTTTAAGGCACATAAGAGTTGTGCAATAGGATGCCAGGGGTGAGATAGTGCGTGTGATCTGTGTGCAGGCTGCATGTGTGTGCATCTGAGAAACCCACTTTGCCTAATTGACACTTCGCTGCTTAACACTTGGCTCTTTCTAACTTGTCTATCCAAGTGCATAATATATTCTTGTGTAGCATGACTTTTTTTGAGGAGTAAGTTGTGATAGTCCAAGCCTATAATTTGATTTCAGCAACAGGCCTTCAGGGACTGGAGTATTTGTTCTAACTTGATGACTCTTCTCCTTTCTGAAGTACTTCACTCAGAATATGCACACCCACTCGCTTCCATGTTTAGCAAAGTGTGCTCATTGTCCTGTATTGTAATCTCAAAGGTCAGGGCATTGAACCATTAAATATTCAGTTTATTCATGTAGGTACATTACACGTGTTTCAGTGTTTTCTTAAATGATTTGACATTAGCAAAAGAACACTGAGGCAAAAGAATCTGTACAGAAGAGATAGGCCTAAGGCAATATGCAACAACAAATTCTAACAGATATCAAAACCAGATTTAACATACATATTGTTGTTAAAACCCCTTCTTTCACTACAGGAGTAAGAGCTAGAGAATGACTGCTCATGCAATTTGCTGTACATTAACTTACAAAATTCTATTAAACTTCTTGCTAAAAATTCTGTTATAAATTAACTCATTGATGTCAGATCAACATCTTTATATACATTCAGCCTAGAAATATACAAATTTACCATGTGTGATCCTGTACCACACTGATTCTGAGAGCTCTAACTAGAGCTGAACTAGTGTTTTCCTTTTCTTCTTTTAAAGCAGGCTTTCTTTTAGCTGTTTACTCATTTACTGTGTTTGCTTTTTATAAACATTGAAAAGTTAAAATTTATCGAGCCAAATGTTCACTCTCCTTCCATTTCTAAGTTTTAGATATGAGATTTTGGTTGCTTATATATTTATAGCTGTGAATATTCATGAGAGAAATTTGTGATTTTCCCTCAAGTGATAAAATGTCACTTCAAAATCAAGATTATTTTAAAAAAAATATAAGCATATATTGCACAATAAAAGAATGCTAAAAAATTTTGAATTATTAGGTATAAATTACTTGTACAGGTCTTGTGAAAAACATGTATCTCTCATCCTTTTCCATTTCAGGATTCTGCTGGCATGAAGACTGCAAAGACATCAAATAACATTTTTTATATTAATGGACACCTTCCAAAAGAATATAAATTTGCAATTAGAAATACATGTTGTAAATTAATGCTCACAGTATTTACTGCTCTGAGAATTCAGCAAAGCAAAATTTTACAAATTATTGCATCAAACATTTGGCAAGGAACAGTACTGACCTATAGACATAGGATGTAAGGAAGATGATAATTTAGAGGTAAAATCTGCCAACTCACTTGTATTGACCAGTTTTTTACTCTGAAGTTGTCCTAGTGAGATCAATAGGATTACTGGAACAGTAATGCTCTACTTACTGAAGGCATTACTGTGAGTAAGCCTGGCGGAATTTGGCTTTCAATGTTTCTTACTGGCCAAAAACTTCCTTTTTTTCCAGTTCTTTTTTTTTTGTTTTTCCTCTTTCTTTTCTTTTCTTTTCTTTTCTTTTCTTTTCTTTTCTTTTCTTTTCTTTTCTTTTCTTTTCTTTTCTTTTCTTTTCTTTTCTTTTCTTTTCTTTTCTTTTCTTTTCTTTTCTTTTCTTTTCTTTTCTTTTCCTTTCCTTTCCTTTCCTTTCCTTTCCTTTCCTTTCCTTTCTTTTCCTT
>VZTF01009271.1:1068039-1143296 GCA_013397755.1 Cnemophilus loriae | reverse complement strand
GAAAGGAAAGGAAAGGAAAGGAAAGGAAAGGAAAGGAAAGGAAAGGAAAGGAAAGGAAAGGAAAGGAAAGGAAAGGAAAGGAAAGGAAAGGAAAGGAAAATTGCATTATCAAAAACCAAATTCTAATTTTGGACATTCATGGGAAAAAAAAAACCTAGCAAAATGTATCAATTAGTTTTTAGCAAATTCCAAGCTATAAGAAAATCATATGGTACCACAGTCATTTTTTTTCTACATCATTTGGGGAAGAACACCTTAAAATATGTATGCATATCAGACTTAGAAGAATGAGACCTGCACAGTGTTTTGCTGCTAAAATAGTTGTAATGTTATTAAGAACAATTCTAATAAAAGTATGCAAAAAAACCCACAAACAAACCCCAAACAAACAAAATCCCTCAGCACTTTGTATTTCCTGAAAAATTTTATTGTAAAGAAAATTGTGTTATCATGACCAGTCTTCCATCTAGAATGTTTAGGCTATTACAAAGTACAAAAGCAGGAGGGAAAAAATATATTTGGAATATAGCATACTGTAAAATGCAGAAAGTATAGCGCATTAGAAAAAATTTGAAGGAAAGAAAGAAAAAATGTGCATCCCTTGAAGAGGCTTGAAAAACTGTCAGCTTTTAGCAGTAAGCCAATATTTCCATTTGTAGGCTCAAGAGACTGTTAAATAACAAGCAATTATTTCAGGCAGAAGTAGATGTAAATGGCAGCATTCAAAAAGCATATGAAAAGATACTGTTAAAACTGGTTTAGTACCTTTTAGAATATTGTGGCTGTGCAGTCCTACATATCCCCAGGAAGATTTATTCTCTGGAGAAAGATCAAATAATAAGGGAATATTCATCAGAGAGCCAAAATGAAGAAGCCAAGAAAAGTGTGTTGCAGAATGACACATTCAGTAGCAAATGATATATTAATTCTCTCTAATGAGTTGAAACCAACAGATAAATAAAACTCAAAATTTATTTCCTGCTTAAAATTGAACATGAAGTGAACATTTAATTTGCATTTTTTAAGATTTGTTTTTAAAGTTAAGTTACGAGTTCAGGGTGTGGGGGTGAAACCAGTGATAATCTTCGTACAGCAATTCCCTGCTTACACAAAAAATGGAAAAGTGAAGTGCACTACTCTTTTTTTTTGTAGGTCATATCAAGAAACTTAAAATCAGTAGTGAGACGTACTACAACAGATTTTGAAAATTTCTTTTAATAATATGTGTTTTGGTTGTACGTTAAAAAGCTGAAAGTCTTGTGATTTGGGGGCTTGAAGCAATACACACAGTCTAGATAGACAGTGGTCTGCTGTTCTATTGGCAGATGCAGTAAAGATCCTTGTAGGTGGAAGTAATTCTGGAAGTCTTGCCATAGTTTATGTAAGTAATGTGTTATTCATTGTTTTTCCTCGCTTCCTGTATTTTAAAAATAATAATAGTGGGTCTTCATTTGGGAATTGAAAAGGGAGAAATTAGTTGACCAGCTATATAAGAAAGTAACTAATGTCTGGAAGTCAATAAGAAATGAATGTTTGCACACAATTAAGTATTTTATTTATATTATGAATATTGGAAAACAGGAAAGATGGAAAGAAGAATTGTCTGACAAATAAAATTATGTGGTTAAAAAAAAAAAAAAGAAAAAAAGGTAGGATTTAATACCTTGGTAAATAATGGTAGTAAATATATGTAAATAAAAGCAGTAAATAGCTGTATGATGAGTAGCCACCTGTATCTCAAATATATACAACAGAACTGGCTTCCCAGCTGTATCTGATGTGAATAAAGTATCCATTTGCAAACCTGGTTTAGGCATGAACAAATGTATCTTAAAGGTTTCTGATGTTTAAATTAACTCTTTGGGAAAAGGAATATATTTCCTTTGAGCATGTACAATGCCAAGGTAAATGGCACCCTAATCTCTAATGAAGGCTTATCTGCACTGCCAGAACACAAACTGTGAGAGAAGGAATAAAAAGCCCCCAGTGCACAGTATAAAACTTCTTTACTCTATATTGTCTGTGTTCACAGCTGCAAACCTTGCAGTGAGCAGGAGCAGCTCTCCAGACCCTGTAATAAACAGCAGTGCTGAGTGAAGAGCATTGTAACAGAGATCTTTTCTCCTCATCAAGCATATCCTTGCTCACATCCTTTTCCTTACTGCACAAACAACACAGAGAGCGACAGTCTGTGCTCATATAACAAATACAACTCTTAAAACCGCGATGATTTGAACTCGATGCTTTCATTCCCCTGTTGATTTGCAATCCTTATTCCCGAGGTACTGAAGACCTCTGAGAATGTATAAATAAGTATGGTAATTACTATGTGTTAAAATTAATTTAAATTATTTTAAAATTAATTTAACACTTAGTATTAGACACTGACATTTCTGTCCCAAGTGGTCTTATCAACACCCTAGTGCTGCAATTTCCTATTTACTTAAAACTGACTGAATTGTTATGCAGGTTATCACTTCAGATTTTTCAAGGATGCAAGGAAGTTTCGCATTTTGTGGAGATTGGAGAGAAAAAAAAACAAACCACAAACCCAACAACAACAGATAAACATCACTTGTGAAAATGTCAATGAGCTGCCATATCTCACAATGAGTGCTGTCTGAATGCTCTAAATAGTATTGAAGCTTTACAATTTTCCCAGCAAAGGCTTATTTCTTGCATCTCACCCCATCTTTCTTAATCTTTTAACAACATAAGGTTTCTGCCATTTTCGTTTAGAATACCAGAGGCAATGGATTGCTATTTTGCCTGATTTTCCCAGTAAGAGGCAGTAAAGATAATCCCTAAACAGAGATTTAAGTGTCTAAGTTTAAAGATTAGTTTCTTCCTCCTTGTTTAAACTAGATTTCTTTATTTTCTCCATGCAATAAGGTTTTGATTTTTTCAGAAATTTCTAGAATCATCTAGTTCACTACCTCTAGTTTACCCACTTTTAATTATGTCAAACCATTTCTTAGAGTTTACTTTGTAATAGTTTATTCCACTTTCGATTTTCTCACTATTTTGATATAGACTTCCCCAGACATGATTCAAGGCACTAGATATCTCCCTCTAAACTGTTCTCAAGAGAGAGACTCTTCTGTTATTTATATCCAGAGCCTAAAAGACAACCTTCCTGAAGATGCACTAACAACTAGGCTCTATAAACCCTCCACCTTTGTTCATCAGGAGGGGGAGAGAGAGAGGGAGGGAGGAAGGACACTTCCATAAATATTTTTCTTTAAGATATACTAAGACCTCAAGTATAGAAACCTAAAAACAAGAAAAACAGGCAAAGAGTGAAGAACTATAGCACAAACTCCTGTTATCTGCAGGATATACTCACTTGAATATGAATACTTTACTGTCACGAAATGATAGATAACGGGACATATGCCACAGATTTTATTTATAGAGAACCAAAGGATGGAAGAAGGTGGGGAAGGAGGGAGACAGAAAACATAATAAAATAGAAACCATAATAAGGTAACATTATCTCTGGAATTTTGTATTAGTCTGACATTGTTAAATTGTTATAGACTATAAATGAAGAAACATATTCAGTAAAAGAAATTAGTTTGAAGGATTAATGTAGTAATTTTGAGCATAATATATTACTGAGGTAAACATAAACAATTTACTCTGGGACTATATTTAAAATTTATCATTTTATGCCCATGGCATCCATTTCAGTTGGCTTGGTGATTTATGATGATACAATAATAATACATAATAATAGTGTTTGGGGTAGGAAGTTTTTTAGAGATTTTCTATGGAATTTTATGTATTATAGTTCATAATAACAGCATGTGTAAGTTCAGGTGATTTATTTAGCATATCTGTATCAGAGACAGCGTTCCTAAACATTTCAGAGACTGTGGTTTTAAAGAAATATCGTTGTCGCAATGAAAATTACAAATGTTAGGCACTGTTATTTTTTTAATTGCTTTAGGGTTGCACGACTTGCTAACTTAAATGAAACATTTTGTGTTTTACAGAAAGGACAAGAACTTTGTGGTCTTCACCCATTTATAATTAATGTATGCAGTGACCACTAAAACCTTTCAGTGAGATTTGAAACGTGGCTTCTGTGTTTTCTTCTGTGTATCTCAGTGGCTGCTTTCTCCCCCTCCATTTTGCTGGGTGAGGTCCTTGCTGTCGTAGGGCTGGCTAGTCAGTGGCTGAGACTATCTAGCAGACTCCCACTCTTTACTTCTTATGGGAACTATATGTAACAAAATTACTCTAGCTCAAAAAAACCCATAGCCTCTCAGGCACTATCTGACGGTCTAACACAGCCTGCTAACACATTATTTCAAATTTTGTTGCTTACACTTATGAGTGATAACAAAGAAAAGGAAAAGGGGTTTGCTGAATAATGCTGAAAGATAAGATTCCTCTCCCTTTTTTATTTTTTTTTATTTTTTTTTATTTAATCCTTCTTTCATTTGTATTAGTCAGTCAGCACTGGAGATGCATGACTCACGCTAACAAGTGTATCCATACCAAGCATCTGGACAATAAGAGTGAGGAGGTATATGCTATGTCAATTTAGGCCATCAAATATCATATTTTACCATCAGTCATTTCCGAAAAATCTGTTGAGAGTATATATCTGTTTTGTGTTCTTTTTCTAATCTGAAACACAGATTGTAAAATACAAGTATTATCTGTAGAAGATAGAAAAATAAAGAAAACTGGCAATGAAGATTCAATTGTAAACCAAAATGGTCAAGGAATATTAAGAAGCAATAAATTTTCATGGTTAAAAAGACAAAATATGAAAACAGAAAAATCGTTATTTCTGGAAATATGGAAAGATTCAAATTCAATTTATGGGAAGAAGTGTTGAAGGCTATGTTCAGAGTTGAAAACACTATTTTTATGCAAATTATTATGATGTGTCAGAAAACTGAAATCTCTCATCTCAGTACAAAAAATCAAAAGGACTGAAGTGTCAACCTGAGCATCTGAGCATAGCATACTATACATCCAAATGGGATTTCACAGATTAAAGTTATGCTCAGGGCAAAGAATGAATTTAGTGTAGCAAACAATCCTCATTTTTAGCTACTTTCAATAGCAAAAAAATAACTTTTCCAACATCATTGTTCAAGAAACCCTTAGAAATCATTTCAGGAATCAGAAACTTCCTTGAGATAAAAGGCTGTTTGATCAATGTTGTAGATATATATCCTAGAGGATACTATTGACCAATGCCTGTTGTTCATGTTTACATTTCCTGAAAAACTTCAGCACACAAGTAGAAAACTCTCATTACAAAGCTACTAACACTGCTCACTAATCCACAGGGAGTTTTTACCAGCCTAATGAGTGTATTTGGACTACTGTTTATTGGAAAGGTATTTCCTTGATGAGAATTAAGCAGAGGCTTTCTGAAGGAAAATTCTGATCTACACTGTCACATGCTTTAAAGACAAATGTACGAACAAATCTGCTTCTTTAGAAAACCAAGCCAAGCCAAGCCAAGCCAAGCCAAGCCAAGCCAAGCCAAACCAAACCAAACCAAACCAAACCAAACCAAAGCCCCACTTGTTTTGAAGAGTGTTTTTCTGACAACTTTAATAGTTATCAACTTACTGGGTCTCAATGCATGTCTAATATGAATGTAAAACCCAAGACTATGAAAGTGTTATGACAGGAAAAATATATTAGCGTATACACAGAATCACACAATAGTTGGGGTTGGAAGGGACCTCTGGAGATGATCTAGTCCAACACTTCTGCTAGAGTGTGTGTCCAGCACTTGTGCCCTGGCAGGTTTTGAATATTTTCAGAGAAGTAGACTCCAAACCTCTCAGGGCAGCCTATTTCAGCACTCTGTAACTCTCAAAGTAAAGACACTTATCCTCATATTCAGATTGAACCTGTATTACAGTTTGTGCCTGTTCCCCTTGTCCCATCACTGGAAATCATCGGAAAGATGGACATCACTGGGCACATCCTCTCGACACCCACCCTTAAGATATTTCTAAACATTGATAAGATCCCCTCTGCAGGCTAAACAGATCCAGTTTCCTCAGCCTTTTCTCATAAGAGAGATGCTCCTGTACCCTAATCATTTTTATAGTCCTTCACTGGAGCCCCTCTAGGAGTTTCTTCTTTTCCTAGGATTGAGGCTAACACAACATTTGTATTAAAGAGACAAAACAAAATTCTGTGTTCTTAGATCAGCGAGGGAACAGTGACTCGTTCTTAAAATTTTATAGTAAGAATTTATGACCTTTTTATTAGAAGATGACATCCTTAGGCAAAGTTCTTTGCACCTAGGTACAACACAGGGTCTCTCTTCTGCAATAAGTCTTAATCAGAAGTTCCACTGGATAGTGTAGCACGGTTTAAGTTGATCTGATCCATCAAGCTGCCATTTTTCATCAGGTGGCTCGGCTAACAGTCACCTGTTACTCCCCTGAGCTGCACCTGTTGGCAAAGTGACCCTGTTAAAGCTCCTGCGAGTCATGCCATGCCCCAGTACTCACCTGCACATGCAACACCACACGACACAGCCATTCCCTAGTGCTGGGGTTTGTGGCACCAGCAGTTCCTGGCTTGCTAGCCTTGTTCCTGTTAGCTGGACCTTACTCTACACCTCACAAGGTCACCCAGTACTCACAAACATATCGCATACATCTTCTGCACCTTACGCCTTTCTTTACTCCTGTTATCTGTGCAATCCTTCCACTGCAGCTCATGGTGGTCCTCATTCCTCTGTGCTCTAGTAAATGGTAGCAGAGGGACTAACCATGCTTGTTACTGTGTTTAAGGGTTAGAAAAAATATGCTGGAGAACCTTAGAAAATGTTAAAGCAGCTCTTGCTGTCTCATACATTACTGGGAAAAATATAAGCATATTCCTAAATTTTCTAATCGTAAATTCCACTCTCCATGCCCCTATGCTGGAAGTTACTGCTGAAGTTTAATGTTCCTAAACACCTCATGAACTTTTAGAAAACTGGACAAGACTTTTTACATTACCAGCTTTTCCCTTCTAAACACAAACAAAATCCTAACAATAAGTGCAAAGAGATCTCTTTTTTTCCATTTTTTCTCTCCATTTGTGTCCCTCTAATTCTATCAGAAAATAATAAGCACAATCCAGAAAAATATGGATTGCCTTCTTATCTGAAAGGTAATGGAGAAATGATGGGATTTTGCTTCTGTTTGGGATCTTAGCCATCAGGCTTACGTAGACAGTTACATAAACTCTCTCTCTTATCCACACGTAGACACTCACAGATGTATGTGCATATACAGAAACATAAATATATTATTTAAATATTACCTGCAATTATTAGGCCAAGCAACACAAAACCTATTAAGGAAGTTTGAATTATTAGTCTGGTATAAAAATATAGAATTTCTTGACTTTCGTTAGTTGAAAGATATGAAATTGTCAATTAGGGAAAATAATATCTATCTTTTGTTACCTAAATATTTTCTATATCAGTTTTTACACTTCAAGAATAATTTTTCTGTACTGAGAGCCAAGTGTCCACTATTTAGCTCTGTACATCCTAGTATTTCACAGTACATATGTACTTGGTCATATTTAACCTCCACTGAGGTCGAGAGGTTGATCTCAATTTTCATAACTTTTACATCAATAAGATTACTCCAAATTCATAATGCTGACACCCAAAAATCTAACTTGACCCTTGCGCTCAAAAAATTGCATTGAGAAAAATCACATCAAGAGTCAGCTGAGAATATGGGGAGTAAAAATGCAGCACCATCATCACACGAAAAATAAACCTCAAAATATAGCAGGCAATAATGCCACAGACGATATCTCATAAAGGAGAAATGCATACACTTGTAATTTAATGCACTATCTGTACTCAAAGAACAATTCTAATGTTTTAAATATTTTAGACTCTTTCCTCATTTTTGGTTAAGAAAAAGTGATCAGTTATTTATCTTGATATAGTCCAATTTCAAACAGATCGGTGACTTCCACATTATAAATATAGTGAGAGATTTAGAACAATTTCTACAGGCAAGTTTGCATTTTTTCTTCCACACTTTCTTTATGAACAGTGAACCTTCCTGTTTTTTCCTAATAAATGTTAAAAATAACCAGTCTTATCCTTCTCCTTTTACTGAGAAGCTGAAATAATGCATGCCTCATTCAAAATATAAACAAAAAAATCCCGTTGAACAGAAAGTTTTTGTTACTACTGTCAATATAGTGGATGCAATGTTAGCAATGCTGCCTTCACACTACCCCAGAGAAAAAAATGTGAGGAAACACAACATAGACAATACGGTCAGGAAAAAGTAACAACAAACTAAAAGCATACTCTGTCCAATTAATTCCTTGACTTTACCTGAAGTTGGATGTTTTTTTAGCAGTTGAAGGAAAGAATGGGAGAAGAAATATAGTTTGTTTTAAATTCCAGTAGTTTTCATCTCCTGTATATTTATCTATGTTTTTAATTAAATGCCAATATAATTCTACCCAAAACATTACTTGTAATGTGACTTTAAAGTTTAGTACTTTGTTCTAAAACATAGAAACAAAAAAAAGCTTAAAATTTATCTATTTTCTTTTTTTTCTCCAGCTGAAAATCTAAGTACATTTTTCTACTCTAGAGAAATTTTCTTAGTGGAAAAATGTTTTTGGGAAAGCAGTAGCTGCTTCTATTTAAATATTTGTGGTGTCTCTTTATAAAAAGTGGTAATAGTGAATTCCTTCACATTTTCAAAGTTTGCCATCCTGTTCAACCTTTAATTCATGATTAACTCAATGAATACTCAACACATAAGGATGACTTCAGAGACCTGGTTCTTGTCCAAGATATTTAGATGAGCAAGACAAAAAATTGCAAGTAACACTTGGATTTCTCTTAAACTCTCAATGTTTCTTTTTCTAGCTCTCTATGCCTATGAATATTAGGCAACAGTAGAACCTTTCCTGAAGGAAGCCAGCAGGTGTCTGAACTGCTAGATTTGTTGCTACATTCCCCAGCGTGTACAAGAGGTATAAGAGGTATAAGGTCTGATAGAAAATTATTAATAGATTTAGTGGAGTACTGATCAGTGATCACCTCTGAACTTGACCTTTGGTAATTATTTAGTGCAGTATTAGGTAAAGATATTTGCTGAACTTAAGTAAAAGACAGAAATGAGAATAATACATTCGTAATTCTTTCCTGGTAAGTTTGATTACCAATACAATAAAACTGCCATGCATCTAAGAAAACAAATCCAGTGCTGCTCATGAGGCTCAAAGCAGCAAATTTTAGTTGTAGAGGTGGCTGGAGGAAATAAATGGCTGGGCTAATGGTTTTGAATATAAAACACTAAAGTTTTTCAAACCGTCGAGAAATTCCTCTGTGACCCTTTCCTAAAAGAGAGTGGAAGATCCAGATGGCAATCACATCACTTGGTATATGTAGGAGTAACCAAGCTCTCCAATACACATGTTCATTGATTAATTCAGTTCTTAAAGGGCTGAGTGAAAGAACCAGACATAGCTACAAGACCTTGAATTTTTAATATATTTGAGGCATAATTTGTGAAATTATGGAAGCTTGGAATTAAAGATATATATGCTATTTGCAGATGCAAAGTGTCTTAATATTTTGTCTTACATAAAAATGTAGATATAAATTACATTAATATCAGATGTGAAAGTCTCAGTTTTTAGCCATTAAATAAATGTTATAATAAATAAATTAATATTAAGGATATCAGCTTATAGTTGAGAGTTTTAAAAACCTCTTAAGTAACAATTACTGCTGCTCATATTCATGCCAAATAGCCCCACATCCCATGATTATGTTGAGTGAATTTGAAATTAATAATACTTAGCATATATAAGGATGACAGAAAACAATAGTTGCTTAGTTTGTCATTTAACAGTTGTTATTTTGCTGCTTGCAATAATTTATTTCTAAAAAAACATTTTCTTTTATTTTTCCTCCAACCATTTTATCTCTAATTTCCCTAATTTCCCTAAGACACACAAAAAAAGAAATAAAAAATCCTTATGTTGTAAAGTTAAAAGAAAGTGGTGGTTTTGCACATCCTTAGTTGTGTAGACATTGCAATAATATCAGCCATATATGACAAATAAGTGAAGTAGCAACAGCCCAAGGAGCTTCTCAGATGTGTTTTTATCACAAAACCATGCAGAGCTTTTGAGGCATATATGGCATTTCAGACTTAATTAAGTGGGTGATTTTGTCCAAAGCTCTTTTAAACATTGTGGCAATGGATTTCTTAGTTTCGTTTTCCTGTAACTTTTTGCTACTGACGGCTAGAGCAGTTAATGAGTAGCCTTTTAGCTGCAAGTACTGCTATTTCCCTTCAATGGACAAGAAGCTCTGCTAAAAGGGGCCGAGATTTCCAAAAGCATATAAATGCCAGTCAATGCTTTTCATATGTATTAATATTTCATGGCAAATGATCAGATTGAAAATGCCTTTCTTCCATTGTACAGCACTAAGTCATGACTATTTTCATTGGAACAAATGAGAATTTTCCTGTGAGTAATCCTTTGCACCGAAGGGCAAGTGAATAAGTAAAGTTTTCAAAGAATTGTCAAGAAAATTTTTATGCCAATTGAATTCCTTATGATATTGCATAGGGTTTCAAGATAAATAACTGAAAAACAAAGATGTATTTCCTTGATTTATCTGCTGGATCAGTTCTCAAATGCTGGATCTGTCACTCAAGAGGGAAAATCACTTTTCAGTGGTCTCTGCTGCCTTATGAGTTGATTACTACCAATTCTATGTCCTTGTTTACTATCTCCTGGCTATAGTATTTAATAGGAGTATGGAGATGCCCACATTCCATTCAGAATGTGGTAGGATTCACAGAAAAAGTCAAACAAATTTAGTTTCATGTAAAGTGATACGGCTATAAGTTTACCTTTTTGACCACAGGGAACTCTCTGGCTTTACAATAAAGTAATGACACAGGTTTGGGTTTCTTACCATAAAGTGACACAGTATGTCTACTGAAGCTAAAGAAAAACCCTTATTCTCCCTAGTATTTCTCAGCAGGTTTTCAATCTGAATGGTTTCTTGTGTTTCTTCACAAGCTGTCATTTCCAAAGAACTAGAGCTAAAAGATCAAAGCAATCATACATTAGCAGTTAGCTAAAAAACCTTGTACTCACTCATTAAACAGTGTTGAAAAATAGTTATTTTCTTTTATAACTATAATGAAGTTTCAGAGCCTAAAGAATCAATTCCACATCAAAGAATCACTGTCATGATAAATATACACTTTTTTTTTCTCCTTTCTAACAAAACTTCATAGAAGGATTTGTGACATATTAAAACATCAATTTGTGACAAACATTTTAGTCTGGACATTTAAATAATTAGATTCAAAACACACACAATAATTTTTTATTTGGACATTCCTAAAGGGGTGAACCAAGTCAAAACCACACCGCTGCCATCAGTAGGTAGCACTTTAACAACAGAGAAAGACACTGTACGAGTTTTACCACTCATAGTCTACAAAAATGATGCATAGTCTCCATACAATAATGGAGACCCATTTAATTCTATTTCTGCATGAGTGTCGAAGTAATCATCTGTACAGAAACATGTGGCTCAGGTAGGTAAATAGATCACCTTGGTTAGACAAATTGATACATTTCACCTGTGTGGTGGCACACTTTGTGATCAGAGGCGAAGAATTTTAACATTGAAAACCTTTTGCTTCAATCTCCCAGTTAAAATATAAGCTATAGTTTAGGTCCCATATAACCTTGTGCATATGTGCATGGGTTTTAAAGTCCCAAAGGAAAATTTACACTGAAGGCATTTTCGCCAGTATATAAAAAATGAGAACAAATATTCTGGCGCTTGTTTTCTGGTGAGCCAGACACATATATATATAGCATATGTCATATGAATAAAACCAACAGGATTTGCTCCATTCATTTATATAATCTATTTGGGGAAAAATCCCAAATCAACAGAAAGAGTGTATTTCTTGATTTTGAAACATTTCAAAATTTGCCTATGCAGACAAAGAAAATCCTTGCCACTGATTATGAAGGTCATTGATTATAAATGATTTTTTTTTTCCAACTCATGTGTGGTTTATGCACTGTATTATTACACACTATACCTGAAGTACCAAGGGAAATAAAACATCATCAACATTTGACTATATTGTTTCAGACTGAACATTTTGGAAAACATATAAGCTATTAACTAGGATTTTCAATGTGATCTTTAAAGTCTTACTACTAGAAACTAATTTGTTAAAAGAAAAGTGTTGTGTTGTTCTGCTTCTCCCCCACCCCATGGAAATAAACAGTTTTCAAAGAAAAACACCTGCTGTTTATTCTCTTCTTAATTGATCCAGTATAACTCCTACATCTGCTTGTGTACTGTTATAAAATGTGTCTGTTCTATTAATGACTGACATGGATTCCAAAATTTGATGTATTTAGTAAAATAGTATAGGATTTCTTTAATGAGGAAAACTTTAACAGATTTTTGCAATCCTTCTCCAGTTTCAAGATATCACTAGGTGAAGGTTATGACCTGGTGAAAGAGCTCTCAATCAGCTTAAGAGCTGCTCTACATATTTTTGCCAAGAATACTAGAGTGAAGATGCTGTTGTGTATCTGATGAGTGAGAGTGTGTGGGAGGAGACCCCAAACACAGATAAAATCACAAAAAATTATCATTGTGCGGCATTGTTACCATTTAACTCCACTCATAAAAGATAGTTTAGGGCACACAAGAGTATAAGTGGAATAGCAATTTTTAAAGAGCTTATTGCCATCCTCCACAACCCAAATTGAAGAAATGGCACTCCCTACTTCCTTAGCGTTTTGAGATCAGAAAATAATTGCTGTTATGACTATGAATCACAACTAAGTTACTGTCAGAGAAATGTAGTTTATTTAAGCCCCTTTTTAATATCCTTTCCCCCAGCTGCATGGATATATTAGTAACCACTTACATCATGGATACTGAAAATAAGTCTTTCCTGTTATGATTTAGATCACAATCTACAATTTGCTAATTTTGGTTTATTTTTTCTTCATTCTTGAAAAATGAGTTAAAACTTTAAGTCTTGAAAATTGTGCTTCAAATCTTTAATTTAAAAGGCCACTGATTAAAACATTTTATTTTTTCATAAGATATGAAATAAATGATAGTAGCAATATTTATGATAAAATAATTATTAATTTCCTGTAGAGCCATTATAGAAATGTACATATAAACATACATGTTGGTGCATGTATACAAGTGTTATTTATATACAGCATAAAGCATATAATATATATGTATACAGCATTTTCTTTATTTTAACATTAAAAAATGGAAAAGTCATACTGAACTCCATAGATAGTTCCTAGATTCTGACATGCTTTTTCATCTTCTTGAATAGATCTCCTTAGCTCCAGAAAATGATATTACTCTTTATTAGAAGTAGCCTAAAGTAGTAGGAGCACAGAAATACAATTGAAATGTCCTTTATATGACCTATATTTCATGTACTCTGGAAACGGAAACTGGTTTTTTTTCCTGAAGTTTTGCATAGGCAAAGTCTTCTGTCCTTGTATATCCCCACTGACCTCAATGTGGTTCCCCCAAAAACACAGATCCATCTACTTTAGTTTAAATAAAGGATTGAATGTTGTATTTTTAATGGTGAAGTTGCAACAGAAGTTTACTGGACATAGTGAAATCTAGGTAGTGTGTGGAATAAACTACTTGTCATTGCATGTGATGTCTGGGTGACATAATCTGGCTGTAGATGCAGCAGTCAGTACAGAACATACCTGGAGCAGTGGAAAGCTTTAAAAACAACCCTGCCTCCAAAATGCTGCCTAAATAAAGTAAACAGATATGTACATCAAACATACATATCATATTTATATAAGTAGTTGCTTAATTTATATAAGCATTCATTTAATTAATCACTTAATTTCTTAAATGCTATTTTGTACTTTTGATGGGAAAAGATAAAATAATCTGATGACTCTGAAGCATCTTCTTAATTCTTTTTACATTTGATCCTGTACTGTTGGCTGAGAAACTAATAACTTTTAAATAGATTAAATAATTGAGCTCAATATTTTATGAACCAGCTAAAGAGCTTTCTGATATTTTCAGCTGTACATACTCTGTTTATGCTAAGGAGGTTTGGGCTTACATTTCAAAATATACCAACCTGAAAGGTTAATTTTTTTGTTTCCTCCCTAAAGTAGCTCATCTGAATTTCTCAAGCATTATTATAATAAGGTATTTTCTTAGTATCCTAAGAAACACATAGATGTCTCAGTTAAAGCATTATCTAACAATAATGCTGACACCTTATAAATGCCTCTCTCACAGAATTGGTTTGTTTAGAGATTTTTATGCTCTTAGAAAACTTATCAGGTATGAACAGCTAGCCTCTTAGATGATGCAACTCCTGTTAGCAAGGATTTATCAAGACTGTGGGATACAAACTCTATTTTGAAGTAAAAACCATTAGTTAATCTGCTTTAACCACTGGTGAGCACTCCATCACCACAAAAAGCCCTGCTATTTTGATGGTAGATTACAGATGCATGTTAAGGTTAAATAGTGATAGAAGGGTGCTAAATGAAGTCTTATCATGTTACCATGCATCAGAACTGTGATAAAGCTTCCTCAGGATAGTATCAAATGGAACAAAGGCCTATTCAGAAATGTTTGACAGAAGACACACCATTACAGTGGGACCTGTCTAATTGACAGCATGGCTTAAGTGTGGAATTTCTGATACACAGAACCTGGTGACTGCCTTGACTCCAGAAGTCTGTGCTGTGTTCAAGCTATTTCAGGGTCAGTTTTGTGAGTTAACTAAAACCAAGATCTCTATAAGCAGGCAGGAAATTTTGCAACAACAACCTTCTCTTATCTTTTTTTCTTTTGGTTATTTGTCTCCATCAAAAAAATATGTAAGGTTCCTAAAAAATGAAGTATAATGCATCTTTGAAACTCAGTAATGTTTTTCTTTGAAAGTTATTTATGCTGGGCTAATTTACCATCACCTTCCCTAATTTTTAGGCAGGCTCTCAGCTCTCTCACAAGTTCTCAGGATAACCTCATCTTCAAAGTGATTCGTGGAAGGAGAAGACACAGACAACTGGACACGTGCAGAAGCCATCTATTTAAATGAGTTTTAATTTTTGCTTTCTGTTTGTATGTCCTACTTCTGTTTCTATATGTCCTTACAAAGCTCTGTTGCTATTGAACAGCATTTGGTTTATCAGAAGCTGACAGTGAAGTAACTAAAGAAAAATTTAAAATAAGCTATATTGTTTGCTCTTGGTGCCATGCCATGGACACGGGAACTGTTTAATTTACAGAGAGGACATACTCCCATACATCATCCCACAATAATCTTTGTGTAAGAAAATGCTTATTTGAGAGTTGCAGAGTGTAGGAAATAGTGGTTGGAAAGAAATAAAGGCAGGACCTAAAAACTAAGGTTTTGAGGTGTTTAGAGAAAAAGAAAAAGCTGTACCACTGGTTATCACCTTCTGACCTTCCTTACAAGATAAATGTCAGATGTTTTAGGCATCTAAGCATGCAAAGGGTTGAAATAGAATCAGAGCAGAATATTGCTTCTTTTCCTTCCAGGAGTGTGTTTACTATTTGCAGTAAAAAAATTCTATAAAGAGTGTTCAGTAGAGCCTGTAACCTGTTAGTGGGCCTCCTGAAAATATTTATGAACAGCAAAATGTGTCATATTTAATCAGGTAGTTAACATTAAATCAAGACTTTATTTGTCTCAGAGCATGCAAATTTGCTGTTGAGGCAGATTAACTAAAAGAAAGCACAAGTCACAAAAACCAGAGGAAAATCAGAGGCTCTGGTAAAAGAACTTCACATAATCAATGGTGCTGGCTCAAAAGGCAAGCAAGACTTAAAAAGAGGAATATAATTCTTTCTTTAAAAAGATGTGAGTATGTGTTTGGTACAGGAGTAAGCAAACAGAGTAGTTGAAAGGGTACAGATATCAGGAATGACAAGGGCATTTTGCAATGTGTTGTGTTCTGGAATGGTGTCTTTCTGCATGTATCCAGCTACCCAGTAAACTACAAATTGCTAAGGCTCTGTAAGAAGGAAACTGAACTGAGGATTTCTGGACTGAGCTAGAAAGCTTCTTAAAAATTCGCTTTTGAAAAAATGAGAATTACACATGTACTATTGCACAAGTATGGCTGTATAAATAATTGGCCCAGTATTTGTACTTAGAATCTTCTTTCCATTGCACCATCTAAAATATGATGAAAACCAGATACAGCTAAGAAACTAATATGGTTAGGAATGTTTTTACCACAGAAGGGAAAAAATATTTCAAACACCAACTGTTTTCTGGGTTTTCTTGAATGCTTTTTGCATTGTAAATTTTACAAAGTCATGGCAGTCTTTTACAGTCTCCTCCTTTTTTACTTTCCAAATACTCTTTTATGCATTATAAGACTTCAATAGATGTACCTCAACTTAGAATACCAGGGATCTTCTCTGGTTTGTACTGCACATTCTATATAGGTTTAAACAGACTTCAATATTGCTAGTAGTACTTTAATTGCATAAAGAAGTATACAGTTCATCAGCTACTATAGTCAACTCCCTTTTTAATCTAGTTTGATAAAATGGGAAACACTAAAATGGGAAAGTGCTTTATTTTCCATTGAAAAAGTTTTCCTGCATGACAAGTGGAATAAGTTGCTTCCTTCCATTCTTAGGTGTTTAGAATTGTTTGACTCCACTCAAAATTCTGAGTGAGCTTATTGAGTTTTTAACTTGATTTGGGTTTCATTTTTTTAAATCTTTAACCATAAGAAATGAAATATATACATTCTACAAAACAATAGCAACTTAAACAAAAGCTCAGGATTTATGTTCACATTTTGCTCCAGACAGCATTCATAACTCTTTTACTTCTACAGGCAATCAAAGTGAAACATACCGGAAAGGTAAAATTCTAAATTGTTGAACAAATTTTTAGGTATTATAATGCACAAAAGTTTCTTTTGTTTATTTGATGTTTAGTTTCTTCTTGAAACTAAAGTAGCTAATGTTTTCTGCTGCTAGGACAGGAAGAAATTATAGCATAAATCTGGGGGAAAAAGAAAAAAGTTTGTATGAAGCAGCAAGATTAGAAGAAATTTTATTGGAGCATTTTTGTTTACAGACAGATATTTATATTTTTTTTATTGTTTATTTGAACACTGAAGTATTTTTAAAAGCATATAAATTTTATTGACCATCATCTTAAGTGGGCTCAACTGATACCAATATCTGCATATACAAAGAACGAATGGTAGGAAGAAAATTTAGGATTATCCTGCCAAATTTTCACCGTGGATTTGAGCACTGAAGAAATTTGCTGAAAGATATACAGTTATGTATATTAATTATTTACAATATCCACATATCAAAAAAAAACAAGTAGCAGTATATTAGACATTAGCACCCTAGTGGTAAAAAATGAAGAGAAATTAAAATTGGCACTAGTCTCTAGAGTAAATTTGGTTGACATTGGATATTTAAAAAAACATTTTGATGAAAATATAATTGCAGGAATCTTTAGCAGTCTTGTGATAAACTTTCCTTATTTTTTTTAAGCTATTTATATTAGGATAACACTGCTGTTAATAACAGTAATTCTTTGCCATCCTAATTTTTTTGCCATACTGAACAAGAAGTCTGTGAAACTTCAAGATAATTCAACAAAATTACTTGACTCATTCTGCCTTTAGAGGATTATCTGTTCCCCACTGATGTCAGCTTTTGACATGTGTGTGTTCTGTATACACAATTTGGTACATATTTAATGTATCAACAGCAATGGGAGTCTTGGGTATCTGGGGATCATTTCACTGACTGCCAAAGCGCACCCACCTCTTGGGGAAAAGTTATTCCAACATAAACAGTTTTGATATCGCCAACTTGCACAATATTTGATAATTTCTCCATGGCCCAGCTGTTCTCTAGTCTTCACATATGCAGATACAGCTTTTATTTGGAGAAGAAAAAGGTTTTTACAACTCGGTGGAGGTGGTTGGGGCAGACCATAAAACTAAGCTTGAAGCATTAAAGGGTTTTAGCCACAAAACCACCGCAACTACTTAATAAAAAGTGATCATCTTTTTTTTAATTATTATTAGGCATGAGCTGGAGGGGAGGGAAAACTGGTGCAGGGAGCTTGAGAGAGCTTTACTGTGTCTTTTAAGTCTTTAGTATTTTGAATGCTATTCTTTAGGAAGAATAAGCAAACATGGCAGGTATTGAAACTCTAGAGAAGTCAGTGAAATTCTAGTTGCATAAAGACATTCAGGTTTGCTTCCTACTGATTTCTAGAGAGCAAGGCCACTTTTTTCTCTTAAGAACTTCCACTCCACAGAAATAATTCCATATTAAATATTTCTTATACTTTAATTAATTAGAATATAAAACAGGACTCCTGAAAATTTTGTTCATGCTGGAACCCTTGACACATAAGATATTAGTCTGAGAACAGCATTATAAAGTTAACATTAATTGTGTTGCTTTTTTGTCTTACATTTATAAGGTGATACATTACATATAAAAAGTTACCTTAAAAAAATCAACGTTTTTTTTTAATAGACTCAAAAGTGGAATCTTCACAGCTAGATTTCCTTGCTAGTAAATCGAGACAGTGTGTGTTCAAAATGAATTATCACAATATAAATGATTTAATGAAAGTTTCCAATGGTCACCTCTGAATTGAACTTGGATTTAGCTGAGAAGGTTTTCTCACAACTCTGTGTGCTTCCAAAGAGAGAGGTTAATCCTTAGGAATGCTAGAGAATCACTGGGTAAACTGATAATGGTACATTTTTATGATTCTGTCAAGTATAGCCACAATTAAAAAGTCCCTTTGTAGACGGAATACAAAGGCTTTGCGAGCCGCAAGTGGTCTGTGGGCTGTGATACAGAGAATCTTAAGCTGGTGGATATTGACGTAGCCCTATTAAAGTCAATGGCATTAACACCTCTTTTATACTAGCTAACAATCTGGCCTGTGATCTGCCCCCTACCCTCTCCATTATACACTGTGTTAACAGATTGTCAGACATCCCTCGAGAGAAAATGTATATCCTGCTAGACAAACTAGTTTTACATCTACACATGATTTTCAAACCAAAAGCTTGATCTGAAGCTCAGTAAAATTAAAACAACTCCTGGAAAAAGTGCTTACTTTCTAGCATTTCCCCTTTTCTTTTTCCTTTTTTAAAGTTATAAACTAAGAACAGTACAACAAGGAAGTCAAAGACAGCCTCAATAGTGCTATTATTTCCCCTCCTGCACAGGTGGTAGGCTCAGTTTTTCCCCTCCCAGTGTTACGGCCAGTGCAGCTGTATCAGAGCATGTATAATTAATTAATTATACATGCCTTAGTATATAATTAAGTATAGGGGTGGTGTAGGGGGATACATCAATGACTTTATAGAAGAAGAGAAATAGGAGGCATATTGTAACTCTGATTCACAGTTTGTAGGTTTCTCCACCCCCTGGGGCAATGCAACTGCCCTCTGTAATTGAACCCTCAGCCTGTACCTTTTTTTTTTTTAAACAGCAGAACAACAATATCAATGAATAAAGAGACTGTGCTCTAGAGTTCAACTTCAGCCAAGTTGCAAGGACAAGAGACTAAAATCTCAGAGGTAACAAAACTGAAGGCAATGCCTGCTGAATAAGTGTGGAGTGCAAAGCAAGCCAGTGCCAATGCAATTAGAAGTGCAGCAGTGAAGCTCAGCATAGCACTGAGATCTAGTTGCAACCCTGGGTCATATGTACATGGTAGGGATTTTTCCATGTGACTGATAACTGAACTTACCCTTTACTAGAATTTAAAAACCTGTAGAAAAGAACAACCACCCTGGAAGAGAAATTCCAGGGTGTGTGGTTATGTTGAAGTCTGATAGGATTGCAAATGTATATTTAGATGGTAAACTGTAATTCACATGATTTAGTTTTTATAGTGTGCATTTAAGCACATAGTTCTAACATCAGTCTCTACCTTTTCTCCCATATGTGCGTCTTGAACATCTCCTCACTGTCATTATTCTGCAAGAGAAACAGAGAATGAGGTAATTTTTCTTCTGTCTGTTGTTGGAAGGCTAATGAATGTCTTTAGCTTTTTGTATTTTTATTTCCATTATGCTGGGAAAAAATATGTTCGTAAAAATTCAGGTAAAGATTTCCTTTACCACAAAAAAATATTACAATAAAAGTGGTGGGAGCCCAATGTTCTTAGAAAAATGTGAATAGTCAGAAATAAGCTAAGAGTTGAAGCTGAATGACTCTGCCAGTTTTGTGGGACAGCAGTTGGCCTTGATTTTAATAGCAGCTGTCAGACATCTAGTTTAATATTTATCTTTGCCTTTCCATCATTGAAAGTGTAAAGATACCCCTTGGTTATCGCTCAGATGAGAAAATATGTGTGTAAGGTTTGTTGTAATTCATATGTGGCAGTCTTCTGTGTATCAGCAAGACTGTGCTGAAAAACCTTGTAGACTATAGTTTTTGCAATAAATTACTTGGCTACAAAGGGATTTTCTTAAGACTTCAGAGGGAGGTGGGGTGTCTGGGGGCTATTTGTTTTGTATTGGAAATGGTGTGAATGTGGATGAGTCCATCCTCTGAAGACACGTCTGTCTCAACAAGGTTATTTATGGCTTATGCACTTTCCTAAATGAGTGTATTTCAGAAACACGTGGAATACAAACATCCCAAATACTACTTCCTATATTATTTCAGTAACAGTGTGATTTAAAGCTACCTACACACACACACACACACACANGTGACAGAGTGAGTTATAGATCCACACACACACACACACACACACACACACACACACACAAACACACACACACACACACACACACACACACACACACACTGCTTTACCTCAAAACTCATTAAAATACAGTATGATTTCTCATATTTTCACAGGAAAAACAGAGTATTATGGAGGGTCGGATGGCTAGTTTCCATTACAAAGCTGTTACAAAGTAAATTGTCAACAGCTATGTGTTGTGTTGGGTTTGTTTTCCCTTCCTAAACCACAGTATGTAATGGAAGTTACTTCTCTATTTTCTAGATTGTTTTCTCTCCTTTCAGATTATTCTTTAATAGTAGCAGAAACATCTATCAGTTTAAGCTACCTAAATATCAAGGTAAAGCATTGCTGGCTGTAAAGAGCCTGTTTTCTTTCTGTGTTTCAGCAGTGCAGATGCCTCTTCTGCTCCTACTGCTTGAACAGCAGTTGAGCAGTGTAGGAAAAGCACTACTGCCCGGGAGCTCCAGGCAGAGTTTGAAGCAACGTTGTTCTTGAACGTCCAATGACATTAACCATGGCATTGCTCGAATGATAAAGAAACTGGTCTCTGTTGCAGCTTTGCATGCTCTGTGTTATCATCCCACAGTAAATAATGTGAGCGCAGTATGATGACTTTATGTTGAGGTGTTCATCAATATTTGCAGTTTGATGGCTTCCCAGTTTTGCTCGTTCTTCCTGAGGAGCCCAGGAGAACTGCCCCTAAACTGTATAGCTATCATGGCTTAACCCCAGCTGGCAACTCAGCACTACTCAGCCATCCGCTCAGTCTCCCCTCCCACATGGGGTGGGGAGGAGAATTTAGAAAAGGTAAAACCCACAGGTTAAGATAAGAAGAGTTTAATAATTAAAACAAGGCAAAATATAATAATAAATTGTAATGAAAAGGAGAGAGAAGAATAAAACCCGAGGAAAAAAGAGATGGAATATACAATTACTCAATACCTGCTGGCTCATGCCCAGCCCATCCCTGAGCAAGGATTGGCAGATCTCAGCCAACACCCCTCGGTTTATATACTGAGCATGACATTATATTGTATGGAAAATCTTCTTGGCCAGTTCTGGTCAGTTGTTCTGGCCGGTTGTTCTGGCCATGCTCCCTCCTGGCTTCTTGTGCACCTGCTTGTTGTCAGAGCATAGGAGTCTGAAAAGCCCTTGATTTAGACCAAGCACTACTGAGCAAAAACCAAAATATCACTATGTTGTCAACATTATTCTCACACTAAATCAGAAACACAGCTCTGTACCAGCTACATGAAAGAAAATTAACTCTATCCCAGCCAAAATTACAATAACAGATGACCCAAAATTGCAGAACAGTATCAGCTACTCACAATTTTAAAATATTTTTCTACCAAAAATTGTAAGCTTTTTTTACAAAAACAAATAGAAATCGAAAACAGTTTTATCACTTCCCTCTCAATGTGGAGAACTGCTAGACGCATTTTTTTTTTTTTTTATCTCCATCAACACCTGCCATGTGGATTTTTTTCACAGCGAAGGCACTACTATTCACATCAGTAATTAGTTTTCTTGAGAACCTGTGAATCTACCTTTGAACAGACTGTTTATCATAAAAAGATAATGATGACGAAAAGTGGATACTTTTTTTTAGATGATCTGTGCTTCTGTAGCTTCTGTGGTGTTTCATACTTCAGAACCAAACTCATAATCCAACACCTGTGACTCAAAGCATTATGGATTTTTAAATACTCCTCTCAGTTTCAATTTACTTTTCTGTGCCTGTTAGTCTACAAAAGAGTTTGTGCAATGTTGAACACTCCTCTCTTTTGTTATTGTACATTGCAGCATTTATTCATCCAGTTACTATCAGTTGTTCAGAAGTTCTGGAAAAGATTACCATTATGGCAGTGACTTTTAGGAAATTCTGAAAAGAGCCAATTAATTTGAATTGCCGCAATTCTGTTAAACTACTTGAGGTTATGATTATTCATATTAGCAAATGATTGTGTGTTTCCATTGTGCCTAAGGAATGAATATGTATTTGATAGCATTCCCCTACAGTCTTGTGTTCAGCTTTATTACATTTGCCTGGAAGCAATGTCAATTTTTTCCTTACCTGTACAACTAATAACAGCAGTAGTCCATCTCTTCTACATTTTCTGCTTGTTCAGCAGCTCTTTTGTTTCACAGTTTGATCTCAGCATCTGATGCCACTCATCAATTAATTAATTCATTAAAAACCTCAGAAGACAGCAATGAGTTTTAATAGAAATACCTGTTCTCTCTATCACTGATCTTGATGTTTGTTTTCTGGAAGACATTCCAAGCTTACAGGAGCACCAAGAAATATTAACAAAGGCAGGTATCCTAGGAGTTATGGAACAGAAGTGTATTCTTTCCTGTGTTTGTCAAAAAAATTAAAAAAAAAAAAAGAAAAGAAAAAAAGAAAAAAAAAGAAATAAGATAACTTGAAGGCTACGCCTAAGGGAAAATTAGAGACTGAGGCTGTGATCATGAAACACAAATTTCATGTCATTTTTTCTTAAATTTTAATTTCTGCAGGCATGATCTCACAGACAACACAAACAATTCCCCTTTCCTAAACTGCATGCGCGTTCCAGATTTGTTCTAACAACTTAAATATCTTTCTTTTTCTTTCTTATGTATAATGTATTTAGTAAGATCATGTCACAGTCAAAGAAAAAGATGAAAAAGAGTAAAATAATTATTTTTCATTTCTGAAATCTGATGTACTTACATAGACTTTGTGTTCTTTAGCCAAAGAGAAAGAGTGGACGAGAGCTAAAAGGCTGTGTGAGAGGATGACAGTAGTCTGAGAAAGAGTATATCTCATATAGAAAGTTAGATAATCATACAGAAAATGCAGTTTAGTATATGCAGATTGCTATCTGACATGTTCACTTAAAAATCTGTCATCTTTAGAAAGTCATCTTCCATTACTATCAATCCAAGAAGTCTATAACTATATATGATACAGGGAGCTGTAGATGAGGTACAAGGCTGCATGATTCCTAAAATTGAAAGGCCCTTACATGTTCAGTGGCAACAAACAAAACCAATTTGTTTTTTTTCCATTTAGATTTCCTATTTTTTTGCCTCCCTCCTTTCCTATGGCACTCCAAGGGTCCACATGGGCTAGCTTTCCTTTAAAAAGTTTGGTTTAGAATCTCAAGTAAATCTGCTTGTAGAGGTGAAAACATACTACACTATTCCCTCATAATTCTGAAAAAGAAAATGATAAGATACTGTACATCTCTAGGGATCCTGCTTTAGTTTTGTTTTTTGTTGTTGTTTTGGTTTTTTTTAATTAAAATAAAGATTGAAAAGTATATCGTATGCATGATAAGACAGAGCTCATTCATACACATCAAACTACAACATCTCTGGCTATTCAAGGCTCAAAGCTTTTTTCTAATGCCCATGGAAATCCTTAACTTCACTGAGGTTACAGTGACGTAAGTGAGACCACAATTTGACCTGCTGTGGATAGAAGTTACAACAGAAGGCAATTAACAACAATCTACATTGGTACATATTGTCCCACAATGTGTTTCTCATTGGCATTTTAATCAGTGGGGGGCTTGTGACAGATTTCTGTATGGCATTTTTCAACAATCTAAGGAGTAAATTATTGGTAATTGCAGTTGATTTATTCTTATTTACAGAAGCTGCACTTAGAGCTTCAAGGGAAGAGGATCTTAGTTTTTTAACCATAACCAGAAAGCTTAGATCTCTATATCAGTATATCATTAGTGGCAAAAGAATGCAGAGATTATTTTCATCATAGTTCTGTTAAGAAATTTTCGCTGTTTTTTGGAAAAAAATAGCAAGCATGGAGTTAATCAACACAGTCAATAACGGCAAGTCTTTAAAAAACAAAGTGCCGTACTTCGGAGTTTTTTTCTACATCTTTATCTGGATGTTATGGTTCTCTTCTTATTGAAGTTCTAACTTAATTGTAATGAGTTATGGCTTGGTATTATAAAATACTCTGTTTTAATTCTTGTTGAATATACTAGAGGCAGCTCCAATATAAAAATGCAAGCATCACTACATTCAAAAGGTGTTTTAATAAAGGAATAGGGATAATTGGTATTTTCTATTGGTTTTGGACAGTCCTTATTCATTACTTAATCACCACAGGCTTCATGGATTTTGAGTTTTGAGCATTTCTTCCTGCCTATAGAATTCAGATTTTCTGAGAATATGATGTACACAAGTGAAAACTAGGATGACTGTTGAATTACAAATTTTTTTCATTGCTCTTCCTCTCTTTATTAGTAAAAGAACCCAATGAAAAGCATAACTTCTGTTTCTCTGGAGTTTAAAGTAATCTTTCGGCAAATCCATGCTTAATATTTAAGCTAAAACTAAAATAGTGGTGATAGTTTCTTTGCATTGCATTTTCATTGCATTCTTTTATAGGCTTCTTCTCAAGGATTGAAATACACATATAATACTGAACTAATGACGAATTAATACTGTATCTCAAAATATTTATATCAGAAATTATCTATCCTTTTCAGATCTAGTTGAACACATGAAATCAAATTTCTTATTTAAAACAGTAATTCAACTGAAAATTTATTATAGTTTCAGAATCTGAATCAAAACATCAAGGAATCTGAAAAACTTGTTTGGTTTTGGTGGAATTTTTTGGGAAGGGAGCATGTGCTTTGGAATTTTTTCCTAGATTACATCATTATAATCAAGTAAGCCTCTGGTAGTTTTATTTTAATTGCTTATTTGCATCCATATTTTGGATGTGTACTTAGGGCAGAGCCTATGTCTCATTGGAATAAGACATTCACTAATTTGAGGACGGTTGCAATTTAAACAGTTAAATAGTTTAAATTAAAAAGTTTCTTGGACCCTTCTTAGTAAAGTCCACTTAATTGTGGAACAATCCCAGTGTTTCTTGAGTTGTATATGTAAGTGTCAGATGGGATATCCTAAAATGTGATAAAGCAGCGATCTTCAAGTTTAAGAATGTGATTTCTCCTTTGAGCTATGTGAGGAAACCCTCTCAAAACCAAACAAAAAGCTAAACCCTAATCCCTTTTAAACTCTCTTTCGTAAAGAGTGTATTTGTTTGTGTAGATTCGTGGTAATTTCAGATTTCAACTAGGTATCTGTCCCTCTGTGCATAAATTACTTGATTTTCCTGATTTTTAAAATTATGTCTTTGATGCTTAGGCCTTACTTTGATCCTCTATTGGTGATGCTTATTGAAACACAGTGGGCCGAAAAATAGATGAAGAGAGTTTTAGTAAATCTATGTGTGCTCGTTGCACTATATAGTAAGTTTGACTAATCATGTTTAAAGTACTGAGTAAGTAATTGAGTTCTCTCTGTGTACACATTAAAAGTCCATGTGACATCCACATTCTAGCTAGATGTAGCTCGAAATGTCATTGTTTCCTACAATACTTGCTGCAGCATATGTTAGCTATTTAGTGCAAACTACCCAAGGAAAGTGAGCTGAGAAAAGAGTGAGTAAAAAGCTATAATGTTTTTGTATATTAACATGCAAATTCAATGACACCTGAAATGAGCAGATACTCCTTTGGGCGAAGATGTTCTGACCTTTCTTTACAGACCACTTGTGTTTTGCGACATATTGAACACTACTGATTACTTTCAGAGTTTTCTTCATGGAATGAAATAGTGAAATTAAGCATAATTATAGCTAAAAAATTATAGGATAGAGCATCCAGTGTTTTTATTGCTCAGTGACTGTTTTTATGACACTTGACCTGAGAAAAACTTGTAAACCAGTTTTAGTTAAAAAGTTCATATTGTCAATGGTGTGCTAGACAAAAGAATCATGTGTATCTCACAGTAAAGGATACCCATTTCATAGCATTTATAACTTCATTATCTTTTCCTGAGGAGAATGAAAATAAAGTACTGAACACTGTTTTCATTTTCAAAGGAAAACTTGTTGTGAATGGGTTTTGCTAACTGTGTATTGGTAACTCCAAATAGATAGAGATATCGAAGAATCTGGAAGATACAGTCGAACAACATATAGTTATTCATGTGGAGCACACAAATTTCACTTTGTTAGACACATTATTTCTATTTAAGATGCAATTTTTATGCTAGTTGTCTATGTTCTTATGCTAACAAATTTTCAACTCATTATATTTCCAGAATAGGGAGAGCATACTTTCAGCACATTTGCAGATGATGACACATTTTGTGTATTGTATCTGAGTAGAAAAATTTGAGTACATCCAGTGGGAATGCCCCCCAAAAGCTTAGAAACATCTCTGCGATAAATACTAACTTCAGATCCTCTTCCCAGCCTTCTGAATCAAACAAGTGAGACTATCTTAACAAACATGTCAGAGTCTAATATATTAAGATCAAAATAAAATATGAGTTTACATAGAGTTTGTATCATTTGTATGCAATTTATTGCTACACAATGTTCAGACTTTAGACCAAAGTCTACTGGAAGTAATGGAAATATTTCTTTCAGAACATTTAGCATAGCAGGGCCTCTTGGAAATTCCAAATTAGCAAATTCTGAGCAAGCTGACTCAAATACTGGAGCCAATTTAACAGTCTCTTAACATACCCTGGGAGGAGAACTGCAGCTGCATTGCTTGCACAAGATATCTCCATGAGAGTTGGTTTGGGTATCATTACAAAATGAGGGCTGTGGAGATATAATTTTAAGCTCTGTGAAAGAATACTGTGTCATTACAAATTATTTAGACTGGTGGAAATCTGGCAAGTTTCAGCAAATACTTGAATGTAGTGTTAAGGCAGGAAACTGCTTCCCCCACACACTACAATCAGAGCATATTTATTTTGTTAATGTTATGTTACCATAAAATAATAAAGGAAATTAAATCAGAATTTAATTGTTCATCATATTGCAGAACACATTGTATCTCAAGCTGTCATGGAAAGTAGTTATCATTTCTTTGATCTTTAAATCATACCAACAAAAATAGTTGAGGAAAGACAGAGGGATCACAATATTTGTATGAGAAAGATTAATGAGCTGTCTAAGCTGATTGCTTTTGCAGTAACACATATTTCACGATATTGTATGATGCATAAATTAATATTTTTTGAAAAGTTTAAATGAAAAAATCCTTTTCTGTGTATCGATACAGATATAATGTTATGCATACCAAGTCATGAGTTTTACTTTCTAATTATAGCAATTTTCCTAGTGGTAAAATATGCAATGTATCCTACCTATTTCAAAAGTCTATCTGTTGATGATTTTCTTCCAAGCACTTTTTCCTAGACACTTGTCATATGATTGCATTTTACAGTATAATATGAATGTATTCATGGAGAATTCATTTGGTTCTATTCATAGTACACCCCAAACAACATAAAGGATTGCACTCTCTCTCTCTCCCCCCAGCTACTAAGGAAAATATTTATCATTTATACAATATTTCAGTATCTCTACTGATCATTCAGGTCAATTATTGGAGGTCTCTCAAAGTTTGTGTAATAATGTTGATGTATTATTTAGCCACACAAAATAATCCCAGATATATAGATATATATATATATTTTTCCAGTTAAAATTTAAAAAATATGTTTACATGTTCCTCATTTTGTAGTGAAGAAGAAAGAAAAAACATAATTCAAAACCATGTGGTTTATTTTGTTTTATTTCTTTTCTACTACAAGATAAACTAACAAAATCTATCATAAAGTAGATACTTTTTATTTGATTTTTTAAAAAATTATAATTATAAAGGGTTTTTTTTTCCTAATCGTTATCCATGTATGGAAAATAAAAACATAATTGTAAGAGATCACTTCAAATTTGAATGTGAAACCCCGGTTTTTTTAGAATCATAGAATGGTTTGGCTTGAAGGGACTTGAAAATGATTTAGTTCCAAACCCCCTGCCATTAGCAGAGACCCCTTCTACTAGACCAGGGTGCTTAAAGCCCTGTCCAGCCTAGTCTTGAACAATTCCACGGGTGTGGCAAACACAGGTTCTCTGGGCAACTTGTTCATGTACCTCATCACCCTCATACAAAGAAATTCTTCCTAATATCTAATCCAGATCTACCCTCTTTCACTTTGAAGCCATTACCTATTGTCCTATTACTTCATGTCCTTATGAAAAGTCCCCGTCCAAACTTCAGGCCCCATTTAAGTATGGGAAGGCTGTTTTAGAGTCTCCCTGGAGCATTCTCCATGCTCAGCAACCCCAACTCAGCCTGTCTTCATAGGAGAGGTGCTCTAGTCTTGTAATCAACTTAGTGGTTTTATCTGGACTTATTCCAACAGGTCCAAGTTTTTTCTGTTAAAGGATCCCCAGCTGGATGCAGTACTCCAAGTGTGGTCTCACAAGAGCAGAGTCGAGGGAGAGAATCATCTTGCCCTGCTGATCACGCAACTTTTGGTGCAGCCTAGGATGTCTTTGGCCTTCTGGGCTGCAAGCGCACATTGCCGAGTCATACTGAGCTTTTCATCTGCAAACACCCCCAAGTCTTTCTCCGGAGGGCTCATCTCAATCCATTCTCCTCACAGCCTGTATTGCGCTTGGAACTGCCCTGAACCAGGTACAGAATCTTGCACTTGACCTTGTTGAACTTCGTGAGTTTCTCACAGTCCTGTCAAGGTCCCTCTGTATGGGATCTCTTCCTTTCGGGGTGTTGACTGCATCATACAGCTTTGTGTTGTCAGCAAACTTGCTGAGGGTGCACTCGATCCCAATCTCCATGTCACCAACAAACATTAAAAAAAGCTGGTACCAATACCAACCAAACGCTGAGGGATGCCGCTTATCACTGGTTTGCACTTGGACATCAAGCCATTGACCTCAACTTTTCAAGCTTGGCCACGCAGCCAATTCCTTATCCATTAACTGATCTTTCCATCAAATTCATATGATGACTACTGGGTTAGCCACTTCCTCTGTCAGATCTCCCAGGACGCGTGGATGCATCTCAGTAGGTCCCATTGACTTTTGCATCTTTAGGTTCCTTAGATGTTCTCAAATTTGGTTTTCACTTATAGCTGGAAGTTCTTCATTTTCCCACTCCCTGCCTTTGCCATCTACAATGCAGGTGATGTGGTGGAGCATTTTCCATTGAAGACTGAAGCACAAACAGCATTGAATACCTCAACCTTCTCACTGTCCTGATTAACAAAGTCTCCTGTTTCTTTCCAGAGAGGGCCTATATTTTCTGTAGTCTTCCATTTACTACCCCTGTGACTACACGTTTTTCTCATCGCCCTTGAGGTCTCTTAATTCTAGAGAGACTTAATTCTATCAGGGCTTTAGGTTTGCTAGCCTGATCACTGGCTGCTCAAACAATCTCTCAGTTTTCCTCCCAGGCTACCTGTCCTTGCTTCCATTCTCTGTAGGCTTCCTTTTTTGTTTTGAGTTTGTCTAGGAGGTTCTTGTTCACACAAGAACAAGGCTTCTTGGCATTTTTGCCTAAATTTTGTGGATGTGCACCCTTCTGGTTTTGGAGGAGGTGATCCCTGAATAATAACCAGATTTCTTGGACTCCTTGTGCCTCCAAGATTTATCCCATGGTATTCAACAAAGCAGATCGCTGAAGAGGCCGAGGTCTGCTCTCCTGAAGTCCAGAGAAGTGAGCTTGCTATGCACCCTCCTTGCTGCCCTAAGGATCTCCTCAATTTTCTTCAGGTAAGCAGTTAGGTGGAACACTTAAATTATTTCTTTCTCAGATTCATAAGAAATAAGTAAAAATTACAGCTCATATTACTGGTTATGAATAGGGTTTATGAATTCACCAGAAAGGCAAAGTAAAGCATATTTTGAAATATAGAAGTTTGGTGATATAAATATTATATTCTTTTTTTAGTACCATTACTTTTTATTTTTTCCTCTGAGATGGCTCAAAGGAAATGATTCCACTTTGTGGCCATTTAGGCTTTTACCACCTACATTTTAAAGATGTCGACTAGTAAGTGTTAAGACTAACTCAAATATGGTATTAATTGTGATGTTACACTAGTTGATTAAACTAAGCTCTTCACCAAGGCCTGTTTCATCAGACATAGCAAAACATAGACTGAAGATTTGAGAGAATAATAATGGCTTAATATATTTTATTTTTTTCTACAACTTACATTTAAGTTTAGTCTCCTTTGCCTAGGCTGGTAAGACAGCAGGAAAACTTAGGTGCTTGCACAGATACCATACAAGAATGAGAGACCCTGTCCAGTTTCCTACTACTTTCCTTGTACTGTCCCATATTCCCAGCATAGTGCCCAGTGTATTTATCCTCTACATATTCTCTTTCACAGCAAGTGTGGACACAGAGGCAGTTGTTCATGACAGCTAATTTTTTATAGTTTTTGGCTTCCTAAATACCTTTTCTTTTTATGCGGATGCCAGCTCTTTTGTGATACAACATAATAAGAACTTTAATATTTTTTCCACAAAAAAACTATGGCTTTTTCTTTTTTGGAGAGTTAAAAGACTGTGTTGGAAGGAAACTGTTTGCTGAAACTTTAATATGAAATTTAAGCTAAATAATCACAGAATCATAGAATGGTTTGGGTTGGAAGGGGCCTTCAATTGCCATCCACTCCAACCCCATAGCAAAGAGCAGGGGCGTCTTCAACTAGATCAGGTTGCTCAGAGCCACATTCAATCTGATCTTAAATGTTTCCAGGGGTGGGGCACCTATCAGCTGTCAAAAAATTGCTGTTTATACTGAGGTTGTATATAGCTTCAGCTTAGCAAATAATATGTCCATTATGTTCATATCTAGATTAGGGTTAGGAAAACCAAAATGTTGTAAATGAAATATGTGTTGCTTCAGTAGTTCAGTTTGAGAAGAAACGTTCAGAAGCTAGAAGTGATATTTCAGGTGTCAGAAGTCTTTCTCCTGTCCCATCCCTATCTTCTAAGGAAACTTTATCAACAGTTTTTGCATTAAAATCTGAAGAAAATTAAAGAAATTTTTTCCAACTTCTTTGGTTGGATAATATTATCTTCTCTTTAGAATGAGGGTAAGCATTCAAAAGTTAAAGTAATAAAGGAATAATTAAAGATTCTTATGCAATGATTGCAGAAAACCGTAAGTGTTGAAAAGATTCCATATATTCCTAACACATACTGATAATAACTTTGCTGTGTAAATAAATGAAATTGAATTGCTGGCTCACCTATAAATTAAGAAAGTAAGTGTGTTGATATTTAAATAATAGGACTTTGGTGCCTGGTAATCTAATTTGCTATTGTGGAAGGGTAATTAATAGCAGGGGAAGAAAAAATAACTTTTCACACAGAAATCTGTAACAGCACACATATTTTTGAGACATAACTAACTGTATTTTTGCTACTCTTTCCGCCACATCTGCAGTTTCTCTGTTTTACCTTCATACATGAAAATCATTGCTGCTATATTATTGAGATATTTGAGAAAAGTCAATTTAGCTCTACTTTTAACTGTCTATCTTCTAGCTATTCTTTTGTTTCTTACCAACCCTTTCAGTCACTTCTTCCAGAAGAGGGACGGTGTCTTCTGTTTTTTTGTTGGCTCATTTTGCATGCTGGTCACTAGCATTAAATGAATTTATAGACATTTTTTTTCCCCACTGTAATCAAATGGGATGTTGCCTACTCTCTCATTCTACGCTGACTGACTAGATCACTCTACAATAGTAATACCTGAAAACCAAGATCAAGATATACATCTGTGTGTGTGTACGATTTGTTTTATTTTGAGGCTTTTTGTTTATTTGTTTGCTGTGGGGTTTTTATTCAATTTAATTTGTTTTGTGTAGTGCTTACTGTTTTTTTGTGGGGTTTTTCGTTTTAATTTATTTGAAAACTTCATAAGTTTTCTGTAATTTTGCCTCATTTAAAGGAGGATGGGTACCGAGGGAATGAAGCAAAAATAAAAAGCATGTACTTTTAATCAAGAAAATGAAGTCAAAACATGGCTAATTAAAAAATAGGAAGGTAAATATTAAGCAGATATGTAATTACACTCTGCTTTCTGTAGCACTACATTGATGAAAACACCCCCAAACTTTTAGAATTCAGAAGTCAATTAATGATGTGAGAACTGCTTCATTTTTCTAGGGGTAATCCCACCCATTCAAGTCAGCTGGTCTCTCTTGTGCTTTACTCTAGTGGGGCAGCAGGTTTTTTGATGTTCTAGTGCCTGTCTGTGTACAAATCATACGGCTCAGATGCCTTACTTCTGAAAGGTTGAAGCGATTTTGTGTCAGTATTTTCTTGAAACCTGATGTGTTGGAGCACAGGTTGCTTGAATCTGTCTCTGGACTACTGTGTAGATATGTTCTACATTATTTTAACTGTGCTTTCTATTCTGCAAATTGCAATGGTACTTTTTACATTTTTAAGGAAAGCTTAAAGCCTTACACTCCACAGAATATGTAAAAAGATGAAGGTTTGAGCAGAACATTTGGCTCAGGTGTGAAAACAAATATAAATGAATAGTCGGAAATACAGTATGTGAATAAGTGATGAATGTCTCCTACTTTAAAAAAAAAATTAGAGTCACTTAGAGTCAGAATTTTCTGTTCATATTTTAGATGGGTATTAATGTACTATCATTACCTGATTAATGGACTATTTGGATAATGATTACAAATGTCAACTCTCCTAAAGAAGTCCAGTGTTTTGTTTTTGTCTACATTACACCTTTAGATAACACCTTTGTTATCCATTGATGTCAGTGAATGTAACTCACCATGTAAATATCCTACTTTAGAAAGTGACGTTCCAACCACTATCAAGTGAGCATCCATGCTTTTCTAATCCAACCTTCACACATCACAGGCATCCCTAGTTATCAGAGAAACCCATGCACTTCTTTGTGTTGACCAGTATCTCAAAACCCCAAACCGGTGTCATTATGTAACTGGGCCCTCATGTCCTCTGATGCTTTATTGTTGCTGATGTTTCTTTTTAAGCCTTAATTCCAGAATGTTGAACTATTTCATCTACTCTTGAGGTGAAAGTAAAATTGAGGGTCTTTAAGTGCTTTTATTTATTAACAGGATTTTTTCTTTGTTTTTGTTTGTTTGTTTGTTTGTTTGTTTAAATTTTGGTGTGCATAGGGGAGCTTCTTTATACTGTCAGCAATATGGATCTTTTGGTCCCTGTGAAGACTTTTCTATTCTTCTCACAGTCATACCTGAGAGCCTTTAGTGAAGATCATGAATTAAGATGCATTAGCTGCATGTCTTTAAAGAAAAGGCAAACAGTTGTCAGAAAACAAAGACATAAGCAACGGTAATCTTTCTGTGTCTCCACTAGCCATTCCACTTAATGGGTGGATTCTGGCTGATTTCAACCAAATTTGACTGCCTGAAGTTTCAAAAACATGAAATTTTTTTGAAAACAATGTCTAACTAAATGAAAATAAATCCTATCAATTCCCTCGATAAGCAGATAAAACAAGGCTTTTACCATTCTCGATTTTGCTGGACACTGTACAGCTAATAAGTCAGTATTTACACATCCCTGGATTATCTACAGAGCAGTCAGCCTCCTGCCTATCTAGAAGTCCCATTACCTGTATGGCTAGAGTATGGAGGGGAATTGGAAGCAGAACGGACACCACAAAGTGTATGAAACAAAGCTCAGATAATTCAACAGGGACAAGAGAGACTGGGAAACTCATATTTGTGGTAGAGCAACTGGGGAATAAGAGGTTCAGGATGACATAGTGAGACAAAAAAATAGTGTATTTATATACTATAATAGTGTATTACAATTTTTTTTTCTAATGTATTACATTTTTTTTTTCTACAGCCTGTATATTGTCTGATTTTTTCAGTGTAAATTAATCTGTGTATGATTATACTGTTCCAACTCAGAGCTGCTGGATGGCTAGTCATTTTTTGGCAATGATTCACTAAAAGTCTAGTTGGTTGTTGGTAGATAAAAAGGGTATCAATAGGAGAGAGAGTTCTGTGGACATGAAGGTACATTCATGTAGCAAAAAATGAGACCCTGTCTCCTTAAAGTGCAGAAGATGTGAAATAAGTCCATTCAGCTTCTCGTACTGAGTCTGAAGGTACCTTGTTATCAGCAAAAAAATGAAAAGCAGTAATTTTCTGGATTCTTTAAAACTGAGATTGGTCATTTATCCTGGTTGAGAATACTAGGATAAGTAGCAAACCACCCACTGGCACTACTTGATAATGGATCATGCTGCAACAAACCCCATGCAGTTTCCTTTGTCTCGAATGGTGAAAACAGAGGAAGGGTTCTAAATGGGAAAGGAGGAGTGAATTGCTCTTCTTATAGAAGCAATCCATCTTGATATCTGCTAGGAAGTGTATGAGAAGATGCTGATGGCATCAAGCCTAGGATGGCCATTAATACAGTGATATAAGGATGTCTGACTAATCTGTCCTGGGCATTGTCCTTCTGACAAGGGAATGCAGCCCGTTTACTCTTGCTCTGCTCCTGATTATAGAAACTGGTTCAACACATGTGGCATGGTCAGAATTATGTTGACTTACCTTCCTGCTTTAGCTACAATGGTCGAGCCCAGGACTGTTAAGCGAATGTCTCCAGAGAGCCCCAATAATGTCATATTCATACTTTATTTTCTCCTGTCCCTTATGCTTCATTTCATTGGCCCCACACCTCCCTTTCTCTGTCCAAATTATCTCCTATATAAACAACCTGCCCCTAATTATATTTTCCCAGATTCACTATATCCATCCAAAATATACTTAATTAGGCAGTCTTAGCTTCCTGTGTTAATACTGACAGTGACTGCTAATACTGATACTCGCTGCTGCCAGTTATTATAATTCTGCAACCACCCAGTCCCAGCTATCTGTAAAGTAACTTCCCCTTACCAACCTATGACATCCAGCTTCTCATCATGATGCTATTATTAACCTCCATCAGCATGGCTGTGTGCCATGTCCACCCTGGTTTCTCATGGCATGTCTCCAGCAGCTCCTAATATTCCGGTCTGCAGCATGACCCTAAGCCAGGGGTAAGTCAGCAACCTAGCCATTTCACTGCGGACCAAACAATGCAATTTAAGACTTTAAAATTTCTTCTGGGAGGCCTTTTGTTCTCTTCACAGTTTTTGTTTGTACTGTGAAAGACAGCAATCTGCAAAGGCAGCTAAGATACTTTACCCTGTGATCCATGGAGTTATAAAGCTGTGAAATTCTACAATAGTACATTGAGAAAAGAGAGACTTTTTTTTTTAAAAAAAGGACACAGAGATATTAACTCCAGAAAATCAAATATCAGGATATTAATTTAAATCAGGATATTAATTTAATATATGCTGGTACAGTTTCCAATACTTGCTAAATTAATTGATTAGCTAGCAATGAATGCTTCCGATAGGAAGACTCATGCACGAGCAATATGATGTTTAAATCCCGAATCCAAAACATTTTTAAAAATGTCTGAATAGGGGGTTTGCTATTTGCTGCATGGCAATCACATCTTCCCCCCCTTCCCATATTTTGTCCAGAAATACCATCACAGAAAAATTTTTACTTACAAGAATTGCCAAAAGTTTCTGGTTTTATAACCAAATCAAAAATTTCACTAGGAAAAAAAGTAATTTTTTACAAATTCCTGTCTAACCTGCTCATCCATGACCATACATGAAAAAGCTATCAATCTGTCTAGTGTCTACTTACTTTGAGGAATATAGCTTGCAAAATCAGAAAGAAAAATGAAATAAAAATATTACCTTTTGGTGGCCTCCACAATTCTATAACTTTTAACCAGAAATCAAAACAATTTGCTTTTACTAGGGAATCTTGATTAGAAATCCACAAGACAACAATGTTAATAGTAATTAAATTTGAGCAGAAATCATGGTTCTTTATTCCCACATTTGACTCACTTTAGTTCTTCTAATTTGTTATGCTGTCTCAGACATGGACACAGACTGGAATGAATGCCAACATGAATTTTTTCAAGACTTTTTTCAATGTTTGAAGTATCTGGGGTCTAAATGTTTTTGTGGTACGTGTACACAAAGAAGTCTTGACCATTCTATAAGTTGTAGGTGTATTTTTGCCGTAACAATTTTGTGCCACTAAAACTGCAGCAAATGGATTAGCAAAATGCTACTGTCGTTGTAATCATTTTTATAACAAGAGGATTTAAATAAACAAAGCAGTAATACCACATATTATATAAATTACAAGTAGATCTTTCTTGGAATAAAATCTTCTGAAACACTGCATATATTCAGCTGAAATCTGTTGTTGTTGTCCTAAATATACTTCTTTGTTAAAATTATACTTCTAATCCTTTTGGCTATTGACAGCCTATTATTTTTCATATGTGCCATCTTTACCCAAGAAAGTGAAAGAACAACTAATTATATCCTTTGCAAATGAGTGTAGCAGAATAGCTTTTGTTCACCAAAATTCTTAAGTCTACTCATCATGAATGCAGAATTCACTATGATTTTTTTGCTGTTGTTTTTAATGTACAGCCACTTTAATGGCATGTGAAGTTTGGCATTTGAAGCTAATTGTATACTTTGCTTTGGAGGCTGTAAATCCAGCCAGTCTGCCTATCTACACTGCATTTCTATTTAGGCTTTAATTGATCATTTTGCAGAAGGTTTTTGTGTGTAGTTTTTGTGTGATTGACATTGGCACTATTATTTTTAAAGATTGCCCACACAGTTTCATTAAAGGCTACGGTGGTAAACAATAAAAATGAAGGTCAGTAAAATAAGTCTATTTAAAAATGTGTAATGTTTGAGGGGAATGTACTATACCTGAAAACTTTAAAAAATTAACTGCATATAAAAGCTTCTCTAACTCATTTGCCAGCGTTAGTGAGAAATCTAAGGTAAATTACTCAAGCAGAAAAGCAGACATCTGAGCTGAAAGTGGAATATAATCATGCGTGAAAAATTTAATGGAAAAACAAAGCTGAAGTAGAAAGCATAGTCATATATCTTTAACAGATATGAGAATTTCAGATATTGTACTGGTCAGTCTGTTTATCAGTGTATGTATTTCAAGGTGGCAGGTGTCAGTAAAGACCATTCAAAAAATTTTAAGGTTTAGCATCTTTGTTAATGGTGAAGCTTAATGTACTCTCAGGAATTCTGTTGATGTTACAAAAATGGGAGGAATGGCAGATACATGAGAGAGCTATGCCGCTGTTCAGAGGGACCTCACCAGTCTGGAGAAAAGGACTGACAGGGACCTTGTGGAGTTCAACAAGTAGAAGTGCAAAGTCATCCACATGTATCCATGTACCACATGGTGCATGAATAACTTCATTTACCAGTACAGGTAGGGGGATACTGACTAGTTCCTGATGGACAGCAAGTTGTGGAGTCTCCAGCCCTAGATATATTAAAAAAAATATCTCAACATGCCCCTGAGCAATGGACTCTAGGTAGTCCTGTTTGAGGAGGACAAGATGGCCTTCGGAGGTCCCTTCAGTCTCAGCCATTCTGTGACTCCATGAATCCCAGATAATAACATTATGTAGCCTGTCTGCTGCTCCTTGAACACTCTCCTAAGACCCTCAGATTCCTGCATTTTTCCTAAAGCATTCAGAAGAAATGTGTATAGTTTTCTGTTCATCTTTACATAATCAGTGTGAGTCCAAAATTAGTTTTGACTTAAATGAGAGAATTCAGGTGGCTTTTCTCTCTCCATCAGCAAGAAATTGCCACTGTTAAAAGTATATCTATGTACTTATTTGAGACACTGTCAAAAAGATAATCTCACTGAGCATGATTTGTGAACAAAACCACAGTTTTTCCGCCTTTAGCCGGACAAGAAGGACATATTACAATTTGTAATGTTATTCTATAACTCTAAAATTTAATGTATAATTAGTGTTTGCTTTGTAGTTTTGAAAGTGATTCTCATCGGCTTTCCTATCGTTAATCTGTGCTAAGGTTTGCATTGAGAAAATTGCAAATCTATGACTTTATTATAGGTCTTAGAAGATACTGTACGCTGACATTTTGACAGGTTGCTTGCATACAAATGGCTGAAATACTACTAGCAACCTTTGTAGTTTGTGTGCTCCCTGCTTTATTTATTTTTTTCTAGTACTATTGAACTGTTCAATACATACTGAACTGTTTGATTTCATATCCCTATGAAACAGGGATACATTAAGGTGTTTGTCCTGTTTGCTCCGTAAATCAGGGAGTTTATCATTCCTAAAAGAATTGGGTCAAAACATGTTAAAATCTGTGCAGAAACCGAGGTGAACAGTGTGCTGAAATTGAGCTTTTAAGTAGAAGATAGAGAAAACTCTCTTTTCTGAAAGAAAAAGAGAAAAAAAAGAAAAAAATCTATCTTTTAAATATTCTCAATGAAAATAAAACTACCTTGTGACGTGTATCCTCATGGTAAATCTACTCAAAGATTTATAAACCCCTCTCTAAAAAGTCTGAAGTACTAACCTTGATCATCAGGGCCAAGATACCAGAATAGGCAGTGTCAGCCTTTTGACAAAATCCCACGTTTTTAAGGTTTGTTAGCTGTACTGTGTTACTTCCGTTGGTGTGAAAGGCAACACATGTGCCACTCTTATCAAGTGGCAGATCTGTTTATCTGCTCAGCTCGCTGTTTTAATGAAAGCAAATAAACTTATAGGTAAAACCAAAAGGACTTCCAAAGCAGTCCTTTCAATTGATTATTTTATACACATAAATAAAATGCAGTATGTCCTTTGCACATCTCTTTTAGGTCTTAACTAATCTGACCCATTTTAGATGAACCACATCATAATATGCTTTGCCTTTTCATGGAATAAAACAGAAGAATAGAATAACCAACTCGCATACAGAGGTTTAGGCTGTTGCTTTATTCCTTCATTAGATGTATTTCACACTGGTCTCCCAATACCTGTACAGACTCACATATTCTAATTCACAACAGAAGTCAATCTAGAAAGTAAATAAACTCTTGTCAAGGTTCAGTTACCATAAGTAGAAGAGAATATATACAGAGGGTGCATAGAAGCATTGCAATTTTTTTTAAAGATTGCAAGATATAACCTTTTAATAAAAGTGTTTTAAAATTTTAAAGATCGTACAGAGTGTGCTTAATTTAAGAAAAACCCAAGCAAGTAAAAAAGCCCCACAACAGTATCTATAAAGAAAAGGGAAAGGGCATCCAATTTAATTCATATTATTCCTCCAAAAATAGTCAAAGAGAATGTGGTTTGGTTGATATACTTTTGAATAAAAATACATTGAAAAAAATAACACCATTGCATCTTTGGCACTAGGTATCGCTGTTGATTATACACATTAACGAGCTCTGAAGGACAGAGAGGTAATTAAACCAGGTCTTTTATCATCTGTAGACATGGCAATAGTTCAGAAAGAAACCGAAAGAGGGGAGAAGATAGTCCTGACTGATGTACTGAGAAAAATTAAAGTAAAACATTTGCAGTTGTAGGCAACTAAAGTATGATTTATTCTAATCACATTTACCAGAAAGAGTAGCTCAGCTGAGGTTTGCCTAGAACAAAATTCCATGAGTTGGTTCAAAAATAGGTGGTAGTGTGAAATTCATCACACTCCAATATTGGAAGTAACTCAGCTTAAGGGGCTGTGCATGAGAAACAAATAGAATTTAAGATATGGAGAAGTTATGCTAGGTTTAGGCATTTATTATGTCTTGCCATCTCATTACTTTTTCACTGAAGGCAGATATGGAGAATATTTCTGACATGCAATGTTAGTGAAAGAGGACGGAATTTATTAAACAAAGGAGGAAGAATATAAGGAAGACAGATAAGATACAGTTAAAGAAGAAAAAAACAGTTTGCCAAATCTCTTTCAGATGTATGTTGTGACATATGAGTTTCTGGTAGGACTTTTATGATCATATGACTAATCTGGAAGGCATTAGTAGCTAGACACCAGCCTTCTGCCAAATGTTCCACTTAGCACTTCTATGTTCTCTTTCCCCTAACTTGAATATGACATAAAATCTAAATGTTATTGAAGAATTTGAACAAAATAGTTAACAGACACAGAAAAAAAATTGAAGATTAGAGAACAGGTAGAATTATTTCTTAATTCTTCATGCAGTTAACACTCATGGATAATAAAAAACCAAACAGAATATTTGAATAATTTATTTGACATTAAACAGACACTTTAATTTGGTGGTTTTTTTTTTTTTTCCTATGAAAGGAGATGTCTTTTACAATGTATGTGTTCAGGTAGTTAATAAATTTTGGAAGAAAAGAAATTTGGAGAATAAAGTATCAGTTTCTGCTTCCACATCATAGTAATAGTAGTAGTAATAGATATATTTTATCTCAAATGAACAATTTATATTACACAATTTTAACAGTCTCTGTGTTGAGAGTTCTTTAATTTAAAAATGGATACACAGTTTCTCTTTTTAATGAGAGAAGCTCTTCAAAGGGAATCGCGATTCTCAACCAACGCAGGATCGTGATGACTCCGCTTTTCACCCTCAGTTTTGTGTAGGATGCAGATTTATATTCTGCAGATCCTCTGAATAGTGAAGGAAATGTATCAAAGAAGAGAAAGACTTCAATACATCGATGTCTTCACACCACAGGAATATCCTTCCTCTCAATTCCTCCAAAACTGGACTAAAAATTAGGACAAAATCCCCAGAATACCCAATATTATGAATAGTTAACACAACTGTGGCATTAAATTAGAGCTTTAAAAATGAAAAAAATCCCTGTAAAGGGGGAAACCTAGAATGAAAATCTTATCAGGATCATTAGCACAATCAGTTTTCCTCTATCTTAATTTTTTTCTCCTCTATATAGATTGGAGCTATAAATTAGCACAATTCACCACTACTAAGCATCCAGAGCTATGTCTGCCTTGAAATTGAAACTTCACTAATAATCAGCCGCATTACCTACATAAATATCTAGAAAGTGAATGTGGAAACATAAAGAATGTTTAATTTCATGTTAGCACACCCTTGGAAAGACCTTTGTACAGCAGAAGACCAACCGAGAAATACTGGTGAACTCCTGACAAGCCTGCTATCAAAGGACACATGTCTAGAAACAGGTATTGCTACTGGACACTCTCAAGATTCTTCTGCAAAAGGGGAGCACATATGGCCTGTTCTAGCAAAGACATGTTTTAATTCGACATTTAGTTGCACTCTTATACTTGTTCCAAAGAAAAAAAACCAAAATCAAAATTACAAAGGTTATCCTCATATTTATATATATATAGTTATTTTGAGTGAAAAAAATTCTACTGTTAAAATATAAAATAAATTGAGTGATTTTTTTCATGTATTTTCACGAAAAAACATCTATTTTCCCCTAAAACATTATTTAACTTTCTATGTACATTTACTATGCATGATAATGAGTGCATGCTTTTTCTCTCCCTCTCCTTTTCCACTTCCTTCTCCCCTCTCTCTCTCTCTTTCTCTCTCTGTCTATTTAGCATCAAACATATTCCTGACTGTAAGAAAAAAAAAAAAAAAAATGGAAATAGGCAGTACTCCAGGCTCTTTTAAGACTGTATGTATTTTTATTTGCTAAATGTACATTTCCACTTAAACTAAAGAAAAAACACCTCTATTTAATGCATTTATTGTGTTTGAAGTAGGTTTCAAAACCAGGAAAGCTAGTAATTTGCGTATGTCCCTCAATAATTATTATGAAAGGACATCTTAGGGTTTGAATTGCTTATTATTAATTTAAAAAAAGAATTCTTAGTTTGGCTTTTTCTCAAATTATGTTTTTGCTTTTGAAACACATGTTGAATGAATTCCAGTTAAATAAAGGATTTACTTGTTTTGGTGCTTATAATTCCGATGGAATTCTTTTCAACATTGGAGGACTGCTGTCAAGAGAGGACTTTATTGATACTTTTTAAACATTGTTCTATCTAAGGGCTAACAAGAGAAGGAACTTAATTTTGCTGAGAAGTTGGAGAAAATTGGATCTGATTTTTTTTCTCTCTGTAGTTTTTCTTTTTCCTAGCTGAGTCTTTTTGCATGCACATTGATTTTGTTGAAATGCTGAATAAAAGGTGCTTCACACAGCAGCCCAAACCCAGATGGTATTGTATTTTATCATGGAAACATTTTGAAATTGATGTCTATAAAAGTGTGTCTAGAGGTTATATGCTCCCACACCGAACCCCACAAAAGCGAGTTTTGTGCCAGCTACTGGTCACCTTTGATTTCCTCAGCCCCTTCAGAACAGGGCTGCAGAATGGCAGTGATTCCACCTCAGAATGGGCCCTATGCCCATGCAGAGAGTGCAATTGTATTTTCCCTCAAGTGCACATAATACTCTTGAACCTGATCCTGACTTTTTGAATAGCAGATCAATTCCTGCAGAAAGCATGTTCATACACGATAGTGTTTCCCATAGGACTTTATTCACTTTGTCACTATTAATCTGAGACAGCTGTTTCATACAAGTGATGCTTTTCCTTCTAAAACCACTTGTGAGCAGATAGATGTAAGAATATATAAAATTCAAGAAAGAGCCTGGAACAATATTTAAGAACCAGTCAGTTCACATGTCCCAACATTTCAATTGACACAGAACTTAATGTTCTACAGAAATAGGCTATTGATTGTCAAAAGTAAGTCTCTGTAATGAAAATACATTATTATAATGTAATGAATTCACCAGAAATACGATATACTTAAAAGATTGTCTACATATGTACAAACTTATATACAAAGGAGGAAGAATTAATAAATATGTAATATTCTTTCTCACCTCTTTTAATGATGTTTTTAACTTGTTGTGTATGCAGTGTTATTTTAAATATCCTCATTCCTTAATATTGCACAGATCTTTAAAATTTTCCTCTTGAAAAATAAAGAACTTTACATTTGTGTTAGTCCTACAATTTAAAACATATCAAATTGAGTTTTAAACTTTACTGTATACTACAATCAGAAAATAAATACATTTTTTATGGAAGAATATAAGACATGGAAGACATTTTTCAAACAATTCTACTTGATGACAAAATAATGGATATAATGAACAGCAGGGAATGAAAGAGAAGCTTGTGCTTTAGAGCAATATAATTATGTAAATTATCAACTGAGATATACATACTCGCTACTCTTTCATTTGTGGTTGTTTCTTTTTTTTTTATTATGTGCATAAAGAGTAACAAATGATTTTAAAATATTAATTGCAAGAAGCTCAATTAGAAATCAGTTGGGAGAAACCTTTGCATGAGTTTAATGGCATATGGATCTATCTTTTCTCAGAGATACTCAAGAAGATGTTGAGTTGTCCTGCAACAGAATCACAGAATCGCAGAAGATCCTGAGTTTGAAGAGATGCACAAGCATCATAAAACCTCGACTCCTCTCCCTGCGCAGGACACCCCAAGAGTCACACCATGTGCCTGAGAGCATTGCCTGAACTCTTCTTGAGCTCTGTCAGGCTGATGCTGTGACTGCTTCTCTGGGGAGCCTGTTCCAGTGCTCAATTAGACTTTTAACAAGAGTTTAGAGTATAACATGAAGAAAAAAGAAAGTAGGACCTGAAGACATCACTGAGATAAATGGCACTGAAGGCTGACATGACTGGCAAAAGAGAAGGAACAGGGAACAAGACAGTGTAATTTAATAAACATACCTAGGATGGCTGTACTTTATTTTCCACTGCTTTTTCTGCTTTTTCCATCCTTACATAGAGAGGATTCTTCTGCTCAGCAGTGTAAATTACAGTGGCTGCAGACTGAGAGATATGCTGGGGAGAGTCAAAACAGTATGCAAAACCCCATGGGAATAGAACAGCACTCTGTAGAGAGTACCATATGAAATGATTGCCATCTGAGATCTGACAGGAAAGAGAAAGAAATGTTGCCAACCTGAGGGGAAAGACCAAATGCTGAACAGCATTGGTGGAGCTCTGACCAAGTCAACAGTTTGGGGACTGACTTCGTCTTTCCTAGGTTACACCTAGGATTCTGTACTGTAACATTTACACGGAAGTTCTGGTTATGCACTTTAGCAAATTTCCCAAACATTTCTACCATTTTAGTTTCAGCCTGCCTTGTTATGAGTCCAGTTCCTACATCTGAGACATGAAAAAACAGCTGGATTTCAGATAATGGAATTGCAATGTGCACTGCTGGGCTGTGTTCTGTGGTGCCTTAGGTTTGCATTTCAGACAGAATTAATTTTCCCTGGATTTATTTTTCTAAAAGTTTGTCGTCCTACTTTCCTCATGGTATTTCACAATTTTTCCAGGAAAATAAAGCTTTTATAATTCTCAGGTTATGGCTCAATTATAGAAGAAACAAATGCCATTTATAAGCAGTCATAGTTACTTAAATATAAAATACCAGTTATTTAGATTTCAGCAATAGAATGTATTTCCAGAGGACAATTCAAACAATCTTAGAATAATTGGTATAATATGCTTTCAGACAGAGAAAGAACTTCTAGAACTTTATATCGTTAGTTGTAATGAATCTTAAAATTTATAGTGATTTTCAGAAACATTCAAGACTTTTAATACTTATATGAGGAATATAACATAACTAATGTGTGTGTGTATGTACTTTAGCTATAAAGTAAGGGTGTTAAAGCTTGGGCTTCTAGGTATGAGGTTGCCATGTTTGTTTCTCTTACTATCACTTTACCCTGCAAAACTAACCTATTTTGCCTAATATTAATTCAAACAGCAATTCAGAATAAAATGTCTTGCAGGAATAAACAATGCTTATGTTGGAATGGTAATATGCAGTGAGGAACAGAGAACACTTCACAATTTTGTACTTGCAAAGAATTTTCTGCCTAAAGCTTTGACCCGTGATGCTTGCTGAGAAATTGTTTTGCAAATTAGAAGAACTTAAGAAAGAAAGAAAAGCAAAAAAATATTTTATGTTAAAACTCTCAAGATTAAAATCCAAAAAACAATCCAGTCTTACGAACAAATGGTTCATAAAACAAAAAAGTTTTCAGTAAAATCCTAGGCCATTTTTAAGGTTGTAGTTGAAACTCACATGAAGTATAAATCTTGAAAGTCCTTTGAAAAGAAACAAGAAAATACATTTGAATTTATTATTTATTTCAAAAGTTGTGTTTAGACAAAGAAGACATTCAAGTGAAAACTAAAAACCTCCCAGTAAAGGTTAAAGGAAAGATACTCAGTGGCAGTTTAGAAATACTATTCAGAGCTACAAAGTCCAATATTCGAATTTCCTCATTTTACACCATTTCTACCACCTAGAATTCTGCAGTATTAATTACTGACCTGAGTTTAACAGGATTTTGATGCCTGTAACATTTGCTTTCCATTTGGATAATGTCTTTGCCATTGCCTTCATGAAGCAAGAATTTTGGCTAAAAAGAAACGTAGTAGGATATGACCAGTCCAGGCCACACAGCGCCAGCTACCTGTATAGGGATTGCCAGTAGCCTGCTGACCAAAGTTTGGAATCCTCTGCCTGAGTATCAGTAGCAAGTAAACATTAATATTGAAAAAAAAAAAAAAAAAAAAGTTGTTTTTTAATAAACAAAAAAAAAGTTGCTGTTGTATACAACTAAGAAGAATTTCCAGCACAGATTTACTGGAAGACAGAAGTGGTGTATCCTTAGCAGGGCCTGCTGTGGTACACTATGTCGTGTGATGAGTTAGAAAGTTGTACCAAAACAGAGATCCTTTTTGTCCATCAGCATCGTGGATGGATCTAACCGTGCTTCCTGGATCACTTCAATAAAATTAAACACAGCTTGGTAAGCATTTTGGTTTCATTACAGAAAGTAAAAACCGAATAATCTGATGTCTCTTGTCCTTTCCAGCAGCTCTATCAGACAGTCTGAACCTTTCAAATGTTAACTTTACTTCATTAAAAACATCCAGCCTTATGGTAAAGTTTAGATGCTGTAGACTTTTCCATATGGCATAGTAACTGTGTATATATTTAATGTATTGGCACACCCACAAATGAATAAAAAATGTAAATAAATAAAAAACTGCTCTTAGTAGAGAAAACAGTAGAACTGTAATTTTTATTTTGAAAATATTCGTCTTTCTTCCCCCTCAAAATATTTTACAATAAATATTATGCACTTCCTGGAAATAGAAGGATAACAAAATATTTTAAATTTCTTTTGCTCCCAAGAGTCAAAAAAATTTCTGTAGAATATTTGGTGCAAAACATCCCACAAGTGATACAACCATTATAAAGCAATATTTTGGTAAACTTTGAGAGATAATATGTCCCACAATTGTATTTAATGCTACTATTGCAGTTATATTCAGCGTTATTAGTTTACTGGGGCAGGGATAAGGTGAGAAACACCAACTATGGTAATGTCAGTAGAAATTTGTACGCCATCCAACGTCATTTGTTTTCTTCTGATATCTGTGCCCCACTGCAGATGTTAGTGTCAACCTCACTGAAATTATTGTAGGATTTCTTCAACATCAGACAGGCACAGAGATAGTAAAAAGACCTTTTAAATGCGGAATATTGTTTTAGTCTCACAATGATTTCAGTACCAGCAATACTTCATAAGCTAGAAGTGATAAATATTCATGTGCATTAAATATATTCATTTAGTAGAATTATTCATAGAGAGGGAAATTATGTAGTCAGTTTCTTTTGGAATCAGTGTAGTTTTAAATGAACAAAGATTGTATGACTTGGCCTGTGTATTTAGCAAGATAAATAGCCTGTGCTCAGCACCATGTCACTTTTTGGTGCTTCAGTGATTCCACTTCTCTCTCCCACACACACAGATGTAAAGAATGTGTTTCTTCCGCTGAGGTCAGCTTACTTCTATGCTTTTCTTACCAAGAAAGAAATATGATTTTAGGGGTCTACACCTGTCCCACAAATGCTCCAGCAGGAGTAAGTTTGGGCCAAAAACCACCGACCTCTTCCGAGAGCCTGACTGAGTTATGGAGTTAGAATCTGCCTATTGCTTGCAATGGTTTTGACTGAAACTTCCAGAACAGCCAGGATCAGTTTCAGCAGCAGTCAGCTATGGCAGCTGGATGTAACTAGGTGTACATGAAGAAAATATGTGGAAGTATAAAATAGGAAACATCTTACAGGTGCGTGCAGTCTCTGATAACTTTTCTCTGAAACCGTATTCACAGAGACAGACTAATGGCTGCAGGCTTCCAGACAGTAGATTATAAAGAGTTTAAATCTTTATTTCTTTCCTTTTTTTTGTGATCAGAGTTGCTTTTATGTAGAAAAAAATTAGAATGTAGAATCCTTTCCTTGCGTAATAAGCATGTTGCAAGTAGTGCAGAGTCATCAAACACACCGTTTGTCAGGCTTTTAACATTAGAGATTGAAAGAACTGTAGCATACATAGAATTCCGAGCCAAGAAAATTAGTTTTCAAATTCCCAAACGTGTACCATTGTGAGAGACAGGCAGCAGAAGTACACTACACACGGTCTATATATTTGCCCACTGTTGCATATTAGGGCTGTGGAATATGCATTACTTTAGAGGTACAGCTATCTGAAGTCTGTAGGAAATTTAAATTTGCTGCTATGCAGTCATGGGAAAGTTGGCAGATTGTAACTATAAAAAACGTAATTAATGTTCCCAATAGAGTTTTAAATTAGATGCCTTCAGCTCTTTAGTAACCTGGGCAGTCCATTAAAAATAATATGTGATAAACTTAATGCTGTCTGCTTGCACAATCAAAAATTCATGATTCTATTTTTAAAGACTGCTGAAACACCTAATATTTGATATTTCTTTTCATATTTGTAATCGTGAAAGTTTCATTTCAAGCAAAAATTATCAGCATGGAATTAGGGATTATATATTTTTGTGGATTCCTTGTTCTCTGTTTAATAAATCTTCTAAAGAACAATAATATGACATTTCTTAAAAACACACACACTGAGATTTTTTTTTTTTTTTTAAATGACTCTTGACATTTTTCCTTTGAATGCTTCTGAGATTTCCTAGTGTTAACAGCAAGGAACAAGCCAGGGAGATCTCCACAATGGCAAGCATCAGCAGCAGAATGAAAGAGTGCCAGAGGGCCTGTCTTGGGGTCCAATCTGTTCAGAGAAGAGACAGCAAACTGCTGTTGCCAATTTACATACCTTTGCTTTGCTTTGAGGCACAGGACACAGAACTGTGTCTGCTGAGAGCTGCATCATATGCATATTTATCTCAATGTAGTAAGTATAGGGAGTTAAAGAAAACAAAACACTGAAAAAGAATTCTACCCTAGCAACATCAAGATCAGAAATACAAAAGACCTTACCACAGAACAATTGATGAAAGACTTGCGGTGTAACCTGACCTTTTGATGGAGAAACCAAGACTAAAGTCAGTCTGGATTCCACGGCACACATAGAAAGCTCACATGCTTTATGCATGCTCTTGTTATTGTTGTTGTTTTGTTAAAGCAGCTGTGGAAGCGCCTTGTAGAGATGATGATAAAGATAAGAAACTATATGCCTACCTTATCAAAGGGCAAAATGATCGCATGCATATTTTTAAAACAGAAAGGAGACATTCTTCCTCTTACAATTCTGTTGTGTCTGTTTTAAATCAAGAAAATGGAGGAACCAAGGAAACCATATTCAGAAAATGTTTTTATCTCAGCCTGCTGATCACTGACAACACTGCTCCACCCAGAAGAAAGAATTTGCCTGCTAATCACTGATGGCAGTACTCCACCCAGAAGTAGAAATTACGGATGGTTTTGATGACATTGTAAAATGAAATCTGAGAATTCAGAAATCTTCCAGCATAGAGATGTGACATTTCTAAAATACTCTGCTGTGTGAATTCCAAGGTAGCCTTTCACTGATGAAATAAAGAAGCCACAATATTCAATCAAGTTATATTTTTTGCATTTTAGCTTCTGATTTCCCATTGGGGTCACATGATTGCTCTTAATGCAATTTTATGAGCTTAAATGACTGGTTGAATATAAATCTTAGACTGCTATACTTTAAGTATTCTAATTTTAAAAAAAGTCGTGTAACAGTATCTGCTATACAGAATGTATTTTTTAAAAAAACAGAACACTTGGCAAGATTTTGTCTTACAGTAAAGCATCAAACTGAAAAACATTATTTAACCCACTATGATGTGTTTGGCAGCTGGATCCAGTACATTCCTTGGGAACTTGTGAGAGTACACAGGAGGAATTCTTTCTGTCTTGAAGAATTTGATAATGCTTACAACATGTCACCTTTGCTATAGCTTGTTTGTTAATTTTTTTCTTGGAATAAAATGTTTCTTGGAATGTTTCCCTTGAAATATATGCATTGAGAAGAACAAAAAGCATAATTAAAAATCCCCTCATGTCTGATTGGCCTCTAGAGAAATCATAGGAACCCAGGATCTTTTGTTGTTTCTTCTGAAAGATGACAAGTTCACTGTGAGCATTTGATGGTATACTTATTTAGACTGGTTTTATAGTGTTACTGTAGTTCAAAACTCCTGGGTTTAGGAAAAAATGCGCTTTTTTTGCTTTTTTTTTTTAACTTAACACAGTTCATAAACAGTCTATTGTAAACTTTAAATATATTTTAAATCTCTTGAGAAATGGAATTAATGCACATTCCATGTGCATGAAATCAATAAGCTAAGAACACAATAAGATGTCTCTATTTTTTGACTCTTAGTTCTGTTCTATAAAGCATAGTGGACGCTGTGTGGAAAGTAAACTGTATCATATTGTTAGGATGTCAAATATTAAGTAACAACCAGTAGTTATATATACTCATGAAGTACAGTTGATGCTTATCACCTTTTGAGAGTGACATCTGCAGTAAACACAAGCTGAGGAATTAAAAGCGATTGGACTCAATTATAACTTTGTATAAACAAATGCTTTGAGTCTCCCACCTGTCATTACAATCTTTCCTTCTCTCAGAAATGGGTGAAATTCTCAGGGGAACAGGGAATCTGAGGCTTGTGTTCAGCTGATAGAATATAGGAACAACATCCGGGTTTAAATCTTTGTGTGTGAGGTCACTAGGTCAAATTAAACTTGTTAGTTTAGCCTAGCTTAATATAAAATATGTTAATTTCTATGAGTTTGTTCCTTTATCCTGTGCAGCCTAATATATACCCACAGCACTCAGGACAAGGTTCCTATAAAAAAAACCCCTGAATTTTAAATGGAAATAACACCAAGTCTTAGAACACAGTACTTAGGCCTTTCTTCAAAGTGCTTCTCACCCAGCGAGAATGCATCCAGTGCATTTGTCTTGTTTTTCTTTATTGATTTTGATCTTCAGTGCTTGCTTAGGTTGTTTTACTATCTTTAGATGTTTGTGCTCTTTTCCTAGAGAAAAAAATGTGCAGATTCTGACAGATATTCTAGAGAAGCCGTGTTAAATTTAGGGAACAACAATAGGAAAAAATAAGTCTGTAGTGCATCATGGAAGATTGTGTTTCCATGTAGAGAAAAAAGTACCAGATAAAACAATGGTACTATATTCATTAAATGTATAAATAGATAATTTGTAAATGTAAATTAAACGTATAAATAATTTCTTTTTTCCCCTTAGGATTCTGTTTTTTATTTATAATAAATAATCTTATTTTTACAATTATAAAAATCACATATATAGACAATATCAGGAATTTGTGCAGTAATGTCAATTAGTGAAATGATTACTACATTAAATTACAGTATTAACCTTCTAACAAAACAAAAAACTCAGTAGAATATTATATAGATGATAGCAATTCACTTTTTTTCCCCCTTACCTCAGACCCAGCAAATATTCGTTTCCAAGTTTCTTACACTGAAATTACAGAATCCTCTTTTCGAGTGTTTGATCAGCTAGGGGTAACACAGTGTGGCTTTAATTTTTCATGAAATGGAGCATGTCAGGTAGCTAACAATCAAATTCATTTTTATGTACTTATTGCATAAATTACTCAATAAGAGTGGAAAGGAGAGTTACTCTCTATCATTTTTAGAACACGTTCCAACAGCTTGTCTTTGGAGTTAAATAGAGCTGTCTTGATCATTTTTACATATAGACTTCTTTGAACACTAAAAAGAATTATAATCACCTGATTATAAATTCACTGTTAATATAGCCTTAGAGCTGAGAACATTTCACTCCAGTAGTTAATTTAGTCTGTGGTAAATTCTCACTGTTATTTAATGTCATTTATCACCTGCTGTTTTGTCTTACTGTGAACATCCTGCCTGCCCTGTACAGTCTACAGTACATGGACCTTCTGTGACTTTAATGTACTCAGAACAAAGGCTCCAAAGTGCTTCTATCGGGAGGATTTGGCAACTTGCCTTAGATATATTCAAGCCATTTTGCTGCCTGTCACTCAGTGCTTTACAAATTGAACTCTGAGGAGAGGTAAAAAGGGTCTATGAGGCATTTTTTTTCTGGGAAGAATATGCTAATAAAGCGCCATCAGCAGGAAGCAGGTTGTGTCTGAAAGAGTTTTGTCAACTCTGAATTAATTTTGTGTGTTAAGAAGCACGGGGGTGCTTCTAGAGCTGGTCTGTGGTAATTAATCCTTCCTGTTTCTGGAAGAGGAGAACTGTAATAAATGCAGCCCAGATTTAACAGATGTGTGAACACAATGTCTGCTTTATGAGGAGTAAAACAAAATTATGTGTATAGAACAAAAAATGTTGATTTAAAAAAATTAAAACAGTATGGAAAGTACTAAGATCAGAATTCCCAGTGCTTATGCAAATACTGTATTCCTTTAAATGTTACCAGACAGTATGGTTATAGAAACATCTGCCGGAGTGGTTGGATGCTGTGAAGAGAAAGAAAAGGACAGATGTTACTTGTGCTTGTAAAAACACCCTACCAAAAAATAGATGCACGAGATCTGAGCCACAACCTGCTTAATCGAGGTGATTATGGAAGCTGGACTAACAAGATGGAGAGTGGTAACGAACTATTCCGAGAATCTTTGTAATCTCTTCATAATATACTTTAAAAAATGTTAAGGATGGTTATTGCAATACAACGTTATGATTTCAGTACCCTTACCCTATGTGGGACCAAGATCAGGGCTGGACAAGGGGAAAATATATTTGGTGCTACGTAAAGAGTTTTAGAACACATATGTAATATCTTACTAAAATATCTTAGTCATACTTGCCTGTAAAGTGTTACTTCAGTGAAGCATGTGATCATTTGTAACAAGTTTCAGATATTACTGAAGTCCATTACATGCCTCTCATTTATTTCAGTGCCCATCAGATGCCAGGGACAGTGTCACCTCTGAAGAACATTACAATCACACAGCTAACTCCTGAATTTCCTGTCCAAAACATATGAAAGAACTTTTCCTTCAGACCTAATTCCATGTTTGATTTTGTTTGAGGGACTGTTTTGTCTATGCTTTTAATAAATCAGAAACCCCCCAAACAAATAAGCAAAACTACCAAATAAACAAAACTCCATCCAAAGAGAAAGAACATGTTCTCCATGATCCATTGATGATGTTTTGTCCTATTCATAGTGCATGTCCTTCATTTAGATATGTCTCCACAATGAATAGTTTTAAATGTTACGTAGCCAAATAGATGTCTTAATTAATTTAGCAGGAAAAATAACTTTGAGGCTTATTGCTGGTTCAGCCCTCACACAAGAAGGAGAATACCTAAGCACACTTCATCTAACGTTTGACACAATTCCCATTTACTAGGAGAGCTTTAAGGTTGTTTTAATTTTCTACCTCATCTTTCACTGGAACTCATAAGCATATATACTTCTCTGACACTTTTCAATACTTTGTCTTTAAACATCAAAACTTCTCCTGAATTTGAGTAAATACAGTACTAACAATGTATTATTAATACCTTAATATTAGCTGCTTTTATTAAAATGTCTATAAAGACAAGTGAATCTAAGCAGACTGAATTACATTTCCATGTGTAAGTTAAAATAATAAAATCTACAACTTGTGATTCATAGGAATTCAAACCTTTTCAGTCATTATTTTCAGCTAATAAACCTCTAGTCAATAGATCTATTTCAATTACAATTCAGTTTAAAATATTATATCTGAAAGATTTTTCCACTGTTTAATTTAGGATTATGGAAATGTTGTTAAGAAAATAAAGCTCACAAACACTGTATGATTGTCAGATTCTGAGCAAAACTTCAGTGCCAGCTGCAAAAATATTCCAGATTTCTGCATTGAAATTCTAGGATCTTCAACCCAGATTTAGAAAGTATTACCTGTTTCTCCTTTCACAATAATTCGTGTCATTGGTAACTTTATGGAATTTTGTTTGCCAATGAAATAATTTGTTTATTGAATAATTAAATTGTTTTTCATGGCATGTGTTGGTAACTTATAAACATTTAAATATAAACTGAACACAGCAGATAATTTTATTTAAAACGTTCTGCAGAGGTACAGTTTTGGGTAGACATGCATCTCTTTAAAATGCAACGTTTTTGAATACCAGTAATAGGATTTCAGTTATGTGAATTTGCATACTTAAATGATTTATTAGGAAAAATGGACAAATTATATATTTGGAAAAGTGGGAAAAGGGCAATCACTCACAGTACCAAATCATGATCTTCCTGACTTCAATGTTCTTGATCATTCTGTGGAGACACCTCTTTTATTTTTTTGTGTTTTTTTAAATCTATTGACTATCAGCTCCTACTGACAGATCCTCTAACTTGTGCCAATGATAGATGCTTAAAATAGTCCCAAATGGAAAGTGTGAATTTTCATTCAGTAGCCAAATTCACACATGGTGTATATCCACTAAATCCAGAAGACCACCTTAGATTTACTCTGTCTAAATCAGTCTTGGATTATTCTCACATTTCACAAAATTTATAGCACATGTCCTTTTCAGTTTAAGAAGAGAGATGTGAAGTGTTGTTATTATTATTCTTAACCAGATGCTCAAGGAAGAGGTTAGGTCACAGGATCTTTTTCCATCATTCTTGCAAATCACTTGGCCAACTACCTTGCTTGGTCTATTGGGGCCTTCTGTAATGTAAAGCTCTAAGCAGTTGGCCTGCTGATATCCCCTAGATCTCACATCTATTCTTGTGTCATTGAATATTTAGTGAAATTTTTCAAGTAGTCATGGTATGCTTCTCCTTTTTACCTTTATAAATTTAGAAATTAGAAATAAAAATTCTGTGCCTCCCAACTCGGAAGAAGAAATAATTACTTATTTTGCAATTAGTGCTGAAAACCAATTATTTTGAGAAGCTTCTGTTCCGTATTTTGAGGTTTTACTCCTTATTCTGCCTTTTTTTGGAATTGCCAAAAAAATACTGACTCCTTTTTTGACAAAGGCTTTGATTTTTCATTTAGAAATTAATTGGTTGCTTTAGAGGAAAAATGTTTGTTTTCTGTTTGGAAAGTTATTTTTTAATGTGGTCAATTGCCTCATACTTTGTAATCAATTTCTGGTTAAGTTTGTGCAAGATGCTTCAGTGAAAAAATCTGGCTTTCTGTCTCGGCTGGTGTTTTTTCCTGCTTTACCACTTGTCTACACTTGGTAGATTATCTTCTCTTTGAAATAAATCATGATGAGGGTGTTTTTGTCATTATTCCCGTATTTGTTCCAGCTAATTACAAAATGAGAGTAGGACTGCTTTTATTCACCCAGAATTACTTCCCAAACTGACCTCAACAAGCACAGTTTCTCATGAAATCCAAACATTTTTATTGGTACCTGACCTTTTTCTGTATGAGATTAGATAGTGTAGTATGTTTCCAATGACAAGCCCTTCACAAGTTTGGAGACGATGATGAAAAATTTGTGGTAATGTCCTTGATGAAACAAAAACAGTCTCATCATTACCATGCAACACATTTGTGCTGGGTTATAGGGAATGAGGCTCCATCTGGCTGGCAGCTGGCCGCCAGGGGTGTTCCTCAGGGCTCAGTTCTAGGGCCGGTTCGATTCCATGTGTTACCAATGATCTGGCTGCAGGAGTTGAAAGCACCATCAGCAGCTTTGCTGATAATACCAAACTGGGAGGTGCTGTTGACTTTCTTGAGGGACAGGAAGCCTTTTAGAGGGATCTAGATAGGCTGAAGCTCTCATCACAGAAGCACTGGGCAGTGATGAATGGGACAAAATTTAACAAGTCCATGTGCCAGATTCTGCTCCTACGATGCAGTGATGCTGGATTTAAACTAGGAGAGTGGCTGGAGAGCAGCTCTGCAGCAGGGGATCTGCTGGTCATCAGCAGTCTCAGTGGGAGTCAGCAGCGTACCCTGGTAGCCAAGAGGGCAAATACCACTCTGGGGTGCATTAAACATGACCGACTGGTTGAAAGAGGCGATTATCCCTCTGTATTCAGCATAACTGTAGTCTCACCATGAGTGCTGCGTGCAGTTCTGGGCCCCACAATTTAAGAAGGATGTGAATGGCCTTGAATGTGTCCAAAGGTGTTCAACAAACTGGTGAAAGAACGTGAAGGAATTTTCTATCAGGAGCAGCTGAGGATGCAGGCTTTGTCTATTTTGGACGAAAGACTGATGAGTAATCTCATTGCACTCTTCAGGTTCTTGGGGAGGGCAAGTGGAGAGGAAGTTGCTGATCACTTCACTCTGGTACCCAGTGATAGGACACGTGAGAATCATTCAAAGCTGCAGCAGAGGAGGTTAGACTGGACTTAGCAAGAGAGTGGTCAAACATCTAAACAGGTTTCCTGGAGGAGTGGTTAATGTCCCAAGCCTGTCAGTGTTTAAGAGGCATTCGGACTGTGTCCTTAACATGCCAGTCCCTTTCAACTGAAAATAATTTCTATTCTATTCTATTCTATTCTATTCTATTCTATTCTATTCTATTCTATTCTATTCTATTCTAATTACTTGCAGTAGTTGCCTATTATGTTTTGCTTGGATGTTTACTGGCATAGATTAAACTTGTTTGAAGGATTTCTTGGAGATTTTTTGGAGGTGATTGAATTTTCCAGGGTTTCAAGGCAGTGTAATCACGAACATGGTGCTAGAAGTTGTGGTTTCAAAGATGTTATAAAGTATTTGAGAATAACAAAAACTGGTGGGGGTAGTGGATACAGCATATTTGGCATGTAGGTGAAATGGAAATGAGTTGATTTTATTTGGGTAGTCTTTGTCTTACTTGGATATGAGTATCTGAGGCAAGTATGCTCCTGTTTTTAATTCATTCAGATTTTTGCATTGCAGTTATATCGACAAGTATACCTGAAGCATAAAATAGGAGTTCCTATACTTGTGTCCCTTTAAGTCTAGGTAAATAAATGTGACAATCAAACTGAATTTGCACACTGCATCTGCTAAAAGCTGACACCCACTTTGAAACAACTTGCACCAAGCAATTTCTGAAACACTGCAAACTTCCTCCATCTACAAGTAATTCTAATAAACAATGCCCTATGAGCTACCTCTGAATGTCTAAAGGAGGAGACAAGGTGACCACTTTAAATTGCTATCGACAAAAGCAATAACAATATTGCTGTTAAAAGGACATGGTGCAGTAGATAATAAATCTCAAATGTTTAGTATAACTGTCAAACACACATTATTCTGGACTTCTACTTAGAAATGTTTTCAGACCCTAAATTGACACTTAACAGTGTGTAATGTCCCTGGGGCTATTTCATAGGGCAACATTAGCGATGAAGTATGCAGAACTGTGCTTTTCTTCTTTCACTAGTCACAGTGTAGCTGAGATGAAATTTAACCAAAGAAGAATGATTCTTCAGGAGAAAAGAAAAACCAATAGGTTTATGCCATCTTTGTTTAAAGAAATAAAAAAACCCCAAAACCTAACCAAAATGCTAATATCACTCCACTGGGAGAGTATTCACTTTGCTTCCCTTTCCATGACTCAACTTCAATATGAGGCAATTTGGCAGAGCAATTGAGCACCTATGAAGTGTTACATTAGCAATAATGAAGGATTATAACTGCAGCTGGCTGGGGTGGGGGGGAGGGGGTGATATGTTTTGGTTTGGTTTGGTTTGGTTTCTTTTTTAGTCTTGGCTTTTAACCTTATGTGAGTTGTGAAGTCTACCCTTAAAACATCTGGGCTTCTTACTGAAACAATGGCATAGTTTCTGCAGTAATCTTGTATAATTTCTGATGAATGGTAGGGTACATTTAAGCAGTTCTAATGGGGTGAGCAATATTATTTTAAGGGGCTTTGATCATTACTTATCTTGCTGCTGATTATAGGAATCTCGTTGGAAGCTTTCAAAGGATTTTTAATTTTGAATCTCTTTATGTCTTCAGCTTAGTGATGACATTAATTTCCCCTATTGCTTGTGAAAGGAAGCATAGTTTTGTTTCAGATGTTTTTTGTTCCCTGTGTCATGTCTTTTGTGCATGCAGATGGGACTGATTAATTCTGTGGCCTTACTTTTAAAAAATAAAATAAAATAAAATAAAATAAAATAAAATAAAATAAAATAAAATAAAATACAATAAAATAAAATAAAATAAAATAAAGTAAAATAAAATAAAATAAAATATAAAATAAATCAAAACAAAATATCATGGAGTGGTAAGCATAGCCACTTCTGTTAAAATCTACTAGTAATGAAGGGAATGTGGTTTTTACCTTAGGAGCAATACAGTTAACATGTCTCTGTATATGAGGTCTGTGTGGATTTTTTTCTCAGTTTATAGAGTATTCAGGATTTTTTGCAACATGTAAGCTTCGCTAAGGGGAAATTTGTTTCTGTGCAGAGATATGTCACAGGCCACTTCATCTCTTGAATCCTATTTAAACCTTCAAAATAAGGTTTAAGTGGCATATAAGTAAGGCATTAGCCTCCACCATAAGGTAAATTTCAACCTTTGCGAATTAGCAGTTTTCTTTCCATTTGACAATAACTGAAGAACACCTAAGATTAAAAATTAAAGTAAGGGTCATGCACAAATGATGGCATTAAGAATTTTAATTGACATTATTCTATATTTAAATAGAGAAAGGCTAACATCTAATTTAAATAACTTTCATTTATTAGGACTTCTGAACTAAGCATAGTGCTGAATATATGCATTTCAATCTTGGAGAAATTTCTTTCATGCAATAACATAAAATTGAACTTGTGTATTTAGATCTAAATAGTCTTGGCTTTGTTTTTGGTTTTGTTTTGGTCTTTTTTAATTAATATTAAGGTTTACTGAAACCAGTCAATAAATACCATTAAGATAGTGCCTTTTTCATTCTGTTCTTGCTAAGATAGATGCTGAATATTAATTTCATTCTCTATAATGCACTGCAAAGCACTCTAGGACTGAGAAAAAGAAATCCCTTTCTACACAGAATAAGATTAGAGAGGACATCTTAAAATCTTCTACATGCCGCATTAAACTTATTTTCTTAGTGGAAAAAGTAAGCAAACAAAAAACTTTCCCTCCAATTTAGAACTGAAGCCATGTAAGCACGGTGTAACTTCAGATTTCTCGAATCACTTTAGCTAGAAATTGTAAATGCAACAACAAAGAGAAAAATCCCCAAAACAGAGCAAAAGACCCCACTGTACCCAAAAATATTTGTTTTGGTATATGTACAGGAATAGCAAGCTCATTTACAAATAAAAAATTTAAAAAAAAATTAAAACCCTTAACTTGTAAACTGAGAAAGGAAGGAAAAAGTACCTCCATTATTTAATGTATCCATAACAATTTACCTGACCCAAGTTTCCAGTACATTTTTTACCCAAGAAGTTGAAGCACTTCAAATTACACTTTGTACTAAGTAAAGCAAATCATGAGAAGTTTCATGCCTTCTTGTTTTTTATTATTTTTTCTTCTCCATAAAAAAATTAAATTGAAAGCTTCCTGGCCTTTTACTCTGGCCACAGAGTAAAAAGTTCTAGAATAAATGCTTTCTATTTTCAAACAGAAGAAAAAATTTCCTGTCTCATCAAGGCAGTTAAATCTTACAATTTTTATTGATAATAAAGTGGGTGGAGGGGTGTGTGTGTGTGTGTGTGCACATTCCATGCCTTCAAATTAACTTCATGATTAAAAACAAGTTCAAAGCTGCCCAGGTGAATTAGAAAAAATGACTGAGCTGGAAACCACAATAAGTAGTATTTTAACAGCTTAAAAAAATCCTGTAGATAAAATTGCATGAAAAATTCACTTTTATTGTCATTGTTATCCTTCTGTGGCTTTGGATATCGCACTGAGAAAAATGAAATAATCTTTTGTGTTCACTGGGAGGCTTTGAATCTATCAAGTAGAATGGTAATTGCAAAATGGCATGTTTATAGAAGTAATGTGATTTTTTTTTCAATTAATGAATGAATGGATGTAGACTCTAACTTTGCATATAATTTTCAATAACAAATTTTCAGGCCATGTGAACTGACTGCTTGAATAAATGAAGCACAAACTACTTATTTAATTGTAAAATGCCTCTAATTTATGGTATTAATTGTATGTTTCTGCTTTAGCCTGTTCTTAAGTATCTGAAAGAGAAGATTTGGAATGCACTACAACTTATCATTTCCACCTATACATATTTTAAATAATCAGTTTCTAAAGTTCAGCCACATTCAAACTATACAGTAGATTAAGGCAGAAAATGTATTTTAATTTCATGGTGCTGAGTGTGAAGAAGAAATGGAAACAGGCTGCAGTGGAAATACTGGACACAGCATTGAAGAGTTACAAAGGTAATTCTGGAAGAGTTTGTGCAGTTGTCTTCAGATCACCACTGTCAGTCACCACTTACTCACTGCACGCTGCAACATTTGCTGTGTTTTTCCATGTTTGCTGTCCTCTGTAAAGAAAAACATGTTATGTATGTTATGTCCCATTTTACAGGCTCCCATAGCTGCAGATTGGGACGTATTGTGGATTCTTCCAGCAGCAAAACCCACAGGGCTTCATCTTTGTCCCAAACACATTTTATGTAACCCATTTTGTTACTCCCACAGAACTAACACTTTTTCTCATTAGATCAAAGCATGAAGCCCTTTATGGTTACAAACTGTTGATTTATATATCTGACATGCATTGCTTTGCTTTTATCAGCTTTTAAATTTCTTCTTTACTTCATCAGTTCTGAGAACTTTTTCAGTGCCTTTGTGCTTCACGGGACATCTGACAATGACTATGAATAAAAATATGCCCTTGGACAAGTTCCTAGGCTTTCTTAAAACTAAGCAATAGTGAAAGAAGGAAAGGAATATGATAGTATCAGCAAATATAACTCCAAAATACTTTTTGCATAAGCTAAACTCAATTGAATGTCAACCTTGTAAAAATGTATGAGTTCACCCAAGTTGACCCACTGTCAATATCATTCAGAAAAGACAAATAGACTCCTGGACTATATGTATTTCCCTTGAAGGTCCTCAGAATTTTCACGTTACCTGTCTATTTTCGTTGTCCTTTTTGTGCTTTAGTAACCAAAACTTGAAAGTACTAGATCATTCCTTTCACCTGCCTTCTCAATGTACCACATCATCAAATCTCTTAAGTTTTGATTTTGAGAACAAATCACTATAAACACTTTATATGCCTACATAAATTAGAATTTAAGTGTTAAGAATACAGTAGTATAAATACTTTAGACAGCATATCTTTCAAATAATATATATCCCATTTTATAGTAGCAGTGACTGCAAGCCACAGCAGAAACAGAGAATGCTGGATAGTATGTCCATGTGTGATCTTATTCCAAAGGGATCATAAGTAAAATAAGCAAGACAAGATATTGGAATATTATTAAACTCTTTACACATTTATAGAAACAGCAAATCAAACTATAAAGCTCTTTTTTGCATTAAACCACCATAAGGTTGAGCAGTGAGTGTTTTATAGGATTTATATTGCAATTATGTATGTATTAATTTGATAATGTTGAAAGTGAAATGCATTAACATGCAGCATCTATGTGTGATATTGAAAGCCATAAAATTTAGTCAGTGTTTTTCACTGTCCCTGAGTCTTTCCAGTAAATAAAAAAAGAACAATGACTACTCTGTCACCCCGAAGGCCAATTAAGATAGTAGAAATTGTGCCTAAGCAGGTAAATTCTCTTACCCCCAGACACATGTAGTAGTATTAGAACTACTCATTTGGAATTGCTGAATCCTGAGCGGTGACTCTATACGGTCTCTAAGCTTTCTGCTTGGCTAATTCAGGCTAGGTCAGGAACCATGCCAGCTGTTTAACAGCATAGAGTATCGCATGCTAGTGCTTGCAAAAATAATCAATCTATGCCTGAACATGAAATAAATGAAAGGAAATAACTGTACAGCAGGATTTCAGTAAAACCACCTAAAATCAGGAAGGTTGAACTCTGAATATTTAGTTGTATGTAATATATGTTGACACTGATCTTTTACTTTTGTATTTGAGCATGTGCATGCAGATAAGTGTCTGTGCCAAAAGTTGTATAATACAATAATTCAATTGATTCACAAAATGAAAAAATTGTTTTATCTGAGTGTGGTCTTTGATTTATTAGATTACAATGCATTCAAAATATAACATTGTACAGTATGAAAGAAATCCACCATCTTTATTCTTTATTAAATGTGAAAACATGAGATCTTATTTCTGCTCAGCAGCAGCTACTAGAAACTATTTAACTACACATTTGTAAGAAGTGCTTACTCTGCACCGTCTTAGAGTAATTTACTTTTTACAATAAATATCTCTTTGTGAAACTATCCAAAGAAAACTGTTAAGGTCCTAAAAGCTTTAGTATTTGCTTGATTTATCATTCTGTTCCTGATTATAATACATGTCATTCTTTTTATCTTATTGAGCTTTGTGATTGATATTCTCTTCTTTTGTCTGTTTTTAATGCTACTAGTCTCCTATTGTGTGAAGTTTTACAGCAAAAGTTGATCTACTATGCCTACTTGGAAATAAGTACCAAATAAAACATCATAAGTTCAGCAAAATTTTAGATGTGTACTCACATGAGATACTCTAATAAAATTATATTATTTTCTATAGTTTTATATATGATCAATGCCACCACATGTTCCATAACTGCATGATAACGTTATATATTGAACTATTCTTGGGGGAAAAATTAAGAAATAATTATATAAATGCTTCCCAAGATATTTGTCATCTTTCTTTTATACAGGCAATCAAAACAACCTCTGTTCCTGTTATAACAACTTACATATCTATAAAGATTGTACTAAAGTAATTATAATTTAGTTGTAGTTAAGAATATTTCTTTTTTACACTGTGGTTGGAAGAAAATATAATTATTCTTCCAAGTTCTGAGTATCAGTATTTTCCCTGAATTGACTAAAGAATAAATTAGCTATGTCCGGTGTTAAGCTCAGACCACATATATGCATATAAGAAGAAGAGCTGACCAAGCCATATGACTTCAAGCATTTTCATCATATTGTTTTTTACCCTGCCAGGATGTCATATGAACTGGGTTTAAATTAAGAGCAACTGGATTTAAATTAACAGCTATAGCTGTATCTGACAGGTGTTTGTGATTTCATAACAGTCAACAGCTCATTCTAATTCAGCAGCCATAGATATTTTTAATATTTTTTTCCACTTTTTAAGTTTTAATTAACAATGACAATGAGGATTTTTTACAGTTATTCCACCTCTGTTTTGAATGCACTCATTTTGAACTATCTCAGAGCAGTAAGATACACTGTTTAACTTATGTTAAGAATGTGAGCACTGACAAATTAATGGGAAATTAATCCAGTGAAAACTTCTTATGAATACTCTTCTTATCTAGGGAAAAAGAAAGCTCATTTATTTATTTATGTATATTTAAAACAGCTGCTGAAACTATATTAGCTCTCTGTATTTTAGATCTAATTCTTTCTGAAATTTCTCATTTCCAAGTCAGATTATGTTTTGCTGTAGGTAAAACTCTGTTTCACTATAGAACTACTTTCCTGTTGGAATATGCTTTATTTGAATTGTTTTTGACTGTCATGTGCCACATTTTACCTCCCTTATAGACAATGAAATATGGGTCGTAATTTTAACAGGGAAAGAAAGAAAGAATAATTACTTAAAGTTTCTCTTAAACTCATGGCTTTTTTTCTTTATGTGTACCTGTTGATGAAATGTATGGACAGTACAGAAAATAAATAAAGATGTATATCATAAACTACTTCCAACAACTTATAAAATGCTGTCTGGTAATATAAGAATATCAAAAACATTTCTAGTGTTTTTGCTGTGAGACATTGAAAGTAAAAAGTGCCATAGAGATCAAGAGAAGGTCTTCAACTGTTTGACATTCTTCTGAGACACATTTCACATTTTATTTGTTATTTTCTTGTGGTTGGAAATAAATTTAAACCTAGGAGTATGCTCCCTTAAATAAATTACATGAAATGGACTTACTGATATTCTCAAACATAATGTTAACAAATTGTTCTGGCTATATTAACACGTTGAATTTTGCAACTTCCTAAAACAACATTACTGGGCTTATTCTGAACAACTGAGATAAATAAACATGATATGAAAGGAAGAAAAAAATGTTTTTATATTTCTTTAACATCTACCACTGCTTTGTATGATAATGTGAGACTGTGGTGTGGACAAGCTCTGGGTCAAAAGAAGCAGAATAATACATAAAAGGGTTAGGAGCAAGGTCTCCACAGTGCTAGGGAGACACTGATTCTTCCAGCATAGGAACTAACAGTGGTATTTCCTAAAAGCATGTTGATGTTACTAAAATATACTTTCAGGTCGTTGTATGAAACACTGTGGGGGTAACAGAGCATTAAATGGCACCCTGTCTCCTCCTCGTCATCCTTGCTAAAGGAAACGCTAGAAAGATGATGTACGTTGTGAAAGCTGGGCGATTAATCTCACCTAAATTTTTCTCAAATTCAGATTAAGTTTCTTGTCTTTACTCCAATCAGTGGAGGCCTCACTGGGATGTGTTGTGGCATGTTCCAAAGTCTCAGCATCTCTATTTCCTGCACTGGTACCCTGGTGGAGCACACCACAGGTGAGGAGCAGCAAGGAAGGTCTTGTATGCCCTTGGGGCTTAGCCTCAATGAGGGTGCAACTAAACCCACACAGCCCTGTGAATCTGGAAATATTTAGAGGTGCAGTATCTCAGACATAACTTATCATAGTTGCTTTAGGTTTATTTTAGGATGAGAGTCGGGTAGTGAGATTGTCTGTGAAGCAGAGATTTCTACCTTCTTCAAAGCAATGCAGTGTAATCTTAAACTGAAGCCGGCATTTTTTTTCGACAAAGTTCAATGCAATGTAGCAGCAGGACTTTTTGGATTTTAGACTTAATAAAAGGACTAATCCACAAAACTTTCTTCTGAAATTCAGTCAGTATAATGAAAGTCACATTACTTAGAGTCCTTGTCATCTTGTTCCTGTATTTTTACAAAGTGTGAACCTTGGAGAGTTCCAAATTGCAATATGCATTTCAAAGAAACAAAACTATATCTTTTTTTTTTTTTTTTTAATGTAGTTTAGGCTTGATTTGCAGCTCAGAATACATCAGGAGTGGGAAAAATAGAGACTATTTTGACTCCTTAAATTGTATTTGCTAGTTACAATTTCGGAAAATGTTTTAGTTCAGATAATCGCAGGACTGGTTTCATTGATCTTTTTAATTAACTAGAAAGTAAATTTAAATGATGCTTTCTTCAAAAAGTTTCACTTAAAAATGAAAAAATATACAATCCTCATTGTAAGTGTTAAGGATAAATGCAAGCTTGTTTTTATGTCACTCCTCTTTTTTAAGTTCTCCCCTCCAGGATGATTTTATTAATTAAACTTGTTATCTTATTAACAGTTAAGACAGATTTTCCTGAAAGCATAATGAAAGCATTCTTGTTAAACCTCACAGATGTTCTGTTAAAAGTAGTGCACTTTTTCTCACTGTTAATGAAGTTCTATATAGTTACTACCTTGGTGTCACTTGAATGAAATGCTAGTAGCACCAATTTTAAATCGTTTTTAAAGTTTATCACGTACTTTTGACACAACCAGAGATTTACTTTGGTGACCAGAGAATACATTTAGTTTCTTCAGTGGCAAAAATATTTTTTTCAACTTCTGTATCTGTTCACTAATGTAATTCACGACAGAGTCTAGATGAAGAATTTTTATAAATATGTGTTATTTCATATTTACAATTTTTCCCCCTCCTTATAAGCTTTCAATTGCATCACTATTTAGTTATCATATAGCTCATGGAGACAGACAGTTGTGAGACAGAAAGGCAATGTTCTGTAAAATCATTATGTTGCATTCCTTCACTAGAAAAGAAGCTGTATTCATGTCCTTGATAAATAATTAAATGATAATTAATTTTTCATTCTTCCATCTGATACTCAGAAATGGTTGAAAAGCATATTTATTATTCACATGGAAGTGTCAGATTGCCCATAACTTGTTGTGTTTCAGCCTCAGTCACAGACAAAACTACACAAGTTCAGTGCTGTTTCGTTTTTCACTACTTTGCATGGTGTAAAAGAAAAGCATAACTGATGCAATGAAAAAAAAATTGATGGCCTAGAACCCGAAGGAGATATGTGCCTGCTCTCATCTTCTCACTCTGTACATGCGCAGCCCAATCTCGGAGACTGGCGGAGCACACTCTCTCCAATATCCGAGGCCGCTGGGGTGCCTGGAGAGTTGAGGCCTTTATGGAGCTATGAGATTATTATGCACTTTCTAGAGTTATATCCATCAATCTGGTCAGTATTCTGGAATGTCAGGGATCATCAGCATGGGTTGATAATCTTGCATATGTGAGACAGGCAATTTTGAGAACTTTATGAATGCATCTGTCTATGTCTGTCAGCGTTGGCTGTATGGTAATACAGTACCTGCAGGTGAGTTGAAGGTATAGTGAATTCCAGACCTAACTAAGGCTAGTTGTATATTTTCAGCCAGCTAATAATAATCAAATATTAAAAGACCGTATTCTGCAACTTTATTGCCTGTGTCTAGGAGGAAAATTTATTGACATTCAGGTGTTTGTTCTTACACATTAACCACAAGCCAGAAGAGCATGATGAAAAAGACAAGTAGTGAACTTTGCCCTTGGCGTGCAAACTAAAAAATAAATTAGAAAGCACATCAATGTAATTAATAACTAATAATAATTAATTTGTTGTTCATACTGATATTAATCTGAAGCATAAACTACATATTTCTTATTAGGAAAAACAATAAATTCCCCAACTATCTAATTGCACAAGAAAAAGTAATATTTTATTTTATATTTTCAGAGAAGTAGATCCTTTTAAACAATCCTTTAACTAAATGCATTATCCTAATCATTTAGTACTGGACAGAAATATCTTCTGTGCAGAAGGTAACCAACAAACTTGAAGCTAGCAGTTTCACCTGCATACCTGAATCTTAACTGATAGAAAAAGATAGAACTGATGCGAAAAGAGTATCAATCTACTCTACTTTTGTTAATTTTGCCTCAAAACCAAAAATATTTTCTGGCCATATTTTTCAAACTACCAGAAACTATAACTGGAAAAATATGCAGAGCTTATAAAAATCTACAGGGATGCTCTAAACTGTCAGGCATCGGAGGGCAATGGAGAGTAGCTAGAGCTAGTGGGAGCATCTGAGCACACACCTACTTTAAACGGAAGGCTGACCCTGATCTAGCAGCCATTATGCCTTAGAACATTCCCAGAAGGCTAAAGTTTGGATTTTATGCTAGTCTAAGTTAAATGGAAAATATGTGAAGAAGATACAATAAGCATGTCTAAATTACTATGTCACGGTTTATTGTTAAGCATTAATTGTAACTAAAAGGCAAAAGGCATTCTTTTTCAGCTCTTACATAGGTAGCATATTTATGAGAAATACTATTAATTTCTTTGTGAAAAAATCTTGGTTGGTGTGGCATATCCTTTCCTGGTTTGCTTCACATTTTGGAAAGGCTCCAGTTTGGATATCTGAGTACTTGACTCAATGTTTATGGAAATGTAGATAGCACAACATACAATTTGCTCCAGCGATACCTTGTAAATTTTATCAAACTACTTTGTTCAAAAGCCCTCAGCAATGCGAATAACTATTTGAGCAACAGCATATATTAAGATATATCAGTTGAAAATCTGCCCCCTTCATTTCTTCTGACAAAGATAACTGTGTTGCTCTTCCTGCCCCCATCTCCTTTGCGTTGGACTGCAGCCATGCAGAGTGAATAATGACACATAAGCACATTGTTTAGTTAGATAGATTTGTGTAGTTAAGTACATGACCTGTGATCTAGAGCTGAGAAAAAAAAAAAAGAATTAAACACTGATTTCTAAGTGCTCTGTGAGATAAATCAGCCATCACTCCAGGACTCAGCCAACACAGATACTTTTATTTGTACTCATCACTTCAGTTTGTTTGAGTATTGTGTTAATAGTTTAGATTAGTTTTTGATGTCTGTGCACTGTTAGCGTTTTCACAAAATGAGAAATGATGAAGTTATGCACTCTCTGTTATGTAGCTACAGTTTTCACTTAAAGCAATGAAGTGCTACTTACCGTAACAGATACACTTTAAGGTTCTGATTCTCCTGACACTTGCAACCAAGTTTCGCACCAAGGTAAATTCCCTCCCTTCAGAAGTTTTCTTAATAGTTTATGTTACTGTTACAATTCAGTCCTCCTGGTGCTTCTGAACACAAGTATATTTACACAAAACATTCTCACGGATATCATCAGGGCTACCTTCATGTGTAAAGATACTTGAAAGCAAAAATCCTTTGCCAAATCAGTCTTTGAGAAGCAAATAACTTTTTTTTTTTTCTTTTAACATTAAGTTTATTTATAGCAGTGTGGTCAGGAACTGGAAAGGTGCTATGTAATTAAATGTATGGATTTTGCTTTTTCTGTAGACAGGATACTCACAGCTGCTTAGTCTTTCACGATTTTCAAGGTTTTATTGTTAATTTTAGAGTTATTTAATCATTTGCCTTTAAGAGTATTTTAATTTGGAAATGCAGATGTAAAAGGCAAGCTAAGGTAGATTAGGAAACTTTTATTATTTATGTTCCATATAGCACACAGTCTTCCATCATTCAATAAGTGAACCATTGTGATAACATAATCTGAGAAGACAAATGTCAGCACACTGACACACTGACTATAAATTTAATAAATTTTAATAATTCAGAAATAAATTTAATTAGAAAAATGTTTTAGAAATAACAGGGAAGGTTTACTTTTGTTGGAAAGCTTGCAAGCTAAAATATAGAAGTAAACACTATCTTTTGAAATAGAGTGGTTTATAGCAGTTTGCAAATATTTTTTTTAATTCTTAAAAATGGTTGCAACTTATTTTTGTTATTAATGTAAGACTTTTGTAGATTGCCTTTGTTTTATTTGTTTTAGGTTTTTGTTTTCATCTTTTTACTGTTCCTTGAGCTGTCTCTAAATAAAAAAAGATTGTTTTCATTTTATGGTCATTCTGGGAATTTCCATTGTAAGTACAAAAGTGCCTTTTCATGGAGATTTTTACAATGGTGAGCTACTCTTCATTTTTAATATCTTCCACCAAGAAGTAAGATAATTCTAATCATGTAACCTTGTTGATGTTAACAAACTCTTGTTCTAATTTTAAAACCTGTATTTGTGCATTTTACTCATCGGTACCTATGTGGCAGGATGTGTCTAAGAGTAATGCACGCATATTGAGGAGTAAGAGTTTAGAATAAACACTGACTGAAGGCTTGGAGCTGGTAACCACTAAGACTTTGGTCCATGCCTTTGATCCTTTGTAACATAAGTAAGGCTGAATCTGCAGTGCACTCTCCTGCTCCTTGACCTGAGAGCCAGTTGATCAGTTCACGTGGTTTCACTCCCTCCTGTCTTCCTCAAAACATGTCTGATGTATACAGCCTAACAGGTCTCTGATCCCTACTCTAGCCCATTCTGTGCCTGAGTTTTATGTGGAAGACAGTTGCTTTCCAATGGCTAAAACCTTGCCTAACCTCATGCCGATGAACAAGCAATATGGACAGAGGCTTAGCCCTGCTGACTTTTTTTGGTACAGATGTGACCTCTGCTGCCAATGCCGTATGACCACAGAGAGAAAAATGTGATGAATGGAGGATAAGACTGCATGTACGGTAACATGTAACAGACAGCTGGAATATCAAATGCATACGTGAAGAACAGGCAAATACAGGAATACAGGAGAAACAATGCCACTGCAAAGCTGATGAAGAGATTAATGGACATAAAGAATCTAAAGGGAATTACAGGCAGATTGGTGGGAGCAAGTGAACTCCAACAGAGGATATATAGTAGCCTATAAACTATTAAGATCCTGGATCAGAGAAATGAGTGGCACACTTACCTAGTCTATCTTGACAGAGAGAAATGGAACAGCTGTTCATTCCTCCTCGGAAATTTAAAAAAAAAAAGAGAAACAAACAAAACAAAACAAAACTATATGTATATACATATATATATATATATATATAAAGATTCTTTATGATATTTAACTGAAATTTCAAGTCTAGAATAATAGCATTAAAAATGGCCATTTAACTCTAAATAAGAACCAGCAATATTTAAAGCAAATGAGCAAGAATAAACCCTTTCATATTGAACTGCTTTCTTAAAAAAATATTTTGCCATTTAACTTTTAAATCTAAAAATAAAGCATTTCTCTCATACATGTGTGTTCAAGACCAGCAATATAGAACATTAAAACTTAAAAATAAAATAGCAAAGCCAATCTTAAAATGTGAGAAGTATCTTTTTCTTCTTTTATTAAATACTAAACATAATACCCTAGGTAGCTTGTTTCCAGAAATCTGAGGGGGGCTTCTATCATCAAATACTTTCAGAGTTTTTGTTTAGCACATCAAATTCATTTAATTTCTTATTTCCTAAGCTGCAAAATAAAGATAAATGTTCCTGAAAGAGAATGTGGCAGAAAGAAATGGAGCAGACCTGAATATCTGAAGTTTTTTTTACCCAGTTAATTCTCATTGGGTTCCTATGAGTGCTTGAATTAAATCTGAGAGATTAGGTAGGTATTTTCTTTCCTTTACAATTTTTTATATTCAGCTTGTTGTGTTGATGCACAGGTCCTTCAAGGAAGAATACTGGAAAACCCTAAAGACACTGTTTTCTTTTACGGTTACATACACAGATTTGTTTCATTTCCATTTCTTGTCAGTAAAGGTGAAAGACGTTCAGCAGTAGCACAATGACTGGAGAGAAAAACAGGCCTGACCTTTAAAGAGCAATGCATGACTTCTCAGTAATTACAATCAAACACAGGCAAACTCATGTTAATATTAACTGTCCAGCTGGGAAGTGACACCAGCTGTGGTCTGCAGAACCCTCGGTGTCATCCTGAGGAGGGCTGGCTGCAGTCGCGTGGTCTTGGACAGCTTCTGTACCACACCACGAAATCATATCAGCACAATCAACGGATCAATCAAGGACTTGCCAAATGTCTGTCCTCCTTGCAGGCTGTTGCTCTGGCTGCTACGGAGGTGTTATGTGCTTATAACCAAAACGGAGTAGGGTATATTGTCGCTAAAAGCAGGGAAGAAATAATTGTTTGTGCCAAAGACTCCGTAAAGAGACAGTACATATTAAGATGAAGCTTTTTCACCTCATCTACAGTAGCATGTATGTACACAAAATATCGGAATATTGACAGAACTGATAAAAGAAAGGTATTGATTTCTAGACTGGGTGTCTGATTTTGTGGGCGATTATACAATCACTGGCACTTTGACAAATATGTGTGCATAAAATACAAATATATATATATATATATTACAAGTGGGTTACACTTTGATGATTTTTTAAGTTACATGATTTTTTACTGTATTATATTTGGATATGTAGTGGGTCAAACTACCACAAATATAAATGAAAATTATATTTAAATGCTACTCTCTTCTTAAGTGAGGTACTGGGCCATCTACAGATTGGGATTTTACAAAAGACAACCACATAAAACAAATAAATCTAAACTTACCACAAAATAGATGTAAACTTGTCTCAACTCTCTTGCATCTGGCCACAATGTAGTTATAATTCATGTTAGAATCAGCATCGAGTATTTTCATAGATTGCACTGGAAATTCTAGTCTAGGCTGATTCTTCTATTTTAACTGACTGGATAGAACAAATAACATGAAAGCAGATAACCTTAGCTACTATATTTGTTGTCTAGTGGTATTAGCATATTTCCATTTAATTTTCTGTTATTGTGTCTCAAAAAATAAAAATTAAGAAAGGTACTTATAAGTTTTATGTGGTTTTTTACAACTCTCTATTTCCTTATTAATATGAATCCTATAGAAATAGTCTGATATTTAGCAAAATCATGCCATAGGAAGGTAAATTTGAGATGCCAAAAACTTTCCAAACTCTACTTCTTTTTCTGAAAAAGAACTCTAAGAGTAATTTCATTTTTTTTTTTCAAGGAAAATAAAAACCCAACAACTTGGAAGCAATTACAAAGGCTATTTTAGATTGCTAAATTTTTATTCAATAGGGAGTGAAAGAATATTTCAGAGATAGTAGAATTATCTATGGAAAGGGAATCCCAGGATGATTTTTACAGAGCTGAAATACAAATGAACTAGTTTTCAAGTAACTTTACTCTCTAAATGTGTAAAGCCTACTCATATCATTAACGTATCTTTTTAATTTAATTTTTGATTTTTTTACTGATTTACTTCTTCCATTGCTACTCATCTTTTTCAGATATGAGAAACATCTCTCTACATTCTATCACTATTCTGTCACTATTCCAGTTCTGCAAGTTATTTTCTTGCAGTGAGGTAATTAACAATGCTGAGTCTTTTTAAACTTACGTAGATGTAGATGTGAGACAAAGGCAAGTGTTATTGCTTATGGACATCTTTCCAGGTCAGAAGTTTGCACCTTCAACGAAAATACTGCTCCAGTAGCATTTACTTGTTTAAATAAACAAAGGATTATCTGCACTCAAAAGTAAGAGGTTGTTTACATGGTAAGATAGGTAGGAAATTTGGAAGTCTAAGCTGAGCAGTACCACCTGATGTTGCACCTCCTGAAGAATGTGGTAATAATGTCATGACATGGATCTTTTCTTTGTGATATTCAAAAGCTGGTGCAGCAAAGTGATTAATAGCCACAGCAGATGTGTGTGAGTAGGTGCGCACACAAGGATCTCTGTGTGAAAATGGATACAGAAGACTTGATCCCAATGAACACTGAAGATACTTGTCTGAATTTCCAGATGTGTCTTATTTATTGTCCTCACTGTGAAACAGCCTAGGATTCCACGCCATGGTCAGGATGTTAGTTGCTAAAATACACTTGCAAAGTTTCTGGCCAATGTGATTTAAAATGGCTGTTAAGTTATATACGGTGCAGAAAATTGGATTCATAATGGAACCATACAGAAATTCGCTGTTTTTTGGAAATGCCAGACATGGTTATATGTAATGAAATGCAGGTGATGTTAAAATAATGGATTATTTAAGGTGAAAGGCAGCAGAAACTTCTCAAAGCATAGACAAATGCTGACAGGACTTTAGGCTTCTCCTTAGTTACTTCGTATTATTAGATCCATTCTTAATAAAAGATATCATTCATATAACCTGAGGTCCGTGATTTCACAGTGGAGGCCAAAAGGATATCACTTTCATAGTCTACAACCATACCTCATGGTGAGTTAGTGGCAGTAATTCTATTATTTCATCAGCGTATGTTTCCACTGGAATTCTTCAGATATTTTTCTGCATTAGTGAAAATATTGTCACTTTGCTACCAATAAGCATAAAAAATTATACAATTTCTTCTTCAATCCATGCAGTCTTTTACACAGAACTCCTTTCCAGATATAATTAAAATATCACTTATCTAAAGGCTTCCTATTCATTGCACCTCACCATCTTCCAATAATAATGGACAAAGGTTAGGTTGAATGACATAAGAAATAGGGCTTTCCTTGTTTTTCTGTTCCTGTTTTGCTTGAGAATCTTTTTTAATTAATTCCACATGCATAATATTAATGTTCATCTCTCCTTTAATTACAGACTTCATGAACGGTTTAATTGATGAGGATTTTTTCTTTTAGAAGTCTTCTCAGAGAAATTAAAAAAAGAAAGAGCCAGTTTAAACTCCTAAATGAAATCTTGATGCAAATTTGTTTAAGCAATTCTATATTTCATTGTTTCATATATTTCATTTATTAAAGAACCTATCAAAAGAAAATGAAATAAAATACTGATCAAAACTTCTTCAAATGACTTCACGCTGAAACATTGCCTTCTCATGTCTTTTTTTCACATGCAGTTTATCTGCATCTGAATATCTGCTTTTAAAATGTGGACATCATTCCTTGGACTTAGAACATGGGATTTAATTGACTTCTTTAGATATGCCATGTGCTAGTCTTCCAAAATGTTACATGGCTATTTTACTTGAATTCAAAAGTAGGACTCTTTTTTGTTTGTTTTTTGTTAGGTTTTTTTGGGGTTTTTTTTCGGTTTTTGGTTTTTGTTTTTTTAATTTTAAGGTAAATTAATTTAAAAGACAAAGTTTGTAAGAAGTCATCTGCATGAAATGTACCAGAAAGGCAATGGTCCTTTCTCAAATTGTAATTTCATAGAACACTAATGTGTAGTTTTGGGTTATTAAAGATCATATGAAAAAAATCCCCACCTCTTAGGACTTATGCTAGGGATTAATTTGCTTCACTGTCTGTGTTTGATATGTCCACTGGAAATAATTAAAGAACTTAAGCAGAGGGCAAGTACACATGGAAAATTCCTAAGCAGACTTCTGTGACTTCCAGAAATGCACAATAAATGTTTCCTGAGAGCAAGTATTGCATTCATAATGAACCACTTATCCATTTATACTTCTTTGTTGTCATCCAGAGTCTGTGAGTTCCACACTCATGACAAAGGATATTATTATGCGTGTAGTAAGCACTGTTTGAATATTTCATTTGGTTTCCTTTTTGGTCCTTTGTTGTCAGAAGTTGTGAGCAAATATTCCTTATTCAACCTTGTGAATATTTAATGATTTTATGTTCATCTTTTATATGCCATCTTTGATCATCCTTGTCACAATTCTCTCTACCTTTTTTCTAAGATATGCTGTTGGAGAGGAGGTGATCAGAACTACAACTGGTATTCAAGACAGAAGAAAAGTGACATAGATAACAGCAGTTTGCTGATACTTTTTTTTTTTATTACCTGGGATTTTCCCCCAAATCATTTCTATAATCTCTTTCCCCCTGTTTTAAGCATTGAGTTGGCATATTTATAAATTTCACAGTAGCTCCGGTATCCTTTTTCCTGAGCATTTCTAAGTAATTTAGAGATCTCCAAGAATTTTTCTGATTTAATTCTGATTAAAAATCCTAAATTCAGGATTTCCTTTCCTTCCTATTACATTTTCTCCAGACTGAAATGAGGCATGTACTGACACTTAAATTTCTGCAGGATCACAGAGAGTTTGTTAGCTCAATCCGTTTGGTAAATGTCTTCTGTTAACTTTTAATAACCTCTTAATTGAATTTTTAAAACTATTTATGTGTCTTAAATCGGGGGG
>VZTF01009271.1:1054364-1068015 GCA_013397755.1 Cnemophilus loriae | reverse complement strand
ATGTAGTTTTTTGTGGTGACGGGGGCGGGGGGGGGGGGGGTTGGACAATAAACTGTAATATTATACATATTTCTGTCTTTTTTCCTCCATATTTGCCAAAAATAATATTCATGCTGAGCTAAATCTTAAAGGTAGAGCAGATGTGGGATATATTAAATGTTTATTAATGCAAGCGTAAAACACTCTTTTAGAATTTTAAAGTGAAAAATATGTATATATTTATGTGCATACCTATCTGTATACATATATATTTATATATATGTATATATGCCATAAATAAATAAATCAATTGTGGTTATATTTGCATAGTTTTCAGTTAAGTCTATATTAATTTCTGAGGATAAAGTTATCTATAAGCAAGAGTAAGATGCAAAGGAAAAATTCTAATTTTTTTTCACATAAGTATAAAACAAAATTGAATGCTTTTTACAAAAAAAAAAGGGGCTGGAGGTCAGAGTAGGAGCTTTTAAGAAAAAAAATATGTTTTGCTATGTCTGGTACCCACAAAAGTGTTCGCAGATGCCTTGAAATGATTGCTGTCAGAGTTTTGATTTAACACTTCTTTGTGCACAGATACAGCACATGGATCATGCATTTGATACTGACCAGTCTTATTTATTTTCTCAGTATAATTTATAATGCACTAAATTCTAAATGAGTGTGAACAGTAGAAAGCAATACATAAGAATAGGATATGAGGTGTGCACAGAGGATATGAGGCATGCATGGTCTTTTATTTGCAATGAAATATTGCATTAACATTTTAAAGCCAAAGCAATAGGTAAAGACAGGATGCTTTCTATATGCCTATGTGACTATAGCAACATACCTTTAAAGTTCAGAGATACTCCACACAGTTTTTGCCAGTTACATGATTAAGTATTCACCCTGGATACTAAGTCGGAGTCACAAATCTGAAGACTGTGTTATGTAAAGTGGTATTTTTAAATGATGGGGAAAGCCAGATTATTTATGCAAGTCCTTTGAGATATTTATAATTATGATGATTGGATAGACTTTTATAAAAAAACTTGTGTTAAGATACTGGGATGTGTAGAAAAATCAGATTGAAGTTATAGTAGAAAAATGACATAAAAGAAGAAAAATTTTCATTAAATCTGAGACAAAAATAATAATTGATTTGCATTTTTAGTTTCTTTATAATATTTTTTCTACGAAGGTACACCATTTAAGGCCAAAAGCAAATGCCATGTTTTAAGATTTTACAATTATAAAGCTCAGTAGATCACTAATAAAATCCCTATGAGAATTTTCTTTATTGAAATTATAATTTATTCTTAAACTCTTTCTAGGAGAGCTATACTTTTAAGAAACTAAATTCCTCACAATTCACAAAACTCATACATCATAGCCTGCATTTAAATAAATGGTCCTCTATGGAAAATATATGAGGTGTATAGAGGATAATAAAATAGATCATGACCATGTTTTACCTATCCCAGAAGGTAAATGGCCTGATATAATCTGAATTCATCTGGTCAAAATGGCTTCGGAAAAGGCTGCTCTGAGTCATGACTGGATATTTTCTAAGAGTATTACTGTGTTGTAGTCTAAAATTCTGTGAGGAATCATGTTGGCATTATAAATGGCATGGATGTTATGCTATTGATCGTTTCAGTTCACTGGTGTAGGCATAGCTGCAACAGCCTCATGAGATGCCAGTTTATCAGAGTTACAGTTGAAAATATCCATCTGACAAGATAAGTGAAATGTCTTATCAAAAAGTCCTGGAGTTTTGCTGTGGGCTTCACTTTGGTCAGAATTTGCCTTAATCAGACATCAAGATACACCTATTTTATATATACCTTATGTGTGGATAGAGCCATATATAATGTATTTATATATAGATACAATCTATTTTCCTCCAAATATTTAATCCTGGAGAAACAGTAGAGGGAGGGGATTCATACCCTCTTACCAAAGTAAAGGTATGCACATCCTCAACTTCCCTTTTAAGGGAGTATGAGGTCTGGCCAGTTTATGGAATATAAGATTTTTGCAAACATCTGATCACAAGATAAAAGAAATTACATGCAGGCAGAACTGTATCTTGAAATTTTCATCCACAAAATGTTCCTCAAAGTACACAAATAAACATAACTATGAGAGTATTAAACATCTAGACATCCTCTTTAAAGAAATTACCTGGTTCTTATTTTGATTCAGGAGAGAGGAAAATAGCGTTTTCTCATACTAAAACAGGTGTTTAGCTTAAGTGCATGCCAAATGTTTATTAACACTGAGGTATCCATTATTCTGGTTGCTGTCATGTTTCTGGGCAAAGGAAATAATTTTTAAATATTCTTCGGTACCTTTTAATTTTGAAATATTTGATAAAAGGGAGGTGGAGTAACTTAAGTTGGTACATTGATACTATGCTGAGTTTGAATTGCAGGAAAAAAATAATGAATTAGTTGAAAATTCCCTCTACCTGTCACCCTTGATAGCAGGTATGAAGGGCTTGGTTTAAACCGAGATCACCTTGTAAATCTTACATAGGATGCATCGTGTAGCTTCACAGCCAGACGACGCCAAAGCCACATACCCTGACATGCTGATAACAGCCTTTCAAATAGACACACACACGCACACACACACAGAGTGTAAAAGCATCTCCCCCACCATGCTCTGACACAGAAAGATTTTTCTAAAAACAGCCCTCGACTAGCAGCAACTTTGGTCAAAAACTGTGAGATGTAAGAATATTAAAAGAAATGTTGACAGGAGTATGACTTCCTCCTATGCAACAGTACAGAATTAAATAGATATTGCACTTTCAACCAAGGTGTCTATTTCAGTTGATCTTCCTCCTACAAGAGCACATATTTTAATCAGTTTAGATTTTTTCCCTCTTTCCATTCACAATTCCTGATACTAAAGTGGAAGCTGGGTCATGTTAAAATTACTCACATTGCTTAAGCGTTCCCATTATTTTAATGTTGTGAGTCCAGGTTTTCTGATTGCTTTCACAAGCTGAAAACAATTGATTACTGCCTGAAGGGCTTGATGTATTTTGGTTGTAACACAATGGCAGGTATAATGCTGCCAGAAACTCTGTGACATGCCACTCAGAAAGAATTCAGGCCAAAAGGAAGAAGATTAAGACAAAAGACGGGGAGGAATTTTGATGACCTGCTCCACTGAAAACCTTGCATTTTTTTTCCATGTTACCTATGGAGACAAAATACAGAATCAAAGAGGAAATCAAACAGCAGCTTCCGCAACTGATTCTACGGTGTCGATCTAAAAGTATAAACAGCCACAGAATTATACAAAGGCCTTTCCTCAGTGACACAGGGGGCGTCATCCAGCGTGATCCAGGACAGTACAAGCCATTAACCCTGAGAGCAAGTGGGAGGTAATGTAGGAATGGATGGGTTTGTGTAAATCTGTTTCTACCACTTCTATTTGCCTTATGCCAGGTGAGCTCTACTGAGCCCTTTATCTACCCAAGAATCATTTATTGATGGTCCAAGATTGGACCAAATCCCAAATGTCAGATTGGGTTGCTTGCCCATGGTAATTTGCAGCTGTTGGTACCTGCCCCCTCCACAGGAGTCTTTAAAAGCCAAAAGTCTTTTCAGATTGCCTTGACAGCTGTTTTAAAAACCTTTTGAGACAAATTAGGCACAATCATCTTGTGCATTGGATTCAGACAGCACATTGCCAGTCAAACTTGCTGAAATCCTGCTTGCTTAGAGTAAAGGACAAATTAAATGAGTTACTGCTCCCAGTTTCAATATTTTCCACGTGCCATTGAAATCAACATAGAATACTAGAAAAAAATGCACTACTCGGTTCGGGGTGAGAGGAATAAAACTTCATTTTTCAAGCTTAGTATTAACATACCCATGTGTGCTTGGAACTTAAGGGACCACATTCAGGAAATGTCTAGACTTCATAGTCCAGTTAAAACATTGGTAGAATTGCAAACATTTACCAGGGATAGTATCGCTGGAAAAATATTTAGCTGTTGTGTAGACATAAAATAGGTAGAGATAAAAATATATCATATACTCGTGGGTGATAATTTAATTTTTTTATTACAAAAAGTTGTCATGCTTCTGTATAATTTTATGTCATTGTTTTTTCTAAAGTGAGGCCAAGTTCCAGGAAGTATGTGAATGATATGTAAGAAAAAGGAATTTTTCATTGTGTTTCAGAGGAAAAAATAATTGTTTAACTAGAAGCAATATTTCAGATCATGAGCACTCTTTCGTCTCAGCCACCTGGAATGTTGTTCACCCTCATGGTAGCTGCAGGATTTACTATATTAGCTGAAATTTTATATTTTTGGTTTAAATTATTATATTGAGCTGCATGACAGAACAAGAATCTAAAATGATAAGCATTACTTTAGTACATTCTTTTTCACATTTTATTTCTCAGGTTTGTGTCCTCATCATTTCTCTCCCCTCCCTACTCAGCTGCAATCTGCTAGCATGACTTTCCTTTCTGCTAAAGGTGCTCCTTTAATTAGTGACATTATTTGATTTCAGAGTTGGCATTATCTAAGCAGTGGAGTATAGGAAGTAAGAATTTGATTCCTGTTGTGTATGCCTGCATTGAACTGTGCAGTTCTGTGGAGATACCTGAGCTGCTCTGACAGAACCCAAGCAACGTAGCAATGTCAGTGTGTTGCTGTGCCAAAGCTAATTAGCTTCACTGCTTGTAAGGATTAGGTACAACAGCTGTGTAGTGTATGCAATTTCTTTTAATACATGGAAATTGATACCACCCTCTTTCAAGGCTAGAACCTCATTCAAAATGTCATATTTCATGGTGATTTTTAAAGAATGAACATTTATAGAGTGTTGTAATAATTTGGGTTGTAAGGGCCCTTGAGGATTACCTAGTTCCAAGCCCCCTGTCGTGGACACAGACACCTTCCACTAGGTTTAGTGTCTCAAAGCCCCATCCAACTGGTCTTGAATGCTTCTAGTCAAGCAGCATCCACAGCTTCTCTGGACAGTCTGTTTCAGTGCCTCACCAACCTCACTGTAAAGAACGTCCTCTTTATATCTGATCTAAAGGTACCCGCTTTTATTTTAAATCTATTTCCACTTGTCCTATCACTACACGTCCTTGTGAAAAGTCTCTCCCCAGCTCTCTTGTTAGACCCATTTAGGTGCTGAAAGGCCTCCCTGGAGCCCTTTCTTCTCCAAACCAAACAGCCTCAACTCTCTCAGCCCATTTTCATAGGAGAGATCCTTCAAGGCATCCTCTGGACTTCCTCCAACAGGTACATATCTCTTGTGTTCACGACCTCAGAGCTGGATGCAATGCTCCAGATGAGGTCTCAGAAGAGTTGAGCACTGGTGCAGAATCACATCCCTCAACATTCTGGTCATTCCGCTTTTGATACAACTCAGGGTATAGTTGTCTTTCTGAGCTGTAAGCACAGGTTACTAGGTCACGTCACTCTTCACAATAACTCATGTTCCCAAGTCCTTCTTCTCAGGGCTGGTCTTGATCCATTCTCTGCCCAGTCTATATTTGTGGTTGGAATTAGCCTGACCAACATGCAATACTTTGCACTTGGCCTTGATAAACTGCATGAGGTTCACATGGTCCCACTTCTCTAGCCTGCAAGGTCCCTCTGGATGGCATCCCTTCCCTTCTTTATGCTGATCACACCAAACAGCTTGGAGTCATGGGCAAACTTGCTGAGGGTGCACTGAATCTCACTGTGCATGCTGCTGACAAAGATGTCAAACAATGCCAGTCCCAATACTGACCCCTGAGGAACACCACTCATCCCTGGTCTCCACTTGGACACTGAACTGTTGACTTCAATGCTTTGAGTGTTAATTCCTTCCTAATTAGTCCATCCAATCCATGCCATAGAGACACGGATGTTGTCCAGGAAAGTGCCAAATGCTTTACACAAATCCGGGTAGGTGACATCTGTTACTCTTCCCTCATCCAGCAAGACTCTAAGCTCATCATAGAAAGCCACCGAATTTGCTGGATGCAAATTGCTCTTAGAGAAGCCATGTCAGCTGTCCCAGATCACCTCCTTATTTTCCAAGTGCCTTAGTATAGATTCCAGGAGGATCTGCTCCATGATTTTGCCTGCACCAAGGTGAGACTGACCGATCTGTTGTTTCTTAGTGCTTCCTTTTTTTCCCTTATTAAAAAATGGGGATGTTTCCCCTTTTTCGCTCAGTGGGAACTTCATCAGACTGCCACAACATCTCAATATAATGGACAGCGGCTTAGCAACTTCAACCTCCAGTTTCCTCATGATCCAAGGATGCATCTCATTGGGTCTCAAGGACTTGTGTACCTTTGGGGTCCTGAGATGTTCTAGAACTTTTTCTTCTGCAGTTGGCAGTTCTTCGTTCTCCCAGTTACTGCCTTTTCCTTCTGCGACTTGAATGGCATGGCTGCCACACTTTCTAGTAAAGACTGAGGAAAAAAAATCATGGAGCATCTCAGCCATTTCCATGTCTCAGGTAACCAGGTATTTCGTTTTGTTCTGGAGAGGGCTCTGCCTCACTAAATATAGTGTTATCTATATATGTGATAGATCTGTAGACTAATATCATCACATGACCCTGAATGATTCACTACACCTATAACCAGCAATCTCAGACTTACATGGGCATCACTAACACAGAATGAGACTTCACAGTATAAACAGCTCCTGAAAGACTCTCTGTTACAACTGAAGAGAAGAAGATGGATGTATCTTCTCAGAGTGGGGTGGCAAGTTCATGTTGGAGCTGGGAGAGAGCCTAGCACCTGTACTGTCTCTCCAGTTCTGTGTCTTAGATGAAATGTGCTACCCATTTTCAAAACATTTAGAATCAAAGTAAACAGCTGTGGAAAATTGCTGATTATACTCTTTTTAACCAGATGGCTAAAGCACTCCCCTCTCTCTTTTGCTGTAAGTGATACTTAGATTAACAAGATATTTATTATGAAACATATTTTCCTTCCTGAAAAATCATTACAGAAGATGTTTAATAGTATTTTAAATTAATTCTCTATCACCAGTGGTGGTATCATTTTCCACATATTAAAAAATACGGTGTTAATTTTACTCTTTTTTCTTTGAGTATATTTATTTACTTACCATTTTATCTCTTTTTTTTTGCTTTGTGTCTCTTTGCTGTTCAAAAGTAGAGGACTGATCTTATTTTCCTCAATACTGGATTTTAGAATTCAAAATAATTTATAGTGTTTTACAGCTAATTTTACAGGACTATCAGAAAGAGTCATCATCAATTAGTGTGAAAAGCTACTTAGGAACTGGAATTTGATTTTAGAAGCATAAAGTATACGCATTTACTTCTCAATAGGAAGTTGGGTGGACTTTGGATTGATATGACCATTAAATGCCCCGAGAAAAGGTCCAGTAATACTTCAGTCTGAAAGTAACTTTATCAGTTATCAATTTTGTTACCCTTGCACGTATTTGGTAGTATTCTTACTCAGCTAGCGTTCCTCTGTAAATTTCATACATTTATTCCCTTTAAGAGAAATTAATTCCATATCTGTTGTGTTCCAAAATTAAAAGCCTATCTGAGCAATACACCTGAATATCACAGTTTGGCTGCCCTTGGTCTGTGATCATTGAAAGGACTGAAAGACTTTCTATTCTTCAACCGTTTTTTTCAAGTCTTCCGAATTTCGCTTCCAAACAGTTTGGCTGTAGGGTAATACAGGGAAGATCAGAATATACATTGTTTAAATACAGAGAAAGAGAAATAGAATAAGGAAAAACAAAAGTAAATATTTGTTTAAAATAAATGGTGTGCTGTGCTAAACAAAGCTACAACCCACTTTGATTCTTGATATATATGAGAGGAGACTTAGCCCTATTTCACCCACTTCAGAAGCTGATGAAATCTGGTTAGTGAATTTGCTCACTCTCTCCATGCACTTGCTCCTGCTCATGCATGAGTGTACGAGCAGGAACAGCTGTCTTTTAATGATTATTTTTTCCTTCGGCACCTTCATTAGCTACATAGAAAAATAAACTACTTTCACTCTCCTTTCTCTCTAGGCAGCATCAATAAAATCCAAATGAATCCAGACAGAAACAGTGAGTCCTAGGATTATACTAGTTTCCTATTTCTTCACCAAATGCCATGGTTTCTTTACTATTAGACGAGAAACTGGTTTATGTCGGCTCCTCATTGCACTCAGAAATTATTTTTTGCCATTTACATTATGTAAAAAGACTATATTATGAACTTGTGCAGAAGTCTATACAAGTGTGATACCAAAAATACACCCTAACAAGTGTCTGTAGGAATCTTTGTGCGGCTATGAGTCATACTTCTTCCTCCTCCCACTATTTTCTTTAAAGGAAATGCCACAACAATTTTTCATTATATGTATTATAACTAATGACAATTTATTATCAGCAACTAGTTAAATATGGAGAAATTTATAACAAAGATTCGGTCATTCATCCACGTCTGTGTGTACACTCGGAAATTACCTACACAATTATAAATCTAAATATATGGTGTAAAGCTAGAAAATACAGAATCACCTCAGCTGATATCATCCATAGATGCACCACATAGATTCATATAGATATGTTATCCATACAAGCTATATTTTACCAGTTCACACCTGCTTTTATAGTAGGTTTTCCCAAGATTCAGTAGTTTAATTTATGTTGTTCTTTTATAATGGGAAAGTCTATTTTATCTTATGCTAAGTAGTTCCTATAAAAGGCTATTCAAATTATTCTTTACTGTCATTACTCTGTGCTTGTAGGCATATTGACTTTGCTGTTAGTGGGACACGTGGAACTTCACCTAGCATATTTTGGATTTCTAACATAACAGGTTTTCCCTAATACTTTTCCTTTGATTTTCTTCCCTAACCTACTTATTCAGTTTTGAAAAGAAAAAAAAAACTGTTTAATTTACTGTATATGATGCAGGAGAACTTATTCTTAAATAAGGGAATAATCAGACAGCTAGCATTATAGATCTGTCACTTCATTAATTTAAAATAAGGAAGGTAAGGTACATATTTATTATTTTCAAGATCTTAAAATATTTTAATGTGGGACTTTTTTCTATTCTTATGGAAACAACTTTGAAGAGGAGAAGAGAGACGAAAGCATCTCAAATTATTTTGGAAAATTAAATGGCTTGGGAATTACAAAGTGTTATGCCAACACCTTCACTACATGTTCTCAGATATAGAGCCACATAGAGAGAGCATCAAACATGAAAAGTCATTGGGCAGAAGGTAACAGTGTCACATTTGAAAGCATTCTAGTGTAGAACTGTGATTCTGTAACTGCTCAAAGATGATTCAGGTGATCCATATTTTTCTCCTCTTTATGAGCAAACACCTTATGAATTTCATCAGGAACTGGTCTCACTTCTCTGTCTTATCTTCCTTGATCCCAGCAGTGTTTAAAGGTAGTCTGTGAAGACAAACATGATGGTACAGCAGGGTTAACCTGGTCCCCAGTTAAGATATTTTGAAGGCCTTGAGCAAAGAAAATAAGGATATTTGTCTGTACTATCCCCAGTATTCCAGAAAGAGAAACAAAAAGAATTGTAGCCTAGACTCCTCCACATCTCATTGTGAAACGATGTCAAATGCTAATATGCGGTTCACAGCTAGTGTTAAATGTAAAGTTCATAAAGAAGCTGTCATAAAATTACATTGTTATACTAGTGCTTCATGCTTGGATCAAAGGTGTTGAAAATTCAGAAATAACCAGGATATGACTTCAGAGAAACTACAGATTCTACACAAAGTATTCCATGTCAAAAGACTAGAAAAACCACAAATTGCTGTGTCTTCAGAAAGAAGTAATCATTTGTTTTGAAGGAAGGAGAGACCAAACTCATGCAAAAATGCAAAAGCAAAAATATAAAGCAAAGTAACTATAAAACAGAGAAACAAAAAAATAATGGTTGAAAAAAAATTATATGGATTTTCCATAAAAACATTCTGCAGGCAGCTTATCAAAATATTTTAAATGCGATAAATGTCTACATCAACACGAAGAGACAGGACATACACTCTGTCCCTGAAGACAGGTGCCATAACAGATCTCCTATCCATATGGCTAATACTCTTTTTCATTCCAGAAAAAGAAGGAATTATTCATATGGGTGTTAATAACAGCCTTGACCTGTGTGTGCCCCTTCTATATCTGAGTTTGCTTGAGACGATGCTTGCTCTAGTAAAAGGTTTGTATTAAGAGGCATTTGAGCAACAAAGCAGTCTGATATTTTGTGTGAACCACTCTCCAGACCTGCTCAGTTTATTAGTATAAATATAGTCAAAAGGACTATTGCCATCTTTTGACTAACTATAACAATGTGTATTTTAACACTTCAGCATTTTTCCCCAGAGATGTACAGCTTCTTTATTGAGGCTTCCACAGCAGAAAAGTAATCTAGATCTTTTAGTAGGTATGAAGTAGAAGTAGAGTGTATCAATGTATCGAGTTTCTGCTGCTACGGAAGATGCATAAGAGACCTCGTAAGTCGATTACTATTCAAACATTTTTTGATATTGTGTTAGAAGGAAATAGATCTCACTAGTGCGAGCTGGAAAAAAGCTTTTTGAAGCCAGACTTTTCCTTCTGGTGAAAGACAAAAAAAAAAAGAGATAAAAGAAAAGAAAATAGATTATGATCACAAACACCAATTAAAAGCTTATGTCAGTAGCATAACTAAACAAGATTTTTTTTTTCTTTCCAGAAAGAAGATAATTTTCTACATTATAATATTAGGTAAAAATTCATGACTTAAAAGTGATAGAAGATGCATCTTAAGGACTGCTCTGACTGGCTTAATGTTTGGGAAGAGCAACTCAGTGACAGTTGAACAAGACAATGTAAAAGAAGTATGTAACAGACTTTTTCACCTCTTTAAAATATTTTATGAGACATTGGACTCTACTTTCGTATTTTCTATGGAATACGGCAAGTTAAAAGAAATTTATGTTATTCTACAGGAAAATTAAACAAAGCAGAGCAAAACAAACAAACAAAAAAAAAGAACTACAAAAAAACCGAAAAAACCACACCATCTTTTACTTCAAAGCATTATGTGAAAAAAGGAAGTTACTTTGAGTGTATTCAAGAAAACTTTAAACCTTCCAGAGTACTCTTATTTTTTGAGTATTTGACATCATCTTGATGAGAATAGTTTATATATTTCTGTGTTTATTTAATTTATCCTTATTTTTTGTGATAACTCAGTGGAAGAATACTGAAATTCCACTACACTGAAATTCAACAGAAATAAAAATCTAAGAGAACAGCAAACTTCTTTTGTAGAACAGAATAGTATAAATGTCTTCTACCATAATTATTTTATTTTGTTTTTAAATAAATCCTTTTCATAGAATGCTTAGGATTCTGAGTATGTTATTTCACAGTACTAACATCTGCAGAATGGGAAGACAAGCTGCGTTTTTCCTGAAAGGACAACGGCAGTTTCAAAGATGGGAAATGAATTTTGATTAACTGTTTTTCAGTAATGTCCTAGCTACAGAGGTCAGGGGACATTCTAGTCTTTTTCAAAGACTTTTTGAAAAATTTATGTCCCATGGAATTTATCATCAAAGGGCTAAACCACGACTGTTCTAGATAGCCAAGGTGAAGGAATGGTGTTAACTTATTTTCACAGAGGAAACATGTAATATCATACCTCATCAAGGCTGAAGGGGTTTTGAAAAGGAAACCTTTTTAGTAATGAAGAATTCTGTCTTTGCAGTGCAAATCTTATATTTCATCTGACAGAAATAAAAGTATTATCTTCTGAAGATTACATATGGACAATACTTCCAGAAGATAGAATTCCTTGCCAGATCACAGAAATCGTAAGCCATTTCCCATTTTATACATCTAAGCATTTTGTTCACTATCAAAATAAGATACATGAGAATTTTTCCTTCAGCAAAAAAGTGTCTTAAAAAAAGAGTATTATTTTACTGTGTAAGTGTAGTTACTGAAAAACACAAACTATTAGAAGCATAGAATCATAGACGTGGAAAAGACCTCGAAGACCATTGAGTCCAACCTTTGACTGAATATCACCATGCTAAATAAACCATAGTACAGAGTGCCACATCCAGTCACTTCTTGAACAGTTCCAGGGATGGTGACTCTATCACTTCCCTGGACAGCCTGTTCCAAAAACTAACTACCATTTCAGTGAAGAAACTCTTCCTGATCTCCAACCTGAATGTCCTCTAGCACAACTTGAGGCCATTTCCTTTTGTCATGTTGCTTGTTACTCCAGATAAGAATGACTCTCTCTTGGCTACAGCCTCCTTTCAAGTGGTTGTAGAGAGTGAGGCTCACCCCTGAGCCTCCTCTTTTCCTGGTTAAACACCCCCAGCTCCCTCAGTCATATGACTTAGCTTCTAGAACCTTCCAAATCTCCACTGCCCTTCTCTGGACAGGCTCCAGCACCTCAACGTCTTTCTTATCATGATGGGCCCAGAACTGAGCACAGGATTTGAGGTGTGGCCTCAGCAGTGCCGAGTACAGGGGGACAGTCGCTGTCCTGGTCCTGCTGGCCGCACTATTGCTGATACAGGCCAGGATGCCACTGGCCTTCTTGGCCATCTGGGCACACGTCCAGCTGCTGCTGCCCAGCAGTCCTGTGTCCTTTTCTGTCAGGCAGTTTTCCAGCCTCTCTGCCCCCAGCCTGTAGAGCTACATGGCGTTGTTTTGATCCAAGTCCAGGACCTGGCACTTTGACTTACTGAACCTCATACCATTGGCCTTGGCCCATCAATCCAGCCTGTCCAGATCTCTCCTCAGGGCCTTCCTATCCACTAGCAGATCAATCCTCTCCCCCAGAGTAGTGTCATCTGTGAACTCTTCCAGTTTTTTCTTTAAAATCTATTTTTTTATGAAATATAAATCATAAAATTACCCCCTAAGGTGTTTAAAAAATGGAGAATTCTTCAGTGGATCACTGTTCTCCTGTAGCCAAATAATTCCACAATGCAAAACTAAAAATCTGTTTTTTTGAAGTCAATGCACAATGACTCTCTTTCATCAGTACATAAATGAAATTATCCTATCCAATCCAATTTCATTTATGTCATCTCTTGTAATAGTTCAAGCTGATTAATACTGACAGAGTGAAGGTTAATCATCCTTAAAATGCACAATTCCGTTTTCCCACCTCTGAATGTGGGACAGAGTTTTAAACTGTAGGTGTTTTCATGATCTGTTTCTAGGATGTCTCCTAGAAAATCGATTCAGAAGGCAGCTGCAGTCCAAAAGCAGCAGCTGATGAAACATCTGAGAGATACCTCTTCCTGCAGGTGTTCACTTGATGTTTTCCTTTTCTTACTGTTGAAAACCAGCTTTCTCTTGCAAACAAACTGTGATCAAAAGTTGTTGAAAAAGGATTCTAAAGGCTCTGAATCTACTTTTATTAAAACATAAAAAACAAAATCACATTATTTCCAAAGCAACTTCTTACAAATAAATTTTGGCATTACTTCCTATTCAAATACCTACTAAAATCTTTCATTGTAAGAGCATGTCATTCCATTCACTGAAACCTTGAGATCTCACTGAACATTTATATTTTGATTTATATTTTGTAACAATTTAGCCTTTTAACCTTTGTTGTAACAAATGCTTAAGTACTGTTTCCCCAACTGG
>VZTF01009271.1:991742-1054343 GCA_013397755.1 Cnemophilus loriae | reverse complement strand
AAAAAAAAAAAAAAGAGAAAGTTTTGGGAGTATTTTTATGAATTAAAGATTATACATGGACTATATTTTTGAGATTGCACTGTTTGGAAGTATTTGGATAGTCACTGAATATATTGAAACAGACTTGAATCCCAAAAGTATTCTGTTATTTGGTGGAATTATCACTTCTATGTAACATAGCATTTCTGATTTGCTATTTCTTAGGCGTTGGTAATTTTCTGCTTAAAATATTTTTCGTCACTTAATTGATCAGTGATACTTATTTAAACAATTAATCATAAATATGAAAATTATATAAGCATGCTGAATCTTCTAAAGGAGTCCCATATACAAAAAATATTTTTCTCAATAATTTCATTTAAAATTTACAAAATTTAATACAGTCATTGAAATCAGAATCAGCCTGTGAACACCATTTACAGAGAAAAGGATGATAAATATTTCAATACGCTGTTAAAAGAGAAAATTCAATTTATCTAGACCATATTGTAAACTCTTAATCAGAGAAGCACTTTTCAATCTGTTTGTTTGAGAGTTCTACTAGAGTACACTGTCCAGTTAGTCCAAGATTATGCTTTGTTTTACTTTTTCCAATTTTGATGAAGTGCAAATATGGTACACCTCTTACTCTTGGGAGAATATTCCTGTTGATCCTCATATTTCCTGATAGTAACCTGCACTTCTTTTCCCCTTCTGTAAGAAATAATTTCTCTTTGTTTCTGGTACTTAAGATCTTTGTAAATCAGGCTAAAAAATATAGACTTGGTATTTTACTTTTCTTTTGATCAACATTTAAACATCTGAACTGAACAAAGAAGGCCTGGAATTCTGGTGAAATGTTCAGCATAGCACTAAGGCAAGATGTAGACCACATTTTGCTATGAAAGAAGTTTATCATCTTGGAAGATTTCCTCATTTTGAAGCAGTAAACACAAAAGGATAATCCATTAAACTGTCTTATTTGATTAAAATCTTAGCAACACTTGAAATTTTATAATCAAAAAGTGCGAAAATTCCATTAACACATAGATAAACATACATGTACATATTTAAGTCCTGATGATCTGTGCTTAGGGTAGAATCACAAATAACATTATGAAATAATGTGTTTAAATAGTTCAGACATAAACAAGACAGTTAATTTTGTGAATTAGAAAGGAAAAGTATAAAAAATTTAAACCCATATTATCAGGGTTTTTTTTATTTATCACACACGTCATATTGCTTTTATGACACACATTTTTTATCGACTAAAGGGAATAAAAGGCTTTAACATCTTGTTTTACTACCTTCCAGGAAGCCTGGAACTGCAATTCTTAAATAAATGGTGACTGGAATATTTTTATATTAACATGATGAATAAAACCACATTCTTCTTGTTGGTAATAATCAAGTTGATTTAAATAATGTTTGCTGGAAAATAAATTTAATTTTAATATCTAAGCATGAATGTAAACACAGTTTTATACAAGCACAATGAAAGAATGCAGCGCTGAGGCAGCTCTATGGGTATACTATGGCATATAATTCGAACAATGCAGTTGCCTGGGTCTATTTCCTTAGCATATGGTAAAAATGAAGTTATACAGTCCGTATTTTAAGACAAGTAAAGGATAACTTGAATTTGATATGGAGTAGGTATGCACACAGCTACTGAACTCCTCAGAAACATAAAGTGGTAATTTGATTTATTTATTTAATGCAGAGTTACTGTAGATTATAAAAATGTTCTTTAACAGTAGTAGCTTCATTACACCTGTTCCTTATCTATTCCAATAATTCTTTCTTCATATACCTCTAGAGATATATAAAGGTAATGGTTTCATTAAGAAGCTTTAGATTAATAGATTTATTTTACTTGGTGATGACCACTAAGGTGAGAAAATTTGGCAGCTGCAGGTTGGGAAATCTTGACTGTTAACAGAAACAGAATATGAAATTCACCAACTATATATGACTGAAACATCCCAATTTTTCAATGATTGGTCACTGAAAATACAAAATATGGATAAATAAACACATTTCATAATTTTTTTTAACATATTCATGAAATGTCTCCATGGATTATGCTCTCAAGTCTGTTATTGGTTTCTGCATGACATTCATTAACTTGGTATACACATCTGAATTCTCTAGCAATGTTCATATCCAGCTGCCATTATGTTATAGTTCAGAAATGGCACCTGACAAGAACTTTACTATTGTAAGAGTCATTTGGATATTAAATCCATAGTGATGAGTAGGAAAAATTTGAGTCGAGCTGAGATTGAACTCCCCCACAGAGGAAGAGGTCTCTATGACTTCCAAAAAGATGTGCTTCTGGCCTTGTCTTAGCTTCGGACAATGGTGAAGCTCACTTGCTCTCCTACATCAGCTGTCAAACTCATCCATAGGGTCCAAAGTTTATCATCTATCATACAAAAAATGATCCTACTTAGCAGTTAGCTGCACAGTTATATTGAGTATTCGGGCATCAAACACCTGAGCCCCAAAGATTCTTCTGCAAAAAAACCACTGAAAACCTACATTTGTAACTTTATACATATGCCTTACAAACACCAGAACTCTGCTGTTTTAAAACCTAAATGAAGTGGATGCATTTTTGTTCGCAGGCTCATATGTTGGGGAAGACTGCTTTCCTATTGTTATACCTGTTATCATCTGAGGAGAAAGCTGGTATTGTCAAGAGGAAAGGCTTACTAAATAGGCAAGATACAATGCAAGGAGAAAAGAGTATGTGGGCCTGAGTGAAAACACAAACAGTGTTTCTTTATCTGTTGTATGAAGCCATAATAACATTTGAAGACCTATGATTTTTTAAATTTCCTAATTATATTGTCTTTTGAAGTTCTTGTCAATTATTTGAAGATACATCTATGCTGCTGGGCATTTAGAAGAGCTCTGTATGGAAGTGCAATCAAATATAAATGTAAAATACTGTCTGCAGAATATAAGGTAGGAGGAATAGGCTTTACTTTATTATTACCTTCGAATAGTAGTCTATGTGCTAATGTATAAGTAAACCTCAAGTGAACTGAAGAATGTACTGCATGTCAAGATTTCCAGGGACCCTCCATATTTTTTCTGCATGGAAACAAAGGCTTTTTATTCTGTTCATAATGTAAACTTTATATTTCAGATTTTATTTGCATAACAATGAATCCTCATCCTTTCTGCTCATCAAAATTGCTTTCTTGTTTATGACATTCTCTTCAGTAGGAAGAGGTATCAATCCATTATTCACAAAATAAAGACTCATTAAAAAAAAAGAAAAGGAAAAAAAGAAAGAGGAAAGAAACCAAACTATGTTGTGTCTTTAATTTAAAACCTGCTTGAGGGCCCTATGGGGTATATTAAATCTGTCTCATTGCCATATATCTTAGTGTACATTTTGCTTGAAACCAGGTGTTTTGTATATTGAACTTTTTAACACTGCAGGGAGGTAAGTATTCACAGCTGGAGTTTTATGCTTCACACATTTTCATGTTTCAGAACAAGGAGCAACCCCTAGGAAAAACTCCTCCAGCATGAAAAGAGGCAGAACAAAGCGCGTCTGTATCTGGTGGCAGGACATGGATATGATGAAGTCACAGACCTAGGACTTGCATATAAAATAGATGCTGGTGTAACCAACACAAAAATTTGCAAGCAATTGAAGTGTATAGATTGCAGATCAATCACAATATATTATGTTTTCAGTGTGGAAAAGAGGTGCGAAACAGATTCAAAGAGGGATGAGCAGTTTTTGTAACAGACAAAAGTTAAGAAGACTTGTACTTTAAAACAACATTTGAAGGCTGTCGTGTTTACTGAGTCACCAGTTTAACTTTTATACTTTGTGTGTGTATGTTATTACTTCAAAATTTCCAAATCAATCCGTCTTTCTACAGTGAGAATATTTTGAAAAGTATCTTTGACACATAAAATACGAAATGAGTAAATTCATTTTTCTGAAGCAGTAGTTTGAGAGATTAGCACTTTTCTTTCTCTCATGCAGACAAGGAAGAACATTGTGTCAGTTCTCCAAGTGATTTAAGTTTATTAAAAGAGAAAGAAAACTCCAACTTATTGGGGTTTTCAGCTACTCCTGTGAAACCACTTTAGCAAAACGAAAGTGCACTTCCAGAAGAAAATAAGTTCTATATGCCATCAACATGCAAGTTTGAAGTTGTTTATTTGATGATTGAATTTCACTTTTTAGTGTACTGGAGAATAATTTCAAAAGACACAGAAACTGGCTTATTAATATAGGAAATGAGTAGGGTTTAGGGCTTAGACAGAGTACAAGACATTTCCACACCTGTATTTTGATCACTTAACAAATTTATAATTCTTTATCTAGTCAGCCAATAGAAAGATTAATTTCCTGCAAAGATTAAGATGGAAAATATTTTTTTCTGTGTCCTTTTTAGTAACAGCTTCTGGTAACAGAAATCAAGCTTCAGTCACAGCCTGACATTGTACTGGTTAACTCGAAGGTTATTCCTGAAATGATAAAAAAGAGATGGAGAAATAACATTGTATGAGTACCTGGAACAGCTGAACAGCACAGAACAGGCTGTATTAATAGTAAAATGCTACCTGATCTGATAGAAAGTGTAATTAATGAATCCTTTACAAATTCAAAATACACAAAGTAGTAAGTGCATATTGATAATTAAAATTATTAAAGTAATGGTGAGTCTGATCCTTCGGCCTCTTGCTGAGGTCAGGTATGTTCACATTTTATTGCAAAACTGCATTTTAAATTTTTGGGTCGTTTTGTTTGTTTGTTTGTTTGCTTTTTATGGTGCTCTGCTTTCACCTTTCCCTGCAGGCCTAAACCAAAGACCACTGAAGTCCATACGATTGACGCCTGGTCTTGTCTCTCCAGATATACTAGTATTTTGTCACTAGTATTTGTGACATTATATCTGTGCATGTTCCACTGTGGAAATCCCTCTATTGGCAGTAATGAATAGCTTTTCTTCTCTCCTTGGGTGTTGCAGGCACAGTGGGGAGTATACGCAGGGCAGGGAGAGAGCAAGCACAATGATAAACATAATGATAAATTGTTATGTGTGGTCAATATTATCACTACTTCTGCCATGAATGATTTATTGCATGCAATATTCTATACAAACTGAACTCTTAAAAACAGAAGGGGAGAGTGGACAATAAACAAAATTATATTCTTATGCAACAATAGAAATGCGAACATGATATAAAATTAATCTTGTCTCATTGTTATACTGGAGATAAATTTTAGTCCAGACAGAAAAGTGCTTTAGAAGTACTTTGCTTATGCTTAGAGTTCATAAAAAAACAGTAAAGTGATGAATTAGATGACATCTTTGAATAACACTTTAAAAATAATAAAGATAAATGAAAGAACTCTCTCATTGTTTTCATTGTTTTACGAGTTTTTATGATGCGTGTTTTATATAAGCTTGCCTTCTATTTTTCCTATGAGAGAATTTTTTACTAGGCTTATAAACAAATGTAAAATGTTAATAAAATTCACTCCACTGCTAGATTTTCTATTCTACTTAGAGTAAGTGTCTGTCTTACAGGGAGTCCTAAGATTTTAGCCAAAACTTGGGGATTATTGTAACTCATTGTCACCTATCTCACTCCTGTTTCTTTGTCTACCTCTGGTTTCGGAAATGGTTATTTTGCTTTCGAGCCTCAGTGGTGGTTCTTGAGCAAAACCTATTTCCTTAGGTTGTTTGCAGGAGCCCATGTGTTTATACACACATATGTGGGCTTATGTTTGTGTATGTGCATTGAGGAGTGTCAGAGGAATGGATTTCACCTAGAATTAAGTAATTTGTGTCATAATAAGCTAGTACTTCATTAATCTATAATTCTTTCTCCAAGGAAAAACTTCTATACATTTACATCAATATATGTTTGACTGAACAAAGAGTGCATGAACAAACCCTGCTTAATTTAGGGAGAGAACTGAACCACTGTGTGATTGCAGATGTATGGACTTAAACCTAAAATAATTGCCTTGACTTCAGAAGACTTATTCTTGATTGGCATTACTGAAAGAGAGGGCAGCATCTAGTCTCAAAATTTTTGACAGCAATTTATTATTCCAAAGTTACTTATCTTACAGTGATTGTCCCTTTAAAATACCTTTATTTTGATTCATCACCCTCTAGAAACCTTTCTTGGGATCTACATTCTCAATGCAGATTTCAGTAAATTGTGAGGAAGTATTAATAATGAGCTCAAATATACTTGAAACTGTGGTGGATTATATTTGACTGATTCATGTAAACTAGCCTCTTGGAGCAAAAATTACACACTGATGGATACTTAAAATGATTCACAGCAGTAAATAAAACTGCTCCTTTCTGACACAGGTTCAGCTCATTAAATCTCCAGTGGTCATGTTTCTGTGGCAGAAGTGATATTCTACGTAACAATTACCAATTACTTTGGTGAATATAGTTGGTCTGTACAAGAGGACAGCCTCATCTACATAAGACAATGAAACATTTCGCTGGCATCTGACCCAAAGTGCTTTGCATGTGGTTTTCTGAACAAATAAATAGCTGAACAGTGCAAGGAGAACCATTTATTAGACATTGCACATTCTTCGTTAAAATCTTTGAACATAAGAGCTGCTGTCAATCACCTTCCACTGAGTAAGATTTTACCCACATAAAATGTCTAGAGTGCTAAAATCTTTTTCGACTACTTTTGCACATGGAAAGATGATTCCAGATCTGTCTGTATGAATGTTGGACGGTTGCCACACTTATGTAGCTACAGTAACTGCCAACATTTAATTTCCTTTTTGCTTTATACAGAAAGAGAAAGAAGGGTGGGGGTCTGTGGAGAATGAGAGATCTGAATGTTTTTAAAAGATAAATATATTTAAAAATTCAAAGATGGTGCTAATTATAAAGAATTATAATTATAATCCATTTTGGGAACAGCATGCTTGTTCCTCTAACCATTTCTGTCACCTCAGTCAGAGATAGTTTAAATTTTAGCTGCAGTTTCTTTGTTTAACTGGATTTTTTATGCCTACTTCATTTTCTGGGGAAGAAAAAGTGACATGCATAGTTCAGTGGGAGAGCCTGACCCCTTTGTATCATTGTGTTCTTGGAATTTAGGATTTCCATTTCTGAATAAGGAATATTTCACCCCTGGTGAAATCACTATAGCTGAATGACATTGCCTGATAAAGGCCAGAAAGACAGAATTTTAATAAGCACTGAACTGCAGCTCTAAAATAACTTAGTGTGAAGTTTTACATATGTTTACAATGCTCATTACCCTACATACAAATTTCGTAACAAGACAGACTGTTTACAATGCCTGTAATCAGCTTGGTGTCTTGTAGCTGGAGTACTCCAAGGAAGGAAACAATGAAAGCACCCAACAGAAGGGCACTTCAACGTAATCTGTTAACTACAGTTTGTACCAGACCTTGGTAGGAATGGGAGGACCCTGGCTAATCTTTTTACTTGGCTAAGTGGTTTTAGGCACAGATTTCACAATAAAATAATAAAAGCTCAAGGGGCCCTTCAAAACAGCATATATTCGGTATTGAATCTCCTTATTAAAGAGTGAAGGTCAACACTATATTGTAATGTTCTCTTGTTTGCATGCAATGATTTTTTTCTTGTCATGCATTTGTCAGTGAGGCAGTTTTTTTATTTCACTGTTTTATCATGATGTCATTTATTAAATACATACTGACATATCTAAGTGAAATTTTACTCTAAAAAGCTTTCAGATTAGATTAATTTTTGAAATTTAGGCATGTGATAAGGTCTTAAAAAATTAAGTTTTCTGTATTCTTTCTGCATAATCCTGATGCTGACCATGTTTTTAATGTCATTTTATCCCATAGTGGTTGGAAATATAAAATCTCAATTTTAAATTTGTGAGAATCCACTTAGTTTTATCATAGATACTCAATGCAATGTGAATGGAGATGGCTGAAATGTTCATGTGTATCTTTCTAGTCTGAAAAACAGTAATGTGAAAATACCTTTCATATACTCCTTCTTCCTTATAATTACAAACTTATAGGCCAAAACGTCTGCTGGTGAAGATCAGTCTACATATACTGATGTCAATGGCACACTATTGATTTATGTCGGCTGGCGATTTGTGTCAGCATCTCTTATAGCCATAGTTACAATATGCCTTGCTGTAATCATAACAGATAGTATTTGTTCAATTAAGCCAACATCTGGTATAATGCAAAGATTAGGAGTAGTAATTAAGCCTTTTTTCTTTTTTTTTTTCTGGTTTTAAATCTGTGTTAGACTGTTTTGTTTCTTAAAAATGCAGGGTGATATCACTATAAATGCAACCTACTTGTTTTTCACAGATTCTAGTTAAAATGTAACTGTTCTACATATTTGCTTATTTTGTCTTGCAGACACCATTGGGGCCATTCTACTCAAGAGGTTTAGGGTGAGTCAAGCTGCCCAGAAAGTGACTGGAACACTCCTGAAAGGGACATTTACCCAAAAGTAGTATCCTTCTCCCTCTCCTCACACAGGTGAGCTGCAAAGCCAATTGGTGTGCTCAAAGCCAAACGTAATAGTCTTTCCTAAGAGGAATGCATTCCCAGTCGCTAAATCTTGATGCCTCAAAACTGGGGGAAGAAAGGGAGTGAGTAGTTTTTTCTGTGATCCAGTGAAAGGCCGTGAAGACCAATAAAATAACTAAATAAAACACCAATAGAAATAACAAAATTACGTTTTTGAAATAAGGATATTATTTGGTTGCGTATTCTTTGTTTTTCTGATAGCTAGAAACACAGTTTTGTCGTGAAACAGCTGTATTGTATAGAAAATAGTTTTAAGAAACATGAAGAGAACAGTAACAAAAAGCAATTTATCACTGGAAGGATTAACACTAACTTTAAAAAATATTCCATGTGGAATATAGATTAATATGTAGAATAGGTCTTAAAATCTTTATTATTGGACTAGAAAGTAAAAATACAAATGTAGTTTTTGATGTTAATACTGAATAAAAATTAAGAATGAAAATGAATGGTTCAGAGGCTGTCAAATTCTTTCACTTGCATGAAGAATAGTCCACTTAAAAATAGTGATCTTCAAGAATAAAAGAATGGGAACAGAGAGAAATAATTAATTTGCCTTCTAAATCCTCATGTTCCAAAGCCTGTCAATATCCCAAGTGATTAGTCCAAGCATTTGTGCTCCGTGGTCATGCTTCACTAACCTATTTCCGTCTAAAACATGACTAAGGAAAGCTAAGTTTTGTCTTTTTGTGAGACAAAAATATCAATACATATACAACAGAGGGGTCCTTATTTTTCAGCAGCCTGTACTGTACATTATCAGCTGTTGCAGTAAAAATCAGATATTTTCCATTTATTGCTTAATTGCAAGTCACGGCTTATGAATTTCTATTTAGTTGCAGTGGTTTTAGAAGCTGAGAAATGATCATTCTCACAAAGGCACTGGCACTGTTACTTGTGATGTGTGTGAAATCATCTTTATTGGTGTGACTACCCTATTAAGGCAACATGCGACAGCACTCTTGTCTCACTAGGGCATTTTTTGTCATTGAAGGACCTCAAAATGAAATAAAACCTACAATGCTCAGATATGTCTGCATGCGTGTCAAAAAACTACACTCTCGGATTTTTCACCAAATTACGTGTAGGATCAGTCCTATTAATAGCAAAGACATAGGCTGTAAAATGCATGGAATGAAAGCTGGTGGAACTTGAGCAATCCAACAGAAAAGTAGACAAGGTGGGCGATATCAAGAGAGCTTGGGCAAAAAATACACAGCGTAGGATTATATTACCTTTTTCAGGCCTCCTACACTTGCAGCTGTTGCACCAAAGAACTGATGTCAGTAGGACTTTAATTATCTTTCAAATACCCTGTATCTTTTTTTTGCAGAATGGAAAACACTTTCCATTCCATTAAAATATAGTTCACATTACCTTAATGAAAAAATAACCACAAACTAGCTGCCACCTAATTTTCCTTTCAGAAGAGAGCAGGTAGAAGGAACATTACTAAATAAGAAATGACACAGTCTAAATATTAGAGTATTTAAAGATATATTGAAGGCCCTTTAAGACTATTTTTTATTATTCATCTTGAACACAAAATTGAAAGATAATTTTGAATAGCCCTTCTGAGCTTGTTACATCCAAGAGAAAGTGTAACTTTTAATTCCAAACACAGCTTTTTCTGGATTAGGCTATTTTCTTGTGTTCCTTGGAATACTTTCAATTTCATTTTGCCATTCTATATTTCTCAAAGCTTTTCCTCTAACATACTTTCCTTTCTTTCAGAAGTATTCCATGGTATTCCCTTCCTATTTCTCTTTCAACTTCACAGGAACCTGTGGTTCACTTGCTGAAATTTTAGCATTCACATGTCCCTCTGAAATCCTTTGAGCCTTGAGGGATTATTTTCCTCTCGTATTCGTGCTCATTAACATCTCAATATCCTGCTGGCTTTTCTTCCAAATACAGCCATGATGATATTTCTATAAACAGGGTAAAAACAGCAGAAGAAACATTTTGCTTTTATTTCTGGCATTCAACGCAAAATTACTTCAGCAAACAAGTCAACTGTACACCATCTAGTGCTGGTTGGAGCATTGTTCAAGAAATCAGAATATAACTGAAGTACATTGTTTCAAGTTACTTTTTTTTTTGCTCGAAGGAGTAAATTTTTTATTTACAAATAACAGCTGTACTCTTTGCATTTCAGTATTGTTTTCCCTATAACAAGAACTATGTACGACTTTTAAATCTGCACAGCATATACCACTAGAGAAAAGGTGCATGAATATATGCTACAATAGGGCAGAATAGAATATTTGTATCCCTAGAACATATAAGGCCATTCAAAAAACATTAGACTGAAAGATTCACCAGGGAAGAGAGGTAGACTGTCCCCATCTAGAAGAGAAATTTCTGTCTCTCATAGTTTTAGCTGCTAAAAAATGTCAATTTATAAACAGTAAATTATACAGCAAATTTTTCACTAGTATGTTTTAATGGTTTTGTGCTCTTACATCACTACAAAGCAAGACACACTTCAGCAAAATTTGCCATGTTTTGTGCTTTAATGAAAACTGAAGAGAAAGTAAATGAATCCAAAGCAATATAAAGAGTCTGGATATTTTCCATGTATTCATACAATATTTTATAACCCTTTTAAAAAATTCATAAGAGATCTGACTTCTTGTCATAACTTAAAAGGGTTACCCAACCTTCAGGTATATAGAAGTTGTGACTGTGAGTTCATAGGAGGACACAATACACGAAAACACAAGCTTTATCCTTTGAATTTCACTACTTTATTTCAGATTGCCGCCAATGTCACAAAAATCACTAGTAGCAGGTACACCTATGATTAATAAAATGAATACGAATTACTATATGTCAAGCTTTTACCAATTGCTATCAGCAAACAGTAGTGTATTATCAATCAATTGTATGTTATCTGTCAATAATAATATCAATTGGTATTGTCATACAACCAACAGCAAGAGCCAAATACCTAGAGGCTATTAAAAATTACTACAATTTATCAACAATATAACAACAGATATACCTATTATAGATTACTTGTATGACTATATAAAGACACAAAAATGAATTGAACTCAATTTCAAAAGGAAACAAACAATCCCAAAAGTGAGGGACAAACTGATCCCAGAAGAACTTTGAGGTGAAGAAGTGAGGAAAGACCAAAACAATAAGATAACAGACAGAGTCTCCCTTTAAAAATTATCCATGTCACAGAGTCTGGAATCAGTCAAGCATCCCACCTGGTAAGGTCACAGAGAGAGAGAGACTATTTTTTTGAAAAAAATTAAGTCCTTTTTAAAACAGCAATGTAAGAGAGTGTAGGATATCCCTCTTTGAGAAGCTAATAAAAGTTGTTGATTTCTGTTTCTCACCTGTAACAGAGAATAAAAGATGATGTTTGCTGTCATTCCTGAAATATTTTATTTTTTATGGACTGTTTCCCAGCTCCTCAGAGAATAAGTTGTTACTACAGCCCCGTGGTTTTGTGGTAAATGGTGGTATCTCGGGATGTCTCTGGTTCCTAGGCACTCTGTCTGCACTTCAAAGAGGCCAGCTGCAATTTTCGAGGGTGTTTCAGGTTGACAGGTCTAGCTACCAGGCTCACAGTTTGTCTGGCAGGCCTTCCTCTGTTACTATTTTTCAGCAGACAATTTTCCCCTTCAAACCAGGCCACATTTATGACTGGTCACGTCACCATAGCTGACTTTTTATTTGCTGATGGAGTATATTTCAGAGTACCCAAATCTCCAATAGTCTATTTCATCCCAAAAATTTAATTTCACTGAATTTTCTTCAGTGTTAGCTTTTTTGCAATACAAAAAAGGACTTTTATTTTAAGTCTCATTTAAACAGAAGAATTTTTATGGGGATGGATGCAATAAAAGTATGCTGAAGCTTTTTCTACCTAATTATCTATTACATCTGGCGCTACCCAAATTTTTTCTGTATCTCTAATGTTTCCCATACTGCATAGCTCAGTACACATTAGTAACTTATGTTCTTTGCTTTCATTGATAGAAACACAGGAGAGAGAAATATGAGGATGATGGAATGGCCTGAAGGTTTTTTTGTCTGTCATAGCATCTCACAAGGTGTTTGCAGATAATACAGCATCACTGAATGAGAATAGTTGAGAAACCTAGTTTCAAATACAAAAAAAAATTTAAAAAAGTTTTTTTTTCTTGTTGAAGATGCAGGTCTGAGACAAGTTGCAGACCAAGGTTCACAGAGCACTCCATTTGTCAGATACTAGCAAAAACTGTATCTTATATCCACAAGCATAAATACCTAGGGAGAAGATGTGAGGAAAGCATTAGAATACCGTCATTCTGTCAGGAGATTGAATCCTAGAAGAAATAGTGTGGCCACATCGGAAGTGGCAGATTCTCAAGAGAAAAAGTCCATTTAATCAAAATATTCATACTTTCATATCTTAATTCCTAAAATATAATTAAAATTAGAGCTCTTTGTTTTTGAAATGGGTTAATCCTCTATAAATCCCAGTGGAGTTGCTTGTATACCATTCTTTACATCTACACTAAATAATACATAGCATTTAATCTGTACTGAATAGACGGCAGGCTATAAACTAGGGCTTAGCTTCATCCTTTTTGCAGGTTAGACATGATCTAAATTTGTTTGGCTTCTCTCTGACACCTTTTGATGTATTATAACTGAATAAGTCCAAGTTCATGTCCCATATTTCCTTCATTATCTTTATAACTACAAAAGAAGTAACTTTAAAATGAAAGCAGTTCTATTTTCAGAGCAGACTGATAGTTTTGGTAGTTAAGGTGGACAACTAGTTGTGAAAAACAAGTGTATAAAATATTCCACAAAAAATAGATTATTATATCTCTGAGAATTAACTGTAAAAAAAAAATGTAAATAAATATTTTCAGTAAGGAATATCAAAAGAACTCTCTCCACAGAAGCAAACCCACAGAAGCCTTGATGAGTAACCCTCGATAAGAGTCCTTGATGCAGGTACTGTGCAAAAATGGGTTGAGTGAGACTGATATTGACATTGATGATTCAGGGAAAACAGTACAACTTCTCAGAATTTCTCTAGCAATATTGACACTCAGTTTTCTTTTAGGGATAATTTTTTTTCATTTGGATGAATTCCGTAGGTCTCTCTTCTGCTATTTAACTTAGCTTAAGAGGCAAATGGAGTGACAGAAAACACTTTCCAAAAGTTTGGTAGGTTTGACCTATACAAAGTGCTTTAGATTTTCATTTAGAATTGTTTTGAAGAAGAATTTACTGAAATAAATAAATTATATATTTAGGCCTCTAACTGATTATTGGTCACTTGCATAAATTATCAGTAAAGTCATTATATTTATGCACTAACTATCACTGGAAATTATACTACATGTGACAGAACATCATCTCACTTGTGAACTGATGTGCATTGTAAGATCAGAATGCCATCAGGTCACCTGGTAATAGGTCATACAACCACGTTTCAGCTTGCCGTATCTGTGATGACTTTCTTTCCTGTTCTCAGGACATCATCTTATGGGCTGATTATTTTTTCTTAGATTCTTTAAATTTTATTTATGTCTTAGATCTTTTAATTGGTAGACACTTTGCTAAACAAAGATATTTGTCAAAAATTTGATTGCTTCTAATTCTACAATACTGTAATCTCTTGAATAAAAATTCAAGTTGCTTTGCAATTGTATTTCCTTTAGATATTAAGAACTACTTTTTGGTCATGCAGTGATATCTTAAACAAGATAATTGACTGTAAGTTTCCAATGCGAACCTTATTGATCAGGTCAGGTTCTCTAAAGTAAGTTGACATTTTTGAAAGCCATACTCTCAAAGTATATGTGTGACATTAATTTATCTTAATCCTTTAACAAAGTGGTTGAAACTGGAACTTTCTTTCACAAATAATATAATCTCAGAGTTACTTAATGGCATCTGGATAACAGTAATAGAGGTTTACAACTCAGCTCAGGAAGCAAAGAGTAGAAAGGACAGCCGAAAACTAGTTCTAGATAGCGGGTCGCTGTATTTATAATAATGAGTCACTTTTCCCATTAAAATTCTTTTCATTAGTTTTTGTATTTAGGAACAATATTGATTGTTTGCTTTTTATTTGTCCTCTGCCAAAAGTACATGTTTATTTGACCTTCTCATTCATTATTCCTGGTGATAAGAGAAGGATGACACATCCAGAAAGATATAGCACAGCTGTTCCAGCTTCAATGAGAATTTTAAAAAAGAACTATTGTTAGCTGTGGAACAACTCACAAAATAATATGGAAATATGTCTATAAAGAAATAAACCTTACTACTCAGCTTCTTCAGGAAAACTGAAAATACCTTCGAAATACAGAATGGTGAGTACCCAAGAATTTATTAATATCAACACTACATAAAATTAGTTTCAAAAATATTTGTCTCTCTAGTAAACATCTTTGCAAAATATTGAAGAGAATACATCTATTTGAACAATTTATTGTAGAGTTCTCTGAGGTTAAGGTTTAAATTTATAAACAGATTGCTACAAACAGAAATCAGGGCATTTAAAAATAACAGTGTGCACATGCTTATTTTTATTTCTGGATTTAAGAACTTATTCAAGTGGCAACATTGCTGAAGGCTTTTTCACCATTTATATGTCTGTTAATTTCAATGAAATTATTGGTAGGAAAAGCACGCAGGGTGCTTTAAGGTCATGGATGTAAAAAAAACCATTTGGAAATGTAAAATGTTTGAAATAAATTTTTAAAATAATAAAATCATGCACATTAAAATATTAATTTATTCACAAATCAGTCAAATAAGATACTCCTCAGGGCATAATTTGTGATGTCATTTTAATTTAAAAATTCATGTCAGGGAAAACCTCAAGAAATTAAGCAGAGTATAATAGGAAACAAAGAATTCATTCAAAGACCAGTTAGTGTTATGGAATTAAACTCATTCCAGAAGAAAGGGTTAGGACCTTGGTTGAGCAAGGAATGCTCTCAATATGTACCAATATTTTATTCATAAGAATTAGAAGCTTCGTGCTAAGATTCTTGGGAAATACACCTGAAAGACGAAAAGTAAATGCAAATAAAAAGCCACTCATAAAACTTATTTGTTTTAAAACTGCCTATAACCTTTTATTTTGTCTTTTAATTTTGTTATTAATTTTTCTGAACATTTTAAGTTTATTTTGTCTACTGTCATTGTTGCTCCTACAGTTCCACTATTTCTGCTCTGTGAGGACTCTTGTACAAGAACCTTTTACGACATTGTCACCTTCCATTTCTTCCATGGTGAATCTCTCTTCATGAAATAAGTATTTGCCTAAAATTGCCACTTCTAATAAGAATGATTTAATGTAAAAAGGTTAATTAGATTAGCAATGCATATTGTGATCATTGGTCCTCTATCCCCCTTACAGTTCTTGACCTCGGTAGCCTTTTCTGATCAGTCTGTCTTCAATCATGCCATCTCCTATATAGGTAATTTCCTGGATTTCACAGCAAATGCCTCATGTTTTATTGCCCCTCAGACTATTATGTAGCCTCACAGTTTTCTAAAAAAAAAAAAAAAGACTCCATTATAAAATTAATCTGATATGTCTTTTCTGAGCTTTCATCTTCCTTTAGAGTCCTCCAGGTGGTGACTTAAAGACCTGTCTTGTCTACTGCTTCCCCTCATTAAAACTGAAATGACTTCCTGATTACAAATGCCCTCCTGTTGTTCCTTTTCCTTATGTATTCCTACACAGCCAAATTTGATTCGAATTTATTTGAAGAACCCTTTCTTCACTGGAAATATTTTTTCTCTCCACAATATGTATTCCTCCAATTTTTTGTTCTATTTCTTTATCTATATATGTATATATAAATATATACATATTTATTTTTTCATTGACTTTTTCTTTTCTTCTTTCTAAAGTTATGAAGAATCACCACTAAACTTTGCATTCAAGGTAAAATTTTGCATCACATTTTTCACAAACTGTTGAGTGTCTCTGAGTCTTTCCGAATGAAAGAGGACGCGTGATTTGTCAAACAAGTCTGAAAGAATTGTTAACATCTTGGAAGAAGTAAGACAGCCATATGTAGCAGTCACATACATTGAATTGCTCTACCACTAAGAAGCCAGTGTGCTTAAATACTTTCCAGTGAAAACGTCTCGCCTAAAGATATTATTTACTGTTCTATTTCTATATTTATTTTCAGTTAAGAGTTGTATGTGTAAGCATACTGTAATCCAGCAGGGGTTTTTCTTCTTCTTAGAGTTCATATCAATCTTTATTGACATACAGTACTTAATTCCCACTTAATTTTTTTTAAGAATTATTTCATGCCTGTGGCAATACAAGAAATCACGGGGTAATTTTTCAGTCCATCTGTGTTGTATACCTGGACAATAAACTTCCAAATGAATGAAAAAGGCATTTTTATGACTTGGTGTTATTTTTAATAGTCTTTACTGATTTTTAAGATACTATCTATCTTCACTGAAAGGGTTTTCAGGGAACCAACAGGCTGCCCAGGGAAAAGGCTGAGTCACTATCCCTGGAGGCATATAAAAGATATGTAGATGTGGCATTTAGTGACATAGTTTAGTGTTGGGCTTGGTAGTGTGAGTTTAACAATTGGACTCAATGATCTTGAAGGTCTTTTGCAACCTAAACATTTCCATGATTCTATGAACATGTTCAGGCTACTGCAAGGATGCAGTGTCTATTATATTAAATGAAATTTTGAGAGGTACTTCTTTTGGGAAAGCTGAGTTTCACGAACATGACATCTTTGACTAAGTTGTGTATTTGCACATTTCAATTTGCTATTTCAAATCATCTTAGCACTTTATAGTATTTTCTGCATTATAGTATATTCTGAAATCTACAGTAGGTGTTAGCTAGTGTACCTATGATAGAATGTTTTATGGAAGCATTTAATTATATACAGTAAATACACTCTAATAAGGGTAAGAAGTTTAAGTCCCATTCTCAAAGGAGGCTTAGCTAATTGGAAAGACAGTTTCTATGAAAGCAAAAAGTATCATTTTCAGGGTAAAAACAGAAGATTAATTATTTAACTCACTAGACTGTACATGCAGTGAATATTGAATAGTAAGTGTTTAATGAGAGGATCCAAAACAAACATCAAAGTGAGTGGTGGTCCACCTAAACGCTTGAGAGAGAAAGACCTTTGCAACTTGTACAGAGGTTTTTCCAGATGATGAAAATATGAAACATGTTCCTGACTGTATTTCTAAAACGCTGGAGTTTAGTTTTCCAATCTTTTTTTTTTCCTTTTTTAAAATCACATGCAAACTATTTCCCTTAATTGCCCAGTACTTCATGAACTTGGCATCATTTCTTGTCAGTTTAGAGTAAATATAAAACTATCATCTGTGTCCTTCCAAGTAGATAAACCTTTACTCTCCCTTATTGTCCCAGGACCCTAGCAGGTCTTCTTAATCTTGTTCCCATCTCACATAACCATTCTGGAACACAAGCAACTGACCTGTGCATAGAGTTCCAGGTGGAGTCCAAACAATGTCACTGAGTAAGGAAATTTTTACCTATTTCTCTGAGAAAATGCAGTAGAAAGTATCTCATATGTTTCCATCACACTGTGGGGCTCAGCCATCTCACCAACATACTTTGTCTTCAAGTCACATTGTCTGTAAATTATTTCAAGAAGGCGTCTTATCCATCTGCTCCCTCTGACAAAGAGGAGCTATTGTTGTTAGGTATTTTCACGGTCTCATCTTCAAAATTTCAAAACCATCTCTGCTTCAAACAATCTGTTCTATCACATCACTACTTAAACCACTAGAAAGTGTTTCACAGTTCAAGCCTGAAGTTTCTGATTTTTATTCAGTGTAGGTTCAACACCAAGTCTTATTTTTTGTGGATTCAAAGGGAGAACTATTTCCTTTTGCCTTTCAGAAATATTTTGTTTGTTTGAAGTCTGTGTGATCTTGTCTTAGTCTTCTACTTTTTAGGTTAGTGAACTTCAGTTTGCTTTCTCCATTATTTGTTTTGCGTTCCTCTTGACCATTTCTAGACTGACAATTGTAAAACAACACCTCAGACCTTGATGTAATAAAACACATAAACCTCCAGCTCCAGGTTTAACTATGCTAAGATATGACTTGCTCTTTACAACACTATGCGGGTTCCTAGGTTTTTTGAACTCATCTCAATCTCATTTTTTCAACAGACCTGCCGTATGCACTTGTCTTGGGATAAGACGAATAGTCATCAAATGATCCTTTATTCTTTTATTCTTTGATTGTCATAGAACAGAGACAGATTACCTTACATCTGAATGCCTAAGTTTAAGACATGTAAATTTGACTATGTGCATTCTACTTTATATGATGAAGTTGCATTTTTACCCCTGGTTATCAGCAATCAGAGGAATCTAAGCAAAGGCAGCACAAGACTGGAGAAAGCTTTCACCAGCAGTCAGCAAAGAAATGTTCTTAATATCTCCTCAATTTCCTTTTAAGCTAACAATAATTTTAATGAAAACAACAGATATAGTTAAATCAAACAAAGTCTTAAATATGAATATTTCCTCACACTTAGAAGAAGTAAAAACCTTCAATACAGTCTACAAACATTTTGCTATATTTAACTTAGATTATTTTAATTTTTTTCATGGCTTGAGTGATTTGACAACTGGTGATGTTACAGGTGGGTAAAAGGTTCAAAACTGGGTCCTCGGCAGGGTGACAGAAAATTCTAAGCAAAAAGAAAGCTGTTAAAAGCTTAAAAGTTAAGCACCTGGAGTACTCTAGTGGTAGGATGGTGTGTTCAAGTACTTCTACATTGCGGACCTTACCTAAGACGTGAATAGATTTTAGGAAGCAGATGTACCACGTTCCATTTAAACATATTTAGAGTCACACAGTTCTTTCCTTCTAGTCTCTGCTTTGTGATTTTTCTTTTAATCTTCTTTCTTATATGTTTCACTATTCTTTTCCTACATCTAGGAAAGTCTTTGCACTGGTTCCACATGGTTCTATCCACTGGTACTATTCAGTTTTCATCTGTTTGGGGAAGAATGAAATAGTAATTATGCTTGTTAAGATTGTTAAGATGTTAATAATGGTTTTGCTGAGAATAAACCGTATTGAACCGTGTTTTCCATGTTTCCTTTGCTAGGAAAATATTTATAACCAGACAGTAAAAATAGTAGTATAACATCAGACACTTTGTTAAATTCATGTTAAAACATGCTTTATTTTCCATTTCCTTTGCCGTCTTTATCATGTAGTACAACAATTGCTCTAAAAGCTTAAATAAAACACGTATCAGGTTACTGATCTTTCAGTTTGCTCAATCACATCTCCATTAAGTAAATATTGATATTCCATTTTCTATTATTTCTCGATAAAGACAGGTTCATTAAAATACTTTGTTTCTGGGTCTATAACTTCATATACCAATTTTTTTCCAATTTTCCTGCACTAAATATCATAGGCTCCTCTTCATTCTGAGATCTTCAAGCTTTGCTTTTACCTAAGAGGAAATTATATTTTTTTTTCACATATTCGTTCCATGAATTAACCTGATTTTTTCTTGATGTGCCATACCTTCAGTCTTACTGAAAAGTGAGATAGGTATTTTTTAAAGTTTTAGATACTACACAGATTATTTTTAATCTCTACTATATTCTGGCCTCATTTGTCTTGTGTTCTTGTTCTGGTTTTATTTATACGGCGAAAAATTTTTATTATTGCCATTAATTTCCCCTTTGTGACTGAACCATTTTGATTTTATAGTAATACTCATTTTATCTCTATGCTTCCTGATGTCTAGGACTGCAATTCTGTTTTCTGGTCAGTGTTGCATTCTATTCCACACAGGCTTTTTATTTGCTCCTGCCGCCACATCTAACTGTTGAGCTTACCCGGCCTGGATGCCAGATGCCCACCACAACCATCACTCCCCTCTTCAGCTGGACAAGGAAAAGAAAATATAACAAAATATAACAAATATTAAAACCGGGTTGAAATAAGGACAGGGACAATAACACCGGTTATTGTCACAGGCAAATCAGACTCAACTTGGAGAAAGTAGTTTAATGTATTATCAGCCAAATCAGTGTAGGGTAATAAGAAATTAAAAGTCCAAATCCTAAAAATGTCTTACTCTCTCTTTTCTTCCCTGGCTTAATTTCACTCCCTATTTTCTCTACCTCCATTCTCTAGTGGTGCAGGGAGGAATCTGGGGAATGAGGAATGGGGACAGTGGTCAGTTCATCAAATGTTGTCTCTGTTGCTCCTTTCTTCTTGAGGAAAGGAGTCCTCACACTCTTCCCCTTCCCCAGTGTAGGGTCCATTCCATGGGAGACAGTCCTCCATGAACTTCTGCAAAATGAGTTCTTTGCACAGGCTGTAGTTCTTCAAAAACTCCTCCAGCATGGGTCCCTCTCATGCAGTGCAATCTTTCAGGAACCGACTGCTCTGGTGTGGGTCTCCCATAGGGTCATATGTTCTGCCAGGAGCCTGTTCCGGTGTGAGCTTCTCAATGGATCACAGCCTCCTTAGACATCCACCTGCTCCCTTGTGGGGTCGTCCACAAGCTGCAGGTGCATATTGGCTGCACAGTCCACGGGCTGTGGGGGCACAGCTGCCTCACCATGGACTTGACCACAGGCTGCCTTGGAATATCTGCTCTGTCACCTGAAGCACCCACTTCCTCTTCTTCCTCACTGACCCTGGGGTCTGCAGGGTTGTTTCTCTCACATATTCCCACTCCTCTCTCTGGCTGCAGTTGCTGTTGCAGAGTAAATCCCTGCTGCACCCCCTGCCACCCACCTTCTTCTTCTTTCTGCTGTCCCTGAGGTGCTGCTACCATCACTGATGGGCTCAGCCTTGGCCAGTTGGAGGTCTGTCTTGGAGCTGGTAGGCACTGACTTTTTGCCGGACATGGGGGAAACTGCTATCATCCACTCACAGAAGTCATCCCTGCCACCCTCCTCCATCAGAACACTGCCATACACTCCCAATACAGAATGGTTATTATAATTGGCTTACTTCTCCTGCAACACTGGCTTAAAACTATTTTAATTCTATATACCTAATCTCAATTTTAACTAAAATATCAAGGGCAAAATTGAGTTCAGTTATGTTTAAACACCAAGGCTCAGAAAGTGGACTTCTAATACTGAGGCAGTGCAAATTTGGTGCAAAGTTCTAATTTGATAGTTTCCTGTATCTGCTTTTTGCAATCATCAATTACAAGAGAAAAGCACTGAAACTCCCGTCTGTACAATCTTATTTTACGCTGCTGTGTATTCTGTGCCTTCTCTTACCAATAGCCACCTGTCACCTTAGAAAAGGTAACTGGAATAAAACCAGTTCAATAATGTGTTCCTATGGTAGGTACTTGTTCCATGAAACTTATTAGTTCATAGAGATGAAAAATAAATACAAGCTATACTCCATAGAGAAGAAAAGTTCATCGTTCTTTTACCACTTAAATAGTTCTTGCAAAATCAAACTGACAAAGACCAAACACAGATTTCAGAAGGGCAGTGAGTTACATTTTTTCTCCCGAAAGGTATAGTTGTTTCAGAATTTTATTATGAGCATACTGGTTAGAAATTGAATTAAATATAGGCTGTTGCTGTCTGTTAAATTTTCTTTATAAGGGTGATCTTTTCTGTGTTCATCAGCTCCTTCATTGCTGCTATTTACCTTTATGAGAAAGAAAAGAATATCTTCTTCCTCCCTTGTGTCTCCCTCAGTTAGTAATATTGCCTTCCACAACCCGCAATAAATAAATTTCATGGGAAAGATCAACCTTCTTAAGAATGCAAGAAATGTTCTTCTTGCATTAACCTTGGTCTGGCTGATTACCTGGCTCAGTTATAACAATGAACATATAGCAACAACCTAGAATAATTACTTCTCGTGTTGCCTGTAACTGCACTTCTAACTGCAGTAGTTAATGTGGGTAATTTTACAAATAATTAATTCTAGTAACAACAAGATAAAAAATACAGGTAAAGTCTGGAGCAGTAATTGCAGTCTGAACATGACAATATAATCTCTTTTTTTTTTTTTTTTGACATTCTAGGAGAGGTAGTTTTATTGAAAGTGGGGAAGGGAAACACATATCTCATTCAAATTATTGAAACTGAGTATTCTTGTGGTCTGGATTCAGTTGGGTATCTATTTGCATCCTGACTGTCTATTGGTAGGAAACTTGACAACTTTGTTAATGTACTACACACACACACACAAACAAACAAATTCATGTTTCTCAATGCTCATATTTTCACTAAAGCAACTTTAGGTGCACAGCAAGGGACAAAGCTCGGGTAATTCTCAATCCTGATGAACAGGTGAAGCAACGTGGAGTGTAACATATAGTACACTTTTCTCAGGGTTGAAACAAGGCCAAAACCCATAGATCTGCATGTTGAAACACAGGGACAAGTTCAGAAATTTCACAATCGTGATAACCATTATTAAATTTGAGGTTCTTGATTCAAGATAATGGTTGAGTCAGATTTAAACTGTTTTGAGAACTTGGAGGAATAGATATTCTATTATAAAGTTGGGGGGGTTTCCCTAAAATTTTTGTAATTTTACTCTGAAATTAGTATTCACTTGGTAATTTTCTTTGTAATAGCATGCACACTGTGGTAATGCTAATAGCTCTAAAAATTAATCATAAATGTTTTAATAGCGAGTACTGAAAATAACCATAAAATAGAGCTACACTCTTTGCATTTAAATTAACTGGCATTTTTCTTTAAAAGCACTTTTTTTTTATTTATAAATATGCCCTCAATATCTCTTTGTTCTAAAATATGCAGAAGATGTTTCTTTACAAACTTCAAACCATTAAATATTTGGTCTTTGGGGACTTGTTTTTAGATTGACAAAATCATTCTTAATTTATACACTTTTGAATGCATAATTTAGCATGACATTTTTTGATGAAATTCCTGGTGATGACAAAAAAAGGAAATTAATATTTCCCATATTTATCTTCAAAAAATTAGATGCTTTATTTTTCTCTTTTTCTTTTTTTTTTCTCGTTTAAATCTAAGTCATTATTGTCCTCCCATTAATCCCTCGTAGCTAAAGGTTTAGATTTTTTTCTTTTATTCATAAAGCAATGCAGTTTAAAGGGATAGTGAAATATAATATTGTTGCCCCCCAGGGAAGATTATAAACAAAATAGAAGAGCTCAATTACTTTGTCTCAGCCATTTTTCTTAAGGTGCTAATTTGCCAAAGCATTTCTGAATTATTTCATATACTTTGAGTATTGTATTCTGGTATTGGATAAGCTTTTATGAAGAGCTTTAAAAATATCACTAGTAAATGTTTACTCAGTGTTTTGTGTTTGATCTTTTTTGTACAATCCTTATACCAAAGCTGGAATTTATTTTCAATGACTACATATAAATGCAGCACACGCTCTGTGTCCTAACAGATGCCATCTGTAAAAGCATTTACTTTAAATTAGTGGAATAAGTAATCAAAAGGGCTTTGTACTTAATGCAGAACTTTTGGTGACTATTAAATACTCATTAGAGGGTGTTTTTGCTGTATGACTGTCAAAATCAGCAGGACGTTTATGTTAGATTTCCTGAGTGGGTCAAGATTGAATATGATTTTACAACTTAAATAACATAAATGAATGCAGGTTATTTCAGAATCTCCAGATGTTCCTTAAACTCCCTGCCCCTAAGCGAAACTTACAGCCAATTTAAATTTTGCAGCAATATTACAGTGCAGATTTTTGCTTCACACACTTAACAACTCTCTTGTTACATTCTGCTCATTTGTGCCTTAACCACCACAAACGAAAAAGATCCTATTATATTGGGAGTTTCTCTCTTTAAAACATGTACTTATAGATTGTTCAGATCAGTCTATCATAAAAAGGCTTTTGGTGGGAGAAAAGTTCTTTTAAAAAGTTCCTTACAAAATCTTCATAAATGTTCCTAACAAAATCAGATTTTCTGTCCATATTTCAGGTGTTTTGACTTGCATTAACTGAACTTAATTTAAAAGCTAGGTAACTGCTGAAAACATGTTCTAAAAGTAAATAGAAGCTTGTAAGCTAGCTGTACAGGCATATGAATTTTCAATTTAGTAATGAAGACGTCTACATTCTTATATAAAATTTATGATACAATGATTTCTTTTTCAGTAAAAGGTACATCTACTTGTTAGTTGTTGAGGTTTTTTTACATTGCAGATACTTATCCTAATTCCAACCTTTGAAGATGGCAACATCTGTTAGTAAGAATGCAATAAACATGGATCAAGAGCCAACTTAGAAAGCGTAGTAAAACATGCTTAAAAGCAGCCTTTAAGCAAGACACTTTTCTAAATAAACTTTCACTGGAAAAAAAACAATTCAGAGGTTTTGCAATTATAAGATAAAATGACCTGATAGAAATTATCTTTGAATATCCAAGCTCCAGCATAAAAACTTTGAAACATTAGAGCTTTTAATAATAAAAGCAGTTTTTAATAGTTTAGCTCCAAGACAAGATGAAGAATTCACGACAAAAAGAAAATAGGTAAGAGAGAGAGTACCATAGATCATTAACGCTAGTCCCTGTCAGCTGCACATGTTGGGTCTCAGATCAGGACCTGCAGGAATAGCGTCCAAAATCTTCATTAAAGTATCACTGTTTAAGAAATGTAAGAAGTCTTACAACTAGATATTCAGGAGATTCAATTATCAGTTAAGCTATGGTTTCTTTTAACTAGTGAATGCAAAGAATAATTAAGTCTAGGGAAATGATGAAGACAACTCAGCTCACTCTAATTTCTGCCTACACCTTGTAGGATAGTCAATGTCCACATTTGTATTCTCTTCATTAGGAACATAGGATAATTCAGTTTGGAGCCAACCTCCTGCTAACAGCATTCTTAGACCAGATCTTGAGGACTTTAGCCAGTTCTGAAAATATCTAAGGACAGAACCAATATGACCTCTCCAGGCAATGTGTCTTTTTCTTAACTATTGTTGTGACACAAGCTTCTCCTATTCAGCCTAAACCTCTGTGTTTCCAATTTATGCCTGTTGTCCCTCATCCTGTCGCAATGAACCACTGTGAGGAGCGGAATTGTCCTCACCATCACCTTCTTGCACTGGGGGGAGGGTGGCTGTGAGGTGCCCCAAAGCCATTGCTGCACCAGGCTGTATAACCTAACTCTCCCAGCCTCTCTTCATGTGGCAGATAGTCCAGTCTTATCATCTTGGTGTTTTTCCACTAAACTTACTACAGCATGTTGATGTTTTTCTGTACTAGGAGTTCCAAACTGGGCATAACATGTGTGAGTGCTAGATGGAGGCTGATAAAACTTTTCTTTGCTCTCCTAGTGATGCTCCTGCTTATGCAGCCCCAGATATTTTTCCTGCCTGGGCTTGCTGAGGGTTCCTGCCTGGTTCACTGTACCCAGTGCCCATTCTCCAGATCTGTTCTTCTCTTGGTCCATCCAGTCCTGGTTCTTTCCCAAAGCTCTGTGAGTTCTGATTTAAACAATCGAAAATATCCCAGTCTTCCTCCAAAAGATTCCAAACCAAATAGAAGTAATGCTACAGACTTAACCATTGGCCATATAAATCGTGGATGGGTACATTCCTGTATTCTAGAAAAATCCATACTTGATTGTTAACCAGGTTATCCAACTGACTAGAAATAGAGAACATGCAACACTCATTTTTACGGCGTTCAGACTGATTCCTACATTTATAAAAAGAGTCCTAGAGGCACTGGATTGTTTTTACTAATGTTTCCAGGACATTTGTTACTACTGGATGTAAAATTTTTAGCTAAGTCTTTCTGTTTAAAAGGTAATGAAGAAATTTATGAGAAATCAAATAAGAAGTTTCTCCCAAGGGCAGACTTAGTGTGTGTCTCTAAAACTAGAATCACACAAGTTCATTTCATCTGGTTTAGCTGCTTCAAGTTGCTCAGATTTCAGTCATGTGCTACTGCTGCACATATATCTACTGCTGAACAAAATATCAACAACAAAAAAACCACCTTTAATCAAATCAAAATTATTGGTTTTAATACAATTTAAAAAATATTTCGTATGTGGCATCTGTGGCAAAAGCAAACGAATCAAAGAATCAATTTCAATTAGTCCCAGTTGTAGGAGATTTTACACCAGCTCCTAACTGCATTCTAAATGTCTGCCCTAACTATCATGTTATAAGATATTATGTGGAAAACACATAAAAAACACTATATCCATGCTGGATACTGATACTGACTGATTAATTGAAACAGGTTGTGGAATATTATAATTTTTTCATTCCTTGTGAAACAGATACTTGCAATGGAGAGTAATGTCATCTTGCTGCTGTATTTTTTTCCTCTATTCCTCCAACAGGCCTTTCTTGCCTCTCAATATTTGTTTTGCAAAAAATAAAAGGAACCAACAAGAAATAACTCCCCTAAATATTTATGATTGCTTAGGCCATGTATTAAGCCATTTCAACTCAGCTTAAAGGTAATTCTTTCTCTCACTCATGAGGCCGCTAACAGGTCCTGTTTCTTTGATTTTTACTATTAAAGCTGGACTCTGAAGAAAAATCACCCTCACTTAACGATGACTATAGCAAATTAATGACTTTTAAGTTTTCAGTCAGTGCACAGACAGGTCAGCCTTGAAGTATGTCATTGAAGTATCCTCTAGAAAACAGAAACAATGTCTCCATAAACATAGGGACAGGAGCTCTCTGCGGAATATGCATGGAGATATTACATAATCATAAGTAAAACGACCTTTTATGAAAAGTGAGAATTTTAATTCCTTTAAGTTCGTGTGGGACTCAAGCTTGACTAGCCCCAAATACACTTAAAGCTCAAAACACAAGACAAAATTAATTACCAGTAGTGCATAAAACCTAAGTTGTGTGGTGGCGGTGGTGGTTTTGATTTTTTCGTCTTTTTTTTCTTTTTGCAATTAAAATTATTTTGGAAATCCAATATTTTTTTGCAATCAATATAGTATACTGTCCAAAAAAACAGTTTTTAAAATTATTTATCAAGGACTCTACTGCTAAGTGGACAGTTTAACATTCCCCTCTCTAACGTACTTAGATTCCCCTTCAAATAAAATGTTGTTCTAAAATACTAAGAAATAACAGAAGTTATTTTGTTTTACCCAAGAACTGTAATTGCCTGTCTTGTTGAACTGAGTTTTCAGTCTTACAGTAGTTAAAATCAAGCTTGGTCTGTGCACTAATTTGTACCTGTTTACCTGAAGATTTCAACGGATATTTTTAAAATACTACAGCTACTTGTATATTCATGTTTATTTCAATGTAAGAGTGATTTTTTTGAAAGGGAATTTTGTTTGGACTCCTGTAAAGCAAGGTCATAAGAAACTGAAATAAATAAATTTTGAAATAGAAGACACCTTTCTGTACAGATTTTAGCACCAAGTTACTATGATTGACGTATTTACTTGTGTGTAGATAATGCCTTTCAAAATGGCATAATGTAAATATATTACACTAAGTAAATATTATTTCATTTGAGGATAGAAGAAACATACAGTCACGAGGAAAACATACTGGATGTAAAGAGATGAGAGAAAACAGAAACCAAACACCTTTTTTTTGCATAAATTTTCTCTGTATTAAGTCTATTAAACTATTTTGTTTGGGGTTTTTTTTGGGGGATTTTTTTTTTTTGGTGTGGTTTTTTTTTTGTTTTTTTCATTCTTCAGAGCTAGCATGTAAGTTCAAGTAAATGTTTTTGGGCTATGTGTCAGAGTACATGTTATCTGAATGAGAACTTTGAAAGAAAAACAACTTTTATGTTTCTAAATTGTCCACATGTGTGGGTTTTTTATTACTAGTTATTGTAGTTTTTTACCTACTTTAACATTTCTAGAGAGGTTATTTCTGAAATATAAATGATGTCTTAATCAATTTGTGCTGCTTCAGCAAAAGTAAGTCACTGCAAAATTGAGCCCTATTATAGTCTGAATATTTTGTCAAATATAGGGTACAGGTGGCCAGTCTACACATATTTTTCAAAAGTAGAACAGGTCACTTCTGTGCAGGGCAAGTGTTTATAGAAAGCATTTCCTTTTCCTGAAAGTGAGATTTAAATGCTAGTTGCCAAAATTATCGCTGCCAGATGAAAATCAACTTCAATAACTTCCCTCCTCTACATTTTTTTTAATGTTAAAATTTGTATTCCAGGGTAACATGATGAGAAAGCATATGGAAGTGCTGTGCTTGGATAGTATAAATAGAACTTTATATTTCGTTAGGTTGCAGTTTTCAGTTCTGAGCCTCCATTGAGTCCACCTATTAGAGCAAGGAAATTTCCACACAAAAAAAGATGACGGGAATAATTATTTAATATTTCTTGTGGCTCCGTAAGATATATGGTGATGATGATGATGATGACGATGATGATGATGATGATGATGATTGCATATCCTGTTTCAAGAATGCTGTTGAGCTTTGTTTTCAAGGTTTAGTAAATACTATGCACTCAGATAGGAGACACAATGAGGTCAGAAAAGAGATTTCTCCTTATGTATTTAGGTCTTCTCTGTCTACTTGTATCTACTTCAATTTTTTCATTCTCAGGTATTTCTTCAGAAAACACATAATCTCTATTTTTTAATATCTTCATTGAATATTAAAGTGAAAGAAAGAAAATTTTTTAAAGGTAATCCCGACTGTTTTAGCCAAATGTTGCCTCATAATTTAGTGACTTATACCTAGACTTCACTATCAGTTTGCAAAACGTCCTTGGATGGGTAGAACTGGCACGACTATGACTCATTTAATCCAAATCCCTCTGGGACAAATTTCAGGAAAAAGATTAGGCAGGAGATATCAGGCTCTAGACAAGTAACAGAACACTATGATATAGGTCTGGCCAAAGGTGAATAATATTATTTAAATAATTCAGTTTGAATAATTGATTTATAAAATTCTCTGAACAGAGGTTCAGTAGCCTCCTGTATCAGTAAACCAGCTCTATTAATCAAGTACAGGCTCACACACACGTTTTTTTTTGTTGTTGTTTCTGAAAGGCAAAGGGTTTCCTGGGCTGTTCTTAGTTAGTTAAATGCAAGAAAACTATCAAGTGACATTCAAGAGAAATTCTTTATTTGGTCGGGTTAATTTATTAGTTAATTAGTTCTTTTATTAAGATGCTCCTTATTTTAAAGAGACTCCTCATAAAATTTAGTAGGTAAGTAGAAAAATAAAAAGATATTAAATTTTCATTGCATCAGCTCTTAATTAATGTATTTATTTGGAGCATTACAGTCCTCTTAAACTTCTCTGTAATGTATAATAACTGTGTCATACATACGTGTACATATATTTAAGAAAGTTAATCAATGAACTTTTATCATCAAAGTGTGGTTAAGATACCTTTATTTAATAAGTAGGATTTATTTTAGCTGCTCTGGTTTTACTTTTTTCTTAAACTTTTTCAAGGATAAGAAATAGAGAAGACAAAATTAAATAAACTCTTGAATTGTATAACGGTAGAGAGAAAGAACCACCCAGAGTTCCTTCATGTGTAACTGTCACAGAACCATAGAACCATAGAATCATTTAGGTTAGAAAATACCTCCAAAATCGAGTCCAACCATTATTAACTTGACACTGCCAAGTCCAGAACTAAACCATATCCCCAAATGCCACATCTACACATCTCTTAAGTACCTCTGGGGACTCCACCTCTTTCCTGGGTAGTCTGTTCAGTGTAGTCAGTGATTGACAATCCGTTAGGTAAATAAATTTTTCTTAATATCCAATCTAAACATCCTCTAGTTCCACTTGAGATTTTTTGCTCTTGTCCTTTCACTTGTGACTGGAGAGAAGAGACTGAACCTCAGGTGGCTACATTCTCCTTTAAGGTAACTGTAGAGAGCAATAAAGATCCCCCTTGCCTCCTTTTCTCCAGGCTAAAATACTCCAGCTCCTTCAGCCACTCCGCATAACACTTGTTCTTGGTCACACAGGAGGACAAGAAGTCATAGCCGCAGAAGTCCCCCCTTCCTCCTTCTTCCCTTCTCCCTACATTCTTAGCATGATGCCTTATGGTATGACATATCCCTGTGGTCAGTCGGGGTCATCCGTCCCGGCTCTGTCCCCTCCCGACTCCTTGTGCACCCCCAGCCTGATCACTGGTGGGAAGAGAGGCAGAAAAAGCCTTGACTCTGTGCAAGCACTGCTCAACAAAAGCTAAAATAGGTTTAACAACACTGTTTTCATCACAAATCCAAAACATGGCTACCTATTACGTACTATGAAGAAAATTAACTTTACCCCAGCCAAAATCAGTACACTTGATCTTATCCTATTTTATTAGTCTCCAGGAAAAGAAAAGTAACATATGTGACAGATGTAAGTTAAACCAAAATAGTATAGATGATATTCACGTATTTGTATGATGTATTGGACTTTCAAGCCCTTTTTTGATTAACATAACTTTTGAATTCCAGGGTAGCTATTCACTCTTGATAATTTTATATCCACTTTCTAAAAGTGCTCTCTAGTATAGGGCTAAAATTTAATGCATTTTATTTTCTTTGCATTCATGTAAATTAATTGGTTTATTATGCTTTTCCTGGAGAGTAAGAACAAAAGGATATCAATAAAAGAAACAACCACTTCTTTTTAAATTAAGATTGAAATTCAAAAACATTTCATTCTTGAAGTACTTTCCCTAGGTTCTAAATATTTTCCCTGTGGCTCAGAAAAATTAATAGTTCTAAGTCACAAAACAGGTAGTTTTGCCATGAAGACAAAAAAAGTGTTTAGATTTTCTGTATTCCTGTATATTTTATGTGAAGACTATTTTCAGCCTAATGTTACTGGCGAGATGAAATTTTCTTCCTTTAAAAGATTCTATATGGCTACAACAACTGCTCACCTACGATTTTATTTTCTGCTTGATTATTTGTGGATTTAATTCAATATCTGGTTTAAATCACTTTTAGTTCAAGTTCCTTAGATTATATTGCCAGATGACTGACACTTGAAGTCAATAGTATAGGTTCAGTGCAACAATGGCAGGCATCAGAGAAAAATAAATGTCAGTTTTATAATAACATTGGTTTAAAATGAGTGGTGAAGGTATTGTACTTAAAAAAACCTCAGGTCTCAAACTGAAGACTGTATAAACAATTAGCCAAATTGGCTAATCCTCAGTTGAGTGTTGGATGGCTGTAGTGTATAAGAAATATCATCATAACTTCCACTTCGTTTGGTAGAACAAAAGTTCTTCAGTTCTTCTCACAGAAAATGATACATTTGCATAATAAGCCAATCAGTGGAGCTATGAAACCGTCTCTGATATGCTTCAAGTAACATACCTTTTTTTTAATTCAAAACTATTCCATTCAGGAATGGATAGATTACCACTTTTTCTTAAGTCATGACTATAACAACAGCAAATTATTAATAGTATAATAACTGATCTCTCATCAGGAGGCTTAACCTTCTTAAGCTGATGGTGAAACAGATGTGTAAGATCAGTAAAAACAAAACTTTTTTTTTTTTTTTAAATAAACCATCTGAATGTGTTACTAGTGCCTAACCCAGGTGTAGATTTTAAAATACAGTGACAAAAAAAAGAAAGAAAACAACACTGGCTATCATATAAATCTGCATTATATTTGTTTAGCAGTTGATTCATCCCTTAAAGCAAACAACTGACTATTTCCTTCCAATTGACCAGGCAGCTTATTTAGGCTTCAAAAGCTGTAGCTTCATTTAGAATTTCTTTCTAAACAAAGATTTCTGAGTGTATGTTTCAGCAGCTGTCTTGTCAGGTTTCTGAAAAAGAAAAATTAAAGCTCTACTATATTTATTCCATGTCTTCCCAGTGAGTGATCTAATATGAGACTTAATTTTATTTTCTGTTTATTAGGAATAAGGCTTATCAAAGACGCCGTATGTAAGTAATTATGAGAAACTGTCACACAGATGGTGGATAATAATGTGTAGCTGGGGAGGATAATTTCTTCCTTTTGACAAGTAAGGAGAAATGGCATTTGACTTCTCTTCAGAAATGATAAAACTCAGATCTTGACAGAGATAGTCTGCTTCTATTTTCCTAAGCAAAGGAGGTTTAATGTTGATGATAGTCTGCTTCCATTTACCTAAGGAAAGGGGACCTAATACTGGTAATCAACATGTCTTTCAGAGAGCAGTTCGTTGCCCTTCTTCACTTTAACATTCTATTAGCTTTCAAATTCCTAAGCGGTTAGTCTGCCTTTGGGATATCTAATTGTGGAGTTGAGCTTGGCAGGGAAGAAATGGGCACTGAACTGTGTTTACATTGTTTGCATTGAGAGGAATTACAGAATGAATATAGCTAAACTTATTTTTACCACTGTTCAGATGCCTTTCTTATGTACATTCCATTCTGGAATATCTGTACAATTTGCATATCTTTGAATATCTTTTGGGATATTTGAGCATGTTGTTATTTCCTGGACCTCACTGATGGTGATTAATAAAAAGTGAAATTGTAGTCATCGTGTGTAGTCACATGTTCAAATTAGTTTGTCGGATGTGGAGTTTGTGTCTAGTGTCTCTGGAAGAACATTAATCTCTCGCATGGTGAAGGCTGAGACAAACCTTTCAGTGGCTATTCTATTCTCACTGACTCAAAGGTGCCTGCTCTTGCCGAGCCAAAAACAAGCTTCCTGAAAGCCAACGAGCAGATTTTAAGCAGGAGAGGAATTTTCTCTAAGGAATTTTTGTAATATGAATCAGAAAAGGCACTTTGGGGGACAGATTCCAGAAGAAGGTGTACTAGTGACTTGAACATTTTATCTAAGATTTTTTACATTACTACGATTTTGAATCTCTGCTTGATTCTGTGTTCCAGGTAAGCAGGTGGTTTTGTTTCTGAAATGTATGTCCAGCTTGTTGTGAAGAATTAATTGTCAGTGTCTGCTTTGACTTAAGTAAAACTATGCAAACCTTCCACATATTTCCAGATTTAGAATGACTCTGACACCCAGAGATGATTTTACCAACTCTATAATTTCCATTCATGATTCCCATCATCCTAAATTATTCTACGAAATCACTAAGCTGCTATTTTTTTGTTTGATAGTTTCATTTTGAAATACAGACATTAACATATATTTTGTCATCCTGTTTTCAACCACTTCTGGTTAAAAAGAAATTTGACCTATGGGTAAGATAGAGGCAGGGCGTTGGTACAGGCAAGGAAGTGAAAGTGAGACACACTGACCCTCCAGGTCTAATAGAAGCCTAAAGGAAACATAAGAATAAAAACACCTCAAGAACATACTACTCCTTCTCTCTGCTCAGTCAATTGCATCAGAGATTCAGGACCTCATAATGGATTCCTGAGACTTCTTCCACTATCTGTTTTGTTAAAACAATTTTCCCCAGGAAGTTCCATCCTCCCAATTCGAAAGGGCTTTGTGTTCCAAAGGAAGAGAGATATCTAGAAGAGATAAAATAAGATGGATTTTTACAATTCATTAAATCTGCATTTATATTTTATTATGTCATGGTCACTTCTGTTATAATGGTTGAGAGAAAAATATTTGAAAGAGAATTATAACATTTTCAAAACTTCTAATGTTTGCATAAATTAGCCTTATTGCTCTGGTGAATTCTTATTCAATCAAAGGCAGTAAATCAGATGGGTGGCAAGGGTGAGAATGAGAGTTAAAAATTGTTTTGGGCCCCAAGCTATGTGTGTAGTTCTGTACACTACGTGTAAGTTCACTAGCAAGCAGAAATTGTTAAATAAGGGGAGTAGCTGGTAGGCGGAAAAGGTTATCTTCAACGAATGCTGAACATTACTCATTTAAATGTCAGCCTGGGCTTCGGTGAAGCTTTTGTACTCAGCAAGAGGGTTAACAAATCCCTCAGGTTTACGCTAAAAACACGAGATAAGGTGTCACTAGAAAGAAATAGACAAGTAGTTGTCTTACCAAGAAGTTAGAAGGGGAACATTCAAGTGATAACGTTTGAACGACAAAGAACAGACTGCCGTTCTTGATAATCTTGTTTTTATTTGTGTTGTCTGTCTACTTTCTCTCAACAAGAAATCCATGTTTTGCTAAGTCACTTTATTAATCTTTTGAGAGCAAGAATAGAAAGTTCATAGAGCACATGTTGCCGTTTTAGATATTCTCAGGTTTCTTGACAAGAGCCCAAGCTAGTGTTTATTACTGATTCTCCAGAAGTTGATACAGTCCCTGCAACTGTCAAAAACTGAGTTATGGAAGGACTTTACAATTCACAATACTGAGTAACATGACTTATATTGTAGATTTCTGTAGATACAAACTGCTTTATCATTATAAGTGGATGTGTTTTATGACAATTGAACTCTGACCTTCTAAAAATTGTCATAGTATAATCAACAAGCAGAATATCCCAAAAGACAGGAGCTATATATAAAATCAGATATCCTTGGATCTAAGCTTAAATAAATTAAGGCATTCTAGTATGTACTGTAGCAGAAAACATAGAATCATAGAATATCCTGAGTTTGAAGACACCTATAAGGATCACAGAATCACAGATTTAATTAGGTTGGGAAAAATCTCTGAGATCATCTAGTCCAACCTATGACAGAACACAACCTTGTCAATTAGACCATGGAGTGCTACGTTCAGTCAACCCTTAAACACTTCCAGGGATGGTGACTCCACCACCTCCCTGAGCAGCCCATTTCAATGTCTAATCACCCCTTCCCAATGTCCAACCTAAACCTGCTCTGTCACAGTTTAAGACTATGTCCTCTCAACCTGTCGCTGGTTGCCTGGAAGAAGAGGCCAACCCCCACCTGGCTGAAATTGTCTTTNCACAGGGTTCAAGGTATGGCCTCACCAGTGCTGAGTACAGGGGGACAATCTCTGGCCTGGTCTTGCTGGCCACGCTATTGCTGATACAGGCCACAATGCTGTTGGCTTTCTTGACCACCTGGGCATGCACTGGCTCATGTTCAATGGCTGTCAACCATCACCCCTAGGTCCTTGTCTGCTGAGCAGCTTTCCAGCCACTCTGTCTCCAGTCTATCATGCTGTGTGGGGTTATTGTTGCCAAAGTCCAGGACAAAATGGATTCCATTCACCACCACTCACTGGGCCCATCCATCCGGCTAGTTCTTTATTCAGTGAAGAGTGAACTTGTCCAAGTCATGGGCTGCCAGCTTTTCCAGGAGTATCCTCTAGAAGATGGTGTAAATGGCTTTGCTGAAGTCCAGGTAGACAACATCCACAGGTCATTGAGTCCAGCTCCTGGGTATTTACAGCACAACCCAAAAATCACCACGTCCCTGAGAGCATTGTCCAAGCACTTGACAGGCTTGGTGCCATAACCACCTCCCTGAGGAACCTGTTCCACTGTTCCAGTGCCCAATCACCTTCTGGGTGAAGAACCTTTTCCTGATATCCAACCTAAACCTCCCCTGACACAGCTGCATGCCATTACCTCAGGTACTGTCACTGGTCACTATAGAGATCAGCGTCTGCCCCTCCACTTCTCCTCATGAGGAAGTTACAGACTGCAGTGAGGTCTCCCCTCTGTCTCCTCTTCTCTGAGCTGAATAAGACAAGTGACCTGGGCTGCTCCTCATACAGCTTCCCCTCTAGATCCTTCAGCATCTTCATGCCCCTTCTTCAGGTGGTCTCTAATACCGTTAGATCCTTCTTATATTGTGGCACACAACACTGCACGTGATCCAGAGACGTATTTCTGGAAATGCTTTAATGGCCATCTTTTGCCTAGCCACTAAGTTTAACGTAATCATCTTATAACCAGTTATTAGTAAAAGGAAACTCTTGAGAAAATTTTTGATAAAAGGGAAGTGCTCACAAGGAGTAATAATTGCTGCATATGGAATATATGTGGACTCCACATAAAGGCTAAGGATCTTTTCTTCTATTTTCCTTCTAATTGCAATGTTTTGCAGAAAATGTGAAAAAAAGTACAGACGAGGTCATAGACACATAACAAAACATGAACAAAACCTCCAAAGGTAAAACGCCCATAACACTGTAACAGCTTTTCTTAATAATATAAATAGAGGAAGTCAATCAATTACAGCCAAAAGAACAAGCTTAACATGTTTCTCATAGAGATTAGCTAGACTTCCTCAGAAAAAAAGCCAAGTGGATCCTTTGTGTGTATTGTTTTCCAAGCAGAAACAAGACTAAAATTCAGGTAGAAATATCAAGAACAGTTTAAAATAAAATGGATGAACTCCTGTCTACCAAAGGAAAAACTATTCATAAAATAAATAAGTTGCCAGAGCAGAAATTAACAGCCTAACAATGAATTGTGGGAACAACGTTGCATGGAAGTGAAACATGAGTTTCATTGGTTTTTCTACCACAAAAAAAGCTGCTGAACATGAGGATTGTTACTTGTTACATTCAGAGATGAATGAATAATTAAAAGACAAAACCAACAATGAATAATTTATTCAATGAATTTGGCTCAGTTTTTTTTCTACAGCCTAGTTATCACAACTTTCTTAAATGTATTCATTATGCAAATTAATTCAGCTAATATTAATTTACATTCTTAAGAGTTTGGATTTAATTATCCAAAGGGTATGTTGCTTATAGTATTTGTGACTGGTCAAAAAAAGTCGAACAGAATTGCCTGTATCACCTGATTGGATAAATAAATAACCAGTTGGTGAAACTATACGGCAGTATAATTATCATCACGTATAGCCAAAAACAAGCTTTGAAATACACCTTTCAAACAGTTATGCTGATGTGTTAACCCTCAGACATTTACTCTCAAGAAACCAAGAGAATTAATTCAAAACTTGAAATAAAATATAGTTCTTTAGCCTCAAGTCTCTATCTACTTTCTGCAAGCTGAAAAAATTTTCAAGGAAATGAACCTTATATATTTACCCTGTCACGTTACTAAGAAACAGTTGCTGACCACTGTTAGAAGCATAACTCTCAGGTAGAGGGACCATTGGTATGACCCAGGACAGTTCTTCTTACACTTTAGTACGTCAAATCCCAATACAGTGAAATATGATCCTTTAAATCAGTTGCCTATGNAACCAAAAAAAAAAAAAAAAAAAGTCTATTACTATTATAGTGCATGAAAAGGGCTAGAAATTGAAAATATTTCAAATCTGTCAGTGATTTGCCTTCAAAGCTACCTCTGCTTATATTTTCATCTAAGCACATCTTTTAAGCGTAGTCAAATATGTTGCTATCCATGACTGGCAATAACTTCATTAAGTGACTACCTTATAAAGGTCTCCTACACTCATTTGCTGAAATTTCGAGTTTGAGCTTTAACAGTAATGTCTCAGAAACAAATTTTTTCTCACTTTTTGCTCACCCATTGCCAGAAACAAGAGGCTTCTCTTTGAGTCTTACAATTCCTATGACAATTAACTCTTACCTTTGAAAAAACATGTCAGAACTTAAACAAAATACTCAAAAATTTATCCTAATGTTTTGATCTGCTAGATTTTATATTTCTTCCCTATAAGTAGAATTATTTGTTTGTAGTATTGCCATAGTTGCGCTGAGACATTTAACATTTTTAAAGCATATAGAAACATGAATTACTTTTAAGTTTTTCAAACAGCTAGTGGTAGATCCTTTCACAATTCAAGACTCTTAATAGCCTACATCCGATCTCAAAAACGAAGTAACAAGTTCACTAAAAAAACCCAACTAACAAAATTTCTGCCAGATGATAAAGTGAGAATCAAAACAAAACTGATTTCCTGTAATATAGAGTATCAAATATTCTTGATTTTCAGTGGTCTGAAGAACTTGGAATTCTTAGCACTGCATGTCATTTACAGTTAAAAGGTGTTGTGAAGAAAAGCAAAGAATGCCACAGCTGAAAACTTGAACTCATTTGAGCTGTTAAAATCTTATTTAAGGGCAAAACTGTTAAACTGAATCAGAAAACATTTTACTGCTTTTCACAGTAAAAGCAGATTCTTACTTGATCTGTAAAGTCTTTTTGAGTCTGGGCTAAGAATTAAGTTATCTGGTTAGTAGGAAATCAGTCCATGTTGCTGTCGTGTAGGTCTCCTGCAGCATTCTAAGTGTTCTAAACTCTTCAGAAATTTCAATTCAAATTACCTATACATTTCTAGAAAGAGACCTGAAGGTAACTTATCTACCCAATATTGTCTGTGTCTCATAAGTGCAGCGGCTAGTAAAACCCAGAGTATGAGACAGCAGGCACAAGGGCCAGTCATGAACACCTCTGAGGGACGTGTTTTAAGCCCCAGATTTCTCCACCAATGTGCACTAGTGTTTTAATTTCGTACAATGAACATTAATTTGAAAAGATGTATATGCCACTTGTAGGGTCAATGTTCTCTTGGTGTCTGCCTAATATTAAGTATAGTAAACTGATTTTAAGTTCTCTTTTAAACTGTTTTCTATTTAACTGTATAGCATGTACAAAGTCATGTACAAACTACTTACAACCAAAAAAGAGGACTGAGTTTTGACCAAATAATAACATCAGAATACCATAAGAGGACAAAACAATGACCTTAAAAATTCAGTGTGCCAGGCAGACTTTACACGCCTGTTTGCCACCGACAGTGCAAGATGAAAGAAGTTAATTTAAATCATATTAAAGAGTAAGGCTTTATGCTTTTCTGTTTTGATCCTATTTTTACATGATGCAGAGCAATAGAGAAATCAATAACATATGGACTTACCTGATTGACTTCTTGGCAAACAGCCCCTTGCTTTTAGATATTTTTTTATAGAAATAAATGAGGATGTCTTACAAATGTGCAATTTACTATTTTAATACACAATTTATGAGATTTATTATTTCAGTTTCCAAAAGTAGTTTGTAGGACATAAGGCAGCATTACTTATTCAAAATGTATGCCATTACTCACAATAAATTCAATAAAAGTAATAAAATATGTAGTTTACTTTTTACACTTCAACAGCCTTTTCTATCCTAAAAATAAAAGGCTTAAAAAGTGAGAAAGATTCATTTTGACAACACCATAGTACTCTGAAACAGGCCAGTGGATGGGTAGTTCAGATTGTCAGCAGTTATTGTGGAAAACACATTAACTTCCAACAACAAAATAATGTGACCTTATACTTGTAGAGAAAGTTTCATCCTAAAAGATATTATTGTATCCTAAAAGATATGCTAGAGAGTTCCTAAGTACATAATTTTGTTTGCTGAGAAATGGACTCAGGATCTAATGGAAAACATTGTCATTTAATGAATGGGACAGCAGACCAGAAGCCGGGAAACTTCAGTTCTGTTGTGGGTTTTGACAATGGCCTCCTGTATGTTTTTTAACAAGTCACAGATCTCCTGTGGTTTTCCCCTGGTCCTTTGCATTTCTGATCTCCTTATAAGGTTCTTATTGCAGAGACTAGATATTTTGATACTGCATACAGCAAGTAGTCAAAGAGACGAGATTCAGCTTAGTCAGGTCCTCTGTTTCTCCCCAAAAAAGCACTGTGAAAATCAGAGTAAGCTAACTTACATTGAATTGCTTGTGTCTGTGTGTGTGTGTGCGTGTGTGTGTGTGTGTGTGTGTGTTGTTTTATTTTATTTCAGAAAGTCCTACCAGTTCTTGGTTTAACTAGCGTTTCTCCACATTACTACTGGTGTCAACAGTGTGGTCAAAAATATTCTAAGAGAAAGTTTTTTATGTAAGAAATTTAAACCTAGTAAAGATCTAAAACTACAAGCTCCTATAGCTCAGGAAAAAAAAGCCAACATTATATTATCTCAGATAAAAAACCTTTTAATTTTATATTTCTGCATTACCAAGTAGAGCAAAATTCACAAGATCATTGACTACTGAGAGAAAAATACCATTAGAATATCCAGGTGAAAGAAGTCTGCCAAGAGTGGTTTTTTCACTTTTAATTGTTCAAGTATCATGTTTGTGAATGCATTCAAGGCACTTTTAACTGTGAAAGCCTCCTAGGTTATAAGGCTTCCCAGAAGACAAAGAAGTTACTCACTGAAGCTGTTATTAACTTGTGGTCTGTGTACTCGATGATTTCTTAGCAGTTTAAGAGCTGCATTTGGCACATGAGAGGAAATGATAAGGCATCTTTAGAGTAACACATATAATTTGTATGCAATATCATTACGCATTATGATCTCTTTAGAACAATATAAAATGCCAAATAGAGAGAGTCTGAAGTGGTTACATGAACATTCAGAAACGTCTTCAGACTTGAAAGATATAGATGATGTCTGTATCTTGGCTCTGCTTTACCCCAAAATGATGCTGTATCATAGGAAAGGCTATCTTTCTTCAAATGCATTGTGTTGCCAGGGCCTGAATATGAGACATTTCATTTATTGTTTCAAATTACTAGATGAGATGTAAAATATTTTTGTAACTGGAGAGGAAGAATAGTGAGGTAACTCATTGCTCTTAAACAAATACAGTACATGGAAAACAAGCCCAAATGAATACGAATCATAGGGTACACCACATAAAGAATGATAAAATGCTACAGTTCCACCTGGATTATTGTAAAAGTACTTGGAAGGGAAAAAAACCAAAAAACCAAAAACAACAAAACAAAATGAAACCAAACACAAACCGGGCAATAAACGGAAGCACTTATTAAGTTCAGAAGTAATTGGGTGGATGAAAGACAAAACGGATTGGAATGCTATTATTTAGTAATGATATATTTGTTTGGTTTTGGCTTTTATAGCTATGCATTTTGACTACAATACCATCTTTTGACAAAAATTAGGAATTACATTATATTATTTCAAAATTCATACAGATATTTGTATTAGAGTTATATTCTAATTGCTGCAATTATTTTAATCATCTTCAATTAATTAATTTTCTCATGATCTGTAGGAAATATAGTATTCTCGAATTGAATTTTTATATATAGGGTGCTTGCATTATGTAGATTAGAGGAAAAGATTTTTTTTTTTTTCTGGGGAGAAATGTTTAATTATTTTGTTTTAGAGATCAGTAGAAAAAGTATAAGTGCTAAACTCAATTAATTTAAGCAAATTTAAAGAGAATTTGGAGCAATTGTGGAGACACAGAAAGTTGAGAAGTGGAAGCTGCAGCAGTAATGCCTAAAGATATGCCTAGGGATGAGCTACTAGCTGGCTAAGATCAGGATTAGTAGGTTAAACAGTACATGTGACAAAGCCATATGTTTCTGATCATGAAGAATTAAATTCCAGCTTCTTCAGACAAATAGAAGAAACCTCACATTTACATTCCCCTCTCCTTGTGGGGGACTGCAACCACCCCATTATCTGCAGGAGGGACAGCACAGCAGGGCACGAATATCCAGGAGATTACACAAGTGATAGGGAAGCCAACAAGGAGAAGTGTTCATCTGGACCTCCTGCTTATAAAAATATAGTAAAATACTATGACGGTTTACACTATATTCTCTTCCCTACTTTCCTCTGCTGATAGGTTAAGCCAGAAATTTGTATTTCATGAGCAACATTTGACATCTGCACAGTATCTGAAAATATTGTTATGGATATAAATAGCAAAATTTCCCAGATATAGAGTTTTTTCTGTAATAAATAAATGACTAATTCACCTACATATTAATATATAAATTCACCTTGACATTAACATATTTTCACAATAACATTATCATAGGTAATAGTTATTCTGTATTTAAAGACAGGCACTTTTTAAATTTCCTACCAGAGTTGAATTTTACATGTAAATTTTTAACAGTTGGGCTGAGGGATTGCAAATATAAATCTTCTAATAACTTTTGATAGAACATGTAAAAAGGAAAAACTTACCTTTGTTTACTAACACAAACATTTATAAAGAAAGACATATGAATTAGCTAATTTTTTAAAATTGGACACTGAACAAATATATGTCTGGTTAGTTAAGCAATATACACAAGCTTGTTCAGGGTATGTTTTAGTAATTCATTAGTGCTCTGATCACTGTTCCTACTCTCTTTGGCAGCACTCATTCTCTTTTTTTTTTTTTTTGTGGTGCATTGGCTTCCACATCTCTCATACACCCGTCTTTAAACTGTTGGTTATAGCTATGACAGACAGTTTAGTCTAGTGAGTAGGACATGGGAATGTGCCTAAAACTCCTTGACTGGTGTTTTGGCAGCTAAATATAGGTTTATGGGTCTATGTGCAAAAGGGAGTGGAGGGATACACTGACAAGGTATTTTCCACGAGTTGATCAAGCTGAGTTCATGGTGGTTGCTAAACTTTTGCAGCTACTTAGCTGGGATACCCCATGGGTATCCCATGTGGTAACTTTAACTACAATCAAAGTAATATAACAAGCATTACACGATCAGTAATAAGGTATCCTAAAATGGATCTAAGACGATTAAGCTTTGGACGATGATGTCCATGCATGTGGTAGTCTGCAAATATTCTTAGAGAGAAAAGCTTTAACAGACATTCCCCTGATCCCTGATAAAAGGATGTGGTTTATATTTATTAAAAGTGGCAAACATGAATGGGGCAGGAGGTGGAAGCTTGAATACTTGAAATTTCCTATTGGAACTAGAGAGTGAATAATGCCTTAGAAAATATTTTTGTTTATAAAAAATCTGTGACTTGAGAGTGTAAATTTGATACTTATTTCTTTCCATTTTAGTATAAGCCATGGAAAATTCCCTCAGGAAATCAAAACCGCTAATAAAGGAGAGATAGAAGGGACCTTATCCTGAGTATAGTAAAGGAGACCCCGCTGTACATATCTGTGAGCACTCATCTCACTGATCACAGAAAGAAAACCTTTTAAAGTCCTTGCAATGTCAGCTGAAGCTTCTGCAACTACCTGCACACTTTCTGCAGGCGAAATATTGTGAGAGTGCTTTGTCATTTGTTTTGGGTAAAATCAGGCACGTTGAATCAGGTCACAAGTTGAACTTTTCGAGCTTCCTCAGCAGACTGAATATCATTCAAACCACTCCCACACCAGTTTTAACCACTTCATCCGTTCCCTTTTCAGTATCATCCTCAGTCATTTAACCAGGCTTACCAGAAAGCAAAGGATCTTTGATATTTGGAATTATAGCTTTTGCTTCCCTTTGCTTCTTTCCTTCAGGTTGAAAGTGAGGAAATGGCTTCTTTGGCACAGAAGCTTACACATATAACTTAATGCTGACATCCAGTGAACAGTTGACAATACCACTTAACACCAGCTAACATCTTTAGAAATTCTGGGCTGGATTGAAATAGAATTACTACATGATAATAGTTTTATTTGAATATGCTAATAAAGACATACGTTTGAGCTATCCAGAACTATAAGGCAGATAGGCAGCCTGTGAGACTTCCTTTCAAAAACCCAACACAGATTGACAGCAGTGCCCCTGATTATATACTGCTTTCGGAAGGATACCTGACCCAGGCATTCTTCATCCATGTCATGTATGAAATAACCGTAGTCTGACTGGGTAATACAGTACTAGGAAAAGGTTAGAGGCATATTTCAGGGAGTATTAAAGAACTCCAAAGTTATTTGTCTCAAAAGCAATTGTATTATCTATTACAGTGATCTTCGTTTCCCTATGGACAACTGTAATTTCTTTCCCTGACCATTTTCTTTCCATTGCGAAGTTAATGTTCTTTGTTTGGAACAGCCAACTTGACACGGCAATTGAATACAGAATAGAGATACTAAACGTTATTCTTATAAATTATATTAAAGTGTATGCATCCTTCTCTTTTATAAAATGCCTGCCTGCACAGAATAGCTGTAATTTGAATTAGTAGATGGCTGTTGATAAGGTGAGAATGAACAACAGAGGAGTATTTAAATCGGGTATAGACATAAGAAGATATCAGTGAATTGCACAGTGGGTTTCAGTTTTTGGTCGTGTGCCATGAATAATTTTGGCAAAATAGATTGCATCAATTTATTTAACATTTTACTCAATGAAACTATCAGTATGAAAAGCACTGATTTCAAGTCAGGTTCATAAATCTAATAGAAGCTCAATGTAGCTCTTCCGTAAGGAGGAAAACTGAAGTGCTGTCTTGGTCTAACAATAAATACAAGGTCTCAGGGATTAAAGAACTTCACTGACCATAGAAATATATTTTCAAGAAAATAATGGAATTCTTCTATTTCTCTGAAGAAATGATATAGCAATATTGATGCTATTTCACCTAGTGGTGTTCTGTAATACTCTTACTTACACTAGGTTTGGGATGTGGTGACTTCAAAAGAAGTGCTACTATTATCATCATTAAAGATAGATTCCAAATTGCATTTCCAGTTCTAAACATATAAACAGATACTATTCTTTTCGGGATAGAGAAAAGAACAGATGTTAAATAAAGATAAATTTATAAATATTTATTTTCCCATCTCTGATAATTTTTTTCTATACTTGGATTCATATACTTTCAAAGCTTTTAACTTTCTACAATCTTGATTGTGACTACATGGGAGACATGAATAAATCTATCTCCTATCTTAAAACATTATATAAAAGTAATAATTTCTACTGAAAACATCAGATTTTGTCAAAGGGATGATGTTCAAAAGGACCTTCTTATCATTGCGCAACTCTAACTATCAGAAAAGGAATTTCCTGAGACCAGAATAAAATTCTTTTTCTTTCTGTATAAGGTAAAATTTGCCTGTTACCTTATCTTTAAGATAGACTCTTTCATCTGAAGGTTGGTTCACAAATTTTGTTTATTTGTCCTCTTCTACTACCATTTTTTGCCTTACAAATAAGTCACAAAGTAATGGGTTTGGGAATTCCCGACTATCTTTAAGTGGTATGCCTGGTTTTCAAACTGTATCTTACAGAGAACAAAACAAAGTGCAAGAAAGTTAGTAATTTCTTCCTTATTTCAACAGAGAAAATAATATGGTGGTCTCTAAGTTTGCCTTATTCGGGTCTTATAGTAAAACCAGACAACAAATAAACAACTACCAACAAAACCCCCAAACCAAAGCAACCAACCAATCACTAATTTTAGCTTTGGTTTTTATCTCTATTTTTTCAACGTCGTGAACACAAATATGCTCTGGCTATAGCTATAACCTCTGTGAGGTAAAATCAGCTTTGAAGCATTTAAAATCAGACTATGAAATATTATTAATTTGCTAAAAAATATTTATTTCAGATGGGTTCTTCAGCAATAGCTGAAACACAGTCAAACCAAGGTGCAAAATGTCTCACTCATATTGTAGCCACAGTATGATTCCATCAAAATTCAGAAGTTACATACATTGAGCATGTATATTCATTTCTGATGCTATTTGCACAATTTCAGTCTGTCAGTTAAATATTTAGTTTGTAATTTTATTAAAATCTGGGTTTTTACATCAAATATGTCCTGTCATAAATGCCCCTCTCCTCCTTCCTTGCTTCCCTCCACCACCCCCAAAAACCTAAGGAAACAAAATAAACTTGAACCCTGCTAAGATTACCTTCTACAACTTGATTAAATAAGCATTTAGTTGTTGATACAACCGACTGGTTGACGATTGACACTCTAAGTCTACTCTGTTAACAGTTTGTTATCATAGGCATTGTAACCAATTAGTGTCAAGCCTTGTTTGCCCAAGATTAATTTTCCAATATCTGGAGTTCAGAATCAGTTTTTCCTGAAATTAATAAGAACACTTGGAGTACTTTAACAAAGTATTTAGCTTTGAAGTTAAAATCTCTGGCAAGCAAATAATGTTTGTGGGTTTGGGGTTTTTTTCTGATTTAAGTATGCATTTAGAAATAGCTTACTCTGTATGAGCTAAAAATTTGAAAAAGTAGTTCAATGTTCGATAGATATCAACTTATTTCCTAGAAATTTTTTTCAAAAATTTTAATAATTTTGAGCTTAAAGCATAGAAATATTGTCAGCAGTTCACAAACAGAAAGAAAATTATGGAAGTCGATATCAGTTATGCCCATCCTCATTATTCTAACTACACTGGAATAGGTAATTTTTAATTAGTTTCAGATGAGCAGTTTGACTCATTATTAGACACTACCATTGAATGCTCGGTTCTTAAAGGTACAAAAATCTCTATATTGCAAAAACTATGAATTTTAAGAACACAAGGTTGATTCTTTTTTTGGTTATTTGCTTGATTTTTAATTGAAAATGTTAGTACATTGAAGCTAACAAAGTCAGTTTCACAGAAAAAAATTATGTAGATTTGGGGTTTAGTAAAACTGCCTTTAGAATTTTTTTGAGCTTTTTCATCCTTTCAAAGAGAGTTTAGAACAGGCTAGTTGGATAAAATTCAACTTCTTTTTCCATCATGTGCAAAACAGACATTTGAATCTTGTTTTCTATTATACCTGATAGGAAAATAAAACTAATGCACCAGATAAGAAAAGAAAACTAATGCATACAACAGGATAAGGATGTGTTTAACCATTTGTGACTATTTGGCTATTTGGAATCTGGAGTAGAGGGTCTTGTTAAATAGTTAGGTAAGTGGAATGTGTTTGTGTGTGTGCATATATATGTATTTACATATACATGTATATATGTGTGTGTGTGTGTGTGTGTGTGCTAATGATGCATATGCATACAAAATAAAATTTAGGACTTGGTTGCAATAAAAAGAAAATAAAATGCTTAATTACACACACACAAACGCCCTACCGTCACCCGCTTGAAATGCAATTTTGCTTTTGGCCATTCATATTTCAGTTGCTGTCTAAAGGTAGATCAGTCATCAGAGTATCATGGCTAAAGCTGTTACTTACTGTAATACCCATGACTATTATTTTAACATTATTACTATTATTATTATTATTATTATTATTATTATTATTATTGTTATTATTATTGTTATTGTTGTTGTTGTTGTTGTTGTTGCTCTGTAATTAACAGAATGTGTTATTACATGGCACACTATGTAGTTATAGCAATGGAACATCTTTTCAGTTTGGACAACTGTTTGTGATTTCGTATGAATAGTTCAGGTCTGGCCTCAGCTGATCTTAGTCAACAGTGGGACTGAAGAATTTCTGTAGGTAACAAAGGGGACAGCTTCTTTTCTTCCTTGATGTGAAATGCAAGATGGGGAGAAAGAATGGTTGAGGATTGAGGTGGATGCCTATGTGTGATTGCAGGTGTCTCACACTGAGTACCCCTCCAAGCCTTTCTCACTGATGCACCGGAACGACACTGAAAAAAAAGGCCCGGTGTGTACCTGCACTCTAGAATACGTTTAATATTGCCACATCTCAGGATTTTTTCTCTTTCTTTCAGAAAGAAAGAAAGATATGTAGGAGTCAGATAATCAGTCTATCAAAAGGAGCTTTATGACATTTAGCCATCATGATATTTTTCTACATCTTGAGATATATTTTTTCTGCTTAGAGTACTGTGATCAAAATATTTTTTAAATTTGGGGAAGTATATTTCAAGTGTAACCTATTTGACAGTATCTAGCAGTAGCTACTGGATCAACTGAATGTATAGGTAAACTTCTGAAACATTTTAGCCACAATATATTTACTCTACATACAGAGACAATATCAAACACTCCAATAAAAAATAAAATTATTAAGATAATTCTAAAATTATCTGCCCACTGTTTAGGCATCATGTCAGCATATCTTGTCCATATAAAATATCTAATCCAAGAAATCAAGCACCTTTACTATGTTCCAAATATATTTTAGAAATATTTTCACATCTTGCATGCTAAACTCAGTTTAATTTCCCCTACTTAATATGTCTTAAATTGGTACTTAATTATCCAATTCTGTGGTAAAAACCTGAGTGGAAAATAAATGAAAGTACTGTAGTCTTCTAGAGTAAAGGAAAGCAAGAAATTATTTCCACAACTTCTGAGAGTGGTTAATTCCCACATCCCTGTTAACATCATGTAGCATTAACATTTCATGGGCTTAACTTTTTAACATAAAAATTTTTAATCAGATAATTTGTATCAGCAACAAGCAGAAGTGTAAGTAAGTGAGAAAAATGAAAAAAAACATGGAAAATTTATCTCTTAAAATGGTGACTGATTTTAGGCTTTTTTGAGGGGTGTGCATTTTAAGACTTCACTCAGTGATGACACTGATCCAGATCTCAGCTGGAAATGTCATTGTTGTGATTAATTGGTAGCCACAACCTACTTCAGGGAAGCATATAATTTTAAATGGAAAAACTGTAGATAGAGACCAATTAGTACCACGGTAAATGATGAGCAATTTCAATATCAAATGTCATTCAGAGTCTTATTATGTTGTGCCCTTTCTCTTTTCTTCTTCCCTATCCTCCCGAGCCTGTCCCCATTGTAATCTTTCAGTATAAAAAATAGCATTATTTAAAAGATTTCTATACAATTTAAAATACACTAAAACTAATTCCTTTAAGTAAATGAACTAATGTCAAAGATGAAGAAAAAGCAACCTTCTAAAGAGTCAGCAAAGGCCTAGAAGGCTGGTTGTGAATGCAAACCCTAGATTGTGGGTGGAAACGCATTCAATACTCAGAAAGTGACATCTGGGACCAAGGTCACACTTGCTGTGTACCTGTGTGCACACAGAGGTGTCAGAAGGCAAAGAGCTTGTATTCCATGTGGATCCAGACTGCAGTATTTCAGCTTTTGTTCACAGGGTGTTGGAGGCCACATGACAGGTAATGGAGTTTATGGAAGATCTCAAGGAAAAACAGACAAAACCCCTCAAACAAAAACATACTAGATAATTTTTTGTTGTTGTTTCCTTTGGACTTTTGTGAGGTCTCCTGTGTTTTCCAGAGTGTCCTACTGGGGACAGTGTGGTACCAGAATCTATCAGTGTGGTTCCACTTGCAGGATTAGGGCCCTACTTTATAAATATAAATTGGCAATGCTTATTTGCTTACAAATCGGCATTTAACTGACATTACAGCAAGCACTATGCAAGTGTTTATTAAATATCAATTAATTTAAACAGATAGATTGAGGGTTGTATAAAATAAATATATTTTAGATTATATTAAATGGCTAATTTAATAAGCTACATATTTGTGCTTATTCTATTCAACATATATTACCTTTGTAAATGCAGGTTTTACTAGGCTGGTGAGGGTGGATGAAGGATTATCAAGGTATTACCTTTCATGTATTGTTTGATTCTGGATCTTGTTCTTCTGAAACACATAATTCACAAGGGATTTGGAGACATGTAGAAAAAGTAACATGCTTTTTAGACCTGACTTATTTATGTATAACAGACTGATATATTTAAAAGTATGCGTAAGAAATGAAGAAATATTATAAACCTTTTTTTTCTCTCTTCTGTTATTCTCTTTTTGTAAATGCTTAAGGCTAAAATTTGTATCAAAATTGTAAAAAAATATGCAGTGGGCCAAAGTTAGTAGCACACTTAAAATGAAAGACAGGCAGAGAGTAAGCATACTTTGCTTGTACTGAAATCATATGTGTATTGAGGCTCAAAATCTGGCTTTATGTGCATTTTTTAGATATTCACACTCCTCCAAATCTGTTACAAACTGTCTTGTGTTTAAATGTATTAGAACTTCAAGACATACCTTCGATTACATCCCGCTTGACAGCATAATTGGAGAATTTAAACCCAAAATTTTCCTTTAGATTGTTTATCTTTAATAACTGTAGATTAGATGGGGAGAGGTTTTGAGGAGAATCATTAGCTGCATGAAATTACACAAACCATAATATTTTTGGGAGAGTTTTATCTCAACCAAATATAGTTCATATCATGAATACTGTTTGTATTGGACTCTTTGACCCAGTATTTTATATAAATCAGTCAAGTGACTGCAAATTCAAAATGGAAATCCTACAGCGCTAGTACTACCACTCTCTGAGCATTCTTAGTCTCATTGCTCTCCTCCACTTTCAAAAGGAGGTCTTGCAGTGGGCGACCTGACTGATTGTCAGACCATATAACCAGGAAAATGATGAGCCTTCATTAATATTTCCTCCAAGGATGATTTTGTGAAGAGTGTCATCTAACACCAATATCTTAAAATTCTTTTATTTTTACCTCTCAAAAGCATTTATGACTGCCATTTGCCCCTGAAAACTTCCCTCTCAATGTGTCCAAACCCAACATTTCTCAGGTCATTTGATCTTATAGACAGTCCTAATCAGATAAACCCATTAACTGTCATAGCATGCAGGGTTATTTTGATCATAGAACATAAATTATTCTCTGTATAGCATCTGGTTTCCACATTAGGTGTTTATAGGAGTAGCATGGATTTGCCAGGGTTCCCTGGAAATAAAGTGTAAAAGGGAAAACCTTAGGCCTTGTCTCCCCAAATTCTTTGAATATTCAAAGAGCACATTGACAAGATGGTGTACATAAGCTACTCTCACACTCTTTGTAATTTTAGATGTCAGTAACTTGTCTCATACCGATTATTTCTTCCTCCAAAACATACGTGGTGTTCATCTCCAGATGCTACCTTCTACATTCATAAAGTTATTTCCCTTCAAGTTCAGTTGGTTTTGTGTGGTTTGGGATGTTTCTTGTTTTGGTTTGGTTTGTTTGGTTGTTTTTTGGTTTTTTTTTTGGCTTTCCCTTTACTATAGCAGTGAAGTTTGTTTATTTCAGTAAGGAGATTGGAGTGTATCCGAAAGTAAGCCCAAAGATACTCATTTAAAGTTGAAAACAATTTTTTTCCTATAGGTCTCACTCTTATCAGGAAATAAGAAATTATTCAGTATAAGGAGCTGGACTAGGCAGAAACAGCTGATGTTTCAACGCCCTTCATTTGCTAATATGAGATAACTTCTACAAACACCTACCGATATATAGATAAAATGTACCGTCGCAATCATTAGAATGAAGTGAAGCTTGTTTTAAACACTTAGCTAATAATTTCAAAATCTGGATAATGTTAACAAACACTTTATAATATTCTACCATGGTATCCTAATTAGTCTAACACTTATATTAATTTTCCAGTAGTGAATGATGAAACATCTCAGAAGCAGATGTTACACCATGTAAGTTGGCTGCAAGAAAGTGTTGCATTTTCATGAGTGTTTTTGTGTTTCTAGGGATGTAGCAATACTTTTAATTTGTAGCCTCCATTTCAAATGAACAGCATCCACTCACAACACCCAAAAGCCATTTGTTACTTTTACCTACATATTGGAACCTTTTCACTGATGTTTGGTTAATATGCCCTGTCTCCATTGGACATTCATAAAATCACAAAGTGTCAAAAAGGAATGTTTATAAACTAATTTGCATTACTCATGATTTGTGCCTGTGCAAGAGGGAACACATCCATGTTTAGTCTAGGGGGGGTTGAAAGGGAGAAACTGGGGGTAGGCGTTATTATTGGCTCAATTCCACACATACCAAATGTGAATACTTATGTTCTTCCCACAAAGCATTAATTTCTTCACATACTGTAGACTTTATTCTTTTACCAGGTTCCAGATAGCAGACAGCTCTTGTTTTTCACTTATGTTTTCCTTTTAACAACAGTCATTAATTTACTGATATGCTGTCTATCAGAACCACATCATCTTGATTAGAGCTGTTATCCTAATCAAAAGGCTGATAATTAAGACTATCCATCTGTAGAGTTCCAAGTGCTAAGATGAGCTGAAGATCCTAATTAAGATTATTTAGGTGTTACTTAAATGCCATCATTTGATTCAGCTAATCATACCAGCAGGTACATTAGATTTGCATTAATGTTCTGCTGAAGCCAGCAGCTCTTTAAACAGATCAAAAATGTAGATTACAGGCACCATTTTCAAACATCTTTATATCAATATAACACTGAGACAATGCATTAAAGTAAATGGAATATTGGAGGAAAGAGGCAATTTCAGTGTTTCTCAGTCTGCTTTATGATAATCAGTAGAGTATTTAAAAGAAGTAATTTATTTACTGAGTTTGTGTGTCATAGCATCTCCAAACTTCAGTTTTCACTCATGCTTTGAATATATACTATATAAATGACTTTCAATTTAATGTGTATTTTTCTATCCTAAATGAAATGTTTCAGTGTGGGGGAGTTCATTAGTTCCTGCTGATAAAATATTAGATAGGTAGTTAGCAAATAAGTTATTGGAGAAGTCATAATTCTTATCTAATAAGGAATCCATACGAAGCTGAAATTCTCAGTCATGATTTTGTGTTTAAAAGGGAGCAGTGCTAAACTGCTTTTCTTTTTTTTTTCTCCTCCATCCAAAAGGTAAATCTATTTTCATCAGAATTTTGGCACATTATGATTTTATAATCAAAACAATTAAGCTTCTATTTCAAGTTTAACACGTAGATTATTCAGTTTCTAGTGAAGATATGAATAGGTACTACTGTTAGTAAGGTGAAGCCAGTGCAATCCAAGATCTTCATACAGGCATATTCTTTTTCTGCCTGAAGATATGAGAGATAATTAACATACCACTAGGCTAAAGACTAGGTAAATATGTTTTATGAGAGACCTTACCTCAAAAACCAAAGTACTGGTTCACATGTGTAACAGGTTGGGCATGAAGGAGGCCACGAGTGCACTTCAGAGAGAGGTCAGCCCCTTAAAAGAAGGTTACCATACCAGCTTTATATGTATATAAATAAATAAATCTATTCAAATATATGTTTTATTTAAGACTCTGTTCACCCATAGTAGGGTAAAGGAAGAGGACACCTTTCCTCTCTCTTAAACTATCTAACAGAAGGGTGAAGATGAAGCCAGGCTCTGTTGGAGGTACATTCTGCTTGGAGAAAAGGCAATGAACACAAAGAAACTCCAATCAGACACCACATAAGCATTCACTGTGAGTATTACCAAACATTCCACCCTTAGCTGTATACAGAATTTGACTTAACAAGACTATCATCTGAGCTAGAGACTCTTTGAGCTGAAATTCACTGATTCAGTCCATCAGACTTTTAAGAACTTTCTAAAGATCTAGAGGGTGGTTTAATCTCTGGAGGTGAATCATCTGGTATAGAAAGTGTCTAGGCTTAGAGGTCTTCTAAATGAAGCGAAAAGAATCGCATCCTTTTAGTCTCATTCTGTTTTTCAGAGTCATATTACTCTTGCAGGATTTGTTCTGGGGGATAAAAAATTCCTGTACACATGAAGTATTCTCTGGTCCAACCAAGTACCTAAGCATGGAGATAACACAATCACACTGCTGAATTTCCTCTAAAGGTGTGTTTGCCTGAAGATAAGGTGGACTTCACTACCTAGTTCCAAAAAGCTCTTGAGATTCCAGAGCTGTTTAAGAATAATATGCTATCAGTGATATAAAATACTGGCCCAATTCGCAGAATACAGACATAGTTTTTAGGCATAAAAATTATCCCAAAACTATAGTTTCTGGGACGTATGCTTATCATTAATCTGTATAAGTGAACATTCAGTTCACGAGTTTAATCTTTTTAAGATTCCTTTGGGAAAACTAGGCTCAACAATCACGTCATGTAGAGAGGAAGAAAGAGGAATATGAGTGGGATGTCTAAGGAGAGAGGGTTAAGTTAATTTGGGACTCTTAACTTTACATTTTCTTTCTTTGGAGTGTAATTTTGCCTGTAACTCTGAAGCTCTACCCTATATTTTTCCCTATTTTTGATGGTTTTGCAAAGAACTTTGCTTGCAAGCTTCTGATGCTATCCTTAATTTTATGTTAAGAGATTCTATTATCTAAAATATGCCCAGCACCAATTGGAGATGGATGGAAATTTTCAAAGAAATTATAGCAATTACACCAAAAGAAGAAAGATATTACAGTGTATTTTCGTGGTTACATTTAAGAAGTGAATCATCTTTAAAAAAAATCCCTTTTCTTATATTCTGTTTTATTTGCATATAAACAGACGTATTCACACTGAATTTGCATAGAAATAGATGCATTCAAAACATCTTTACAGCAATCATGAAATCACAGAAGTTACAGATGTAACAGTGTCATTAGTTCTGATTATTTAAACTGGGCATCTATTTTTCTGAGTGATTTTTGGGACAGTTACTGATTTTACACACCACTTTGCACCTGCAGATTCAGACAATGGATTTAAATATTTAGTTTAGATTCTGCACACACAGCAGGCAATTGATGCCCAAGTTTTCCAGACTGCACTCAGGTTAGGAGAGAATTTCTAGAGCATTCAACATAAATGATCTATGTATTTAATTTTGGCTTCTCTGAATATTGGGAACAATTGGCAATCAACACTGATGAAAAGTATCCCTTACAGTTTTAAATCTTTCCTTACGCTCAAGAGGAAATATTCCATATCAGGAGACACTTCCAAAGCTTTTGCTTTAAATATTCAAGCAGTAGTATCAGAAACACTATACTGCAGTTTGTTAGAAAGTTGCCCAGGCTGAGAGCTAAGACGGTTATGCCTTGCATACCGATGTCTCACAGCATACAGCTATTTTCTAAATTTTTAATGTTTAGAGGTTTTAATAATGTATTTGTTTTAAAATTATCTCACTGGTTGTCATTTTCTTTAAATAAGATCTCTGCAGAGAAATGGGTAAAATGAGGGTGATCTTCAGACGAAAGAATTATAGGTACTGAATAATCAGCTATATAATATCACAACTTGTATTTCTAGTGTTATTTTCATGGGTGAATAGCGGATAGATTTATTATTTTTCTTCATATCTGGATTGAAAACAGCATGGCTATTACTAGCTATCTGAACATTTTACTCAGCCCTCTTTTCAACTAAAAATGCAATAAATTCTGGGATAGGAAAAGCTAATATGAAGGAAAAGATATTTTTATTCCATAAGTTCTTAGTAAAATCTTTGCCAGTTAACAAGTTTTATAAATTGATGGAGGAATTTCTCTCTAAACAAAGTCATAGTTTTACTCAAGGTCAAGGAAGAGCAATCTTTCTAAGTTTTCCTTTATGTTTACTACAAAGTCTCACTTTTCTGAAGGGACAGTGCTCTGCTATAGAAATAGTGAACTGTAAAGTATTTTATTTTGTGCTCCAAGGAAACAGAATTCTCTCAAACTATTTGACCTAAAAACAGTGCTTTAACAGTGACACCTAACCAGATACTTCTACTGACTGGTGCTAAAGAATATTCTAAAAATATGTGTATTGACTGTACCTGGGTACTTCCCAACGAATGCCTAAAATACTTTTAAATGTTATATTTTAAGATTATGGTTTTAAGCAATATTTCCTGTTCTGATATTTTATTCATGCTGTTAATGCTAAGTTGATTAGCTGTCACTATAATTTCTTTTTGGAACATATTTCTTTAATTACCATTTCATCTTTCTGCAGTTTTTATCAGTCTGAAGCCATAAACCTGTTATTGTTTTTACTACACTGGTGTGACAGTGGAAATTAGATAAACTGTCTGCAAAAGTATGTATTCAGTGGAAAACTGCAGCAGGTGGACCTTCAATCACAAATTTCAGAAATTCATATTTGTAAGACTTAAGAAAATGGGCTCTTGAAACTGACGGAAATACATTTAAATAAGAATGCAAGAAACGTTTCTGATGTGAGACCATACATTTAGTCCTTCTTTCAGTAGTGTTAGTGGGATATGCCATATAAAAATAGTATACAAGCCTGGTTACAGAAGTCTATTTCCCTTGTGAATTCTATTATCCACAATCATTACATTAAGGTCGTTATAAGACACATCCCTACACATTCGCTGTAATATCTGTCTCTGAACTTGTTATCTGTGAATTTGTCTAAACCACTTTAAAACCTGATGATATAATTTTCACCCACAAATTACTATAGCAATAAATTCCAGAATTGTGTTGCCTCATGTTTAAAGTACTTTTAAAATGTTTATCTTGTACGAGCTCCAGTGAAAGCCCCACATGCTTACTAGCATGGGATTTGGCAAATAGCTCTTGCGTATCAACTTATCCGCTATCTTCCTGGTCTTTTGAAATCTTATTAATTAACCTTGTCCTTTTCAAATTAGTGTCCTAGTCTTCTCAAATTCTCCTTAAAATGTGGGTGTTCTGTTCCCTTATATGTTTGTTGTTCTTCTCTGTAACTTCTCTAACTCCACAGAGTCTTTCTTGATGGACAAGAACAGCTCTTAGTAAATGCTGATATAAACATTTACATATTTTGTAAAAAAAATAAGATTTCCAAATCATAAAAAATTCATTCCTCAGGATTCATAGTTTGTTCAATCAAACAATTAAATATCAGTTTATTGGGATGAGGAGCTGATGACCACCTGCAAGCTGAAGGGAGCTAGTCCTCCCTACGAATTACATATTCTTCTAAGAAAACTAAACTTGGTCTGAGGGCTCAGATCTATAAGGGACTTGCTGAATCCAACAACTGGAGAGGCACGGCTGCAGCAGCTCCATGCCCCTGGGCTGAACCAGGAGCGAGGCTGAGAAGGTGTTCCTGAGAGGCACGCCACAAACCTTTGGACACGGCCAGACAAGTGCCCTTAGCACCTCCTGTCCTCACGCACTATGTTCCTCTTAGCCCCTTATCTCTCTGTTTGACCACACCTGCCTTCCTAACCCACCTTGATACTGTTTATGACCCCATGTTTTGTTCATCTGCTAAACATTACCAAAAAAAGCGTTGCATCATCCCAAAATATTTTTCCCGTGCATCCAATAATGTGTTTCATACCTATGTAAGCAATAACACCCCTCCATTCAAAAGATGCGCCAGAGAACTGCTGCAGAGAATGGTGGTTCAGCCCATGGGACTGGAGGCTTCCCAGAGACAGCTCCAGGAGGGAAGATGTTGGAGTCATGTGTCTCTGGTTGGATTATTGTGTTGCCTCCGTCTGCTGTCATACCTCTCTTCCCCTTTATGTGTCTGGAGGAGCTTTTAATAGGCTGGTGGCTCTCCTGTGTGAGTGGAGAAGTCTTTAATGGCTCCCCTGTGGTGAGCATGGGATTAGCCAGAGAATGATACTAGTTTGGTCCCTACCTGCCCTTGTTCCTCTGTGCTCCTTTATGCGTTGAGGTCAGCTTTTTATTAACATAGCCTAGCAAGAACCTTAAAGATTTTCTTACACCACGAAAATGTAAGATATTAGATGCCAGAATATCTTTCGGAATCTCAAAGCCATTCACCACTTGTAATGACTTGGAAATTCTGGAGTCAGCACACCTCAGATTTCATGAATCTTGCTCTATGCCAGTGATATTTCTGAATGTTATAAGCAAATACATTGAAAAATCTTTGTAACTGAAGAAAGAGTACTCTTATAATCCTATTTGTTAATAAATATTTTTTCAATTAGGTTATAATCAGAGAAAAACTTTGTTATGCATCTAAACAACACAACTTGCTACTTCTAGCTACAATCCAGATAAATTTTCTAAATCAGATCTAAAGCACGTCAAATATTTGCTGATAGTTCATCATAACCTATGCAAGTTCATTCGAACACAGAGGGGAAAGTGCCATAAATACAGGAATGTAGTTGGTTTTCATTTTATATTTTTTAGTTAGTAATATAGTATTGTCCTTGTTTTTGCAGGCTTACTAGCATAAGACAAATATATTAAAGACACTTGAGATGTCAGTTTTCCTATTGTTCAAATTTTTTGTGCAAATATTCATAGTGTGTTTCATCTGTAGAAAGTGGAAAATCTTTTGCAATCTCCACCGAGATACTGCTAGTCCTTGATTATCTAACTCTCAAAAAGATAATTTCATCTGGGAAGAAACAAAACAAACTAACTGAAAAACGAACCAAACCCCAAATAAAAAAACCTTATAAAGTTTGAAGTAGTCTTGGTTTAGAGCAGTGAGGACATGTGAACTGAACAATGACATTATAGTACCCTGATATTTTGCAGTATTTGTGATTCGCTTTTTCCCTCCTCATCACTTTGTTCTTCATCACACTGAAATAAAGACGAATCTTAATAATTCAGATCATTAAACAGTTTATCCTATCATTTTTCAAAGTAATACTTTTGTCCCTGTGTTTATTACTGAGCTATCATTTAGCAGAATCTGTTTTACTGACACTTTTAGAATTTTAGACTTCACAGGCTTCTCCAACATGGTACTACAATTACAAAACCCATTAGAGAGAATATAATTGCTGTTAGTGCACAATGTTTGTAATATATATTAGGCATCAGATCACCAAAAGGCATACATATTTAATGAACTAACTCTGAATACAAGGTTACTAATGATTAATAGCCTGAAAGGACAAAAAAAACAACATGCTTTTTCCCCAAGCCATTATATGCTGCTAAACACATCTCAGAAATTATGGGTGAGGAAGTAATCTGATGGGGCAGTGAAAGTCAAAGGAGAGAAACAAAGTGTTCCATGAAATTATATCTCAATGAAGATATTCTGTGCAGTATAATTTCAACACTTGATTGCCATGAACCTTTATGGATCGCAATGTAATTCTTTTAGTTAAACTAACGATAAGTGTCTGCATGATGTTAAAGAAACTTTTTTTACAGGCTTCCTGCAGTGTTTTAAGTGCAGAGCAGCAAAAACAGTTTGGGTGCTCAGTGTGGAATACCCAAATGTCACAGGGTCTGACTGCAATCTGCTTATATTTTGAATGGGAACAGTAGAAATCTGGTTTTATATCCCTCCTAAAAGCTATGCATTAGAAAAGGATAGTTATGATCACGTATGGTCTGTTACTTTCCTTACCAAAACCCAAACATACTTAAATAAGCCTGGGCAGTTAGTAACTAGTGCTAGTCCCATATTTGAAATCCTTGGATGCCAGTGCCTTTTGATCCTTTCTGTTCTTTACTGCCATGGTTGCAGGAGGTGGAGGGGGGGAGTAAAATTGAAAAATAGCAGTGAGAATGAAATAGTTTGCTGCGTTTCCTGGAAACTTTTATTGAAAGCAAGGACTACATTGAACTAAACTAAATGTCAGGATGGATAGAATATTCAGTGGTGTATAACAGCAGGATAGGAAGACATACTTGGACTGTGTTTCATTTAAGTCCCTGTGACACTAGATGAGACTGAGTTTCTGATGGTGCCAATTTACTGTCACTTACCCATTTGTGGTGTTATGGAGCTACATTCAGAATGGAATTACTGGGAAAGTGTACGAATTAAAAATAGATATGAATTACTAGAATAACATCTTAAATATACTGATATTTCATGGTTTTTTAGGTACGTGTACAGTTCCTGACTTGCAGTCATCCTGACAGGAGAAATCTATCATTTGCATACACCACGTTATTTCACAAAACAAGAAGACAGACGTAAAAAATGATCTTGATAGTTCTGGAAAGTCCATTATGTAAAACCACTCATAGAATATACCAGCAAAAAGGGTCATTAAAGGAGTGGTATAAACAGTTTTAGAAAGCTAATCTCTCATCTAAGAAGAAACAGGTCTAATATACTTGATACAGATCAAATATAAACAAATAAGTCTGGCCTCCAGTCTTATATGCTATAGGATAACCAAAGTGAGGTGCAACAAAGATTACAATGCAATTAATAACTGTGACTTGAGAAAACAGCAACTCTGACTGGTTGCCAGAGTTATATATTTGTTCTCCATGCACAGGAAGGAGTTCTGTCAGGTGATCTGTTAATCAAAGTGACAGGTCCTGCTTCCCTTCTCACTGACATTAATGTTGATGCATTTCTTTTCTGATATTTCATGTGTTTCTGCATGCCACAGATAAGAGTTTGCCCACAAATTCAGAGCTTTTTCTTGCATATCATCTGGGTGATAAGCATTTAAGCTTTCTTTGCAGAGGGAAAGCTGATTCTTGTTGATAGTATGTAAGATAAATGAGGCAAAAAGTAAGCATTAGTGAAAGGTTCTTTGTTTTTGAGCAGACATTCCATTGACCATGCAGCCAAATATAAATAAATAGCAAAAAAGAAAATTCTTCCTTTACCACCACATCAATTTTAATGACAAAGGAATATTTAACATTTGCCTTTATATGCTATGGCCAGCAGTGGATGAATCATGGCCTTTCCAAGGCTTCTGTAACGTTGCAAAATACAGCAACTACTAACTTTTGAAGTTTTTGAATTTTATCTTTCCTTATTTGTAGATACACATGTATAACATACATAAACAAGTATGATTCAGGGATAAGGTGCAATGTTAAAAATTGAACTATTAAGTTTATTGTAACACAGAATACAGAATTTATGGAAGAATAGAATAACAGAGTATTAAGCACTATATAGTTTCTGGTAAAACCATTGAAATAATGGATGTTTTATTTTTATACAAACAGCACATTGTCCATGGTTTCTCTCAGCCAGCAACCAAGCTCAGTGAAGCCATTCGCTCCTTCCCCCACCAGCAGGACTGGGAAGAGAACTGGAAGAGTAAACCTGGAAAACAGGTTGAGATAAAAATAGTTTAATAGGAAGACCAAAAGACATACACACGAGCAAGTAAAACAAGGATTTAATTCACTGCTTGCCATGTGCAGGAAGATGTTCAGCCACCTCCAGGAGAGCAGGGCTCCATTACACATAACAGTGACTTAGGAAGACAAGAATCATCACTCCAAACATCCCCCCTTCCTACTTCTTCCCTCCACTTTATATACTGAGCATGATGGCATATGGTCTGGAATATCTGTTTGGTCAGTTTGGGTCACCTGTCCCCACTGTGTCTCCTCCCAGCCTCCCATGTCCCTTCAGCCTCCTTGCTAGCGTGGCAGTATTAAAAGCAGAAAAGGTCTTGGCTCTGTGTAAGCCCTGCTCAACAATATCATAAACATCTCTACATTATCAACCCTGTGTGCAGCACAAATCCAAAAGAGAGCCCCATACTAACAACTGTGAAGAAAATGAAAAGGTAGAAATCAGTTTTGATATTTCAATTTGTTACACATGTATGCATTACTTCAATCAAAATAAGTAAATAATTTTTAAAAATATATATCATTAGAGTGCATATTTTGGACTTAAAAACCTAGTTTAAACACTATATCATATGAGTTTTTTAGACCCGCAATACCAGCTAAATTATTCAGACACCTAAATGAAGAGCTAGAGCAAAAGGGTTTTTTTCAATGGCTTGATTTTTTGATGCTTTCTATACTAAAGTTTATATTAACTGGATTTTTTATCCATCTCATTTGACATACAGTCAGCATTAGGTGATTTCTAACCTACACAAGTTGTCTTAGCTATCCTTTTTATGAAATCTGCTCTTGCATGTGCAAAACATTCCTACTTCTGCAATGATCATGTATGGATGATTAACTTTAGTGCTGCATTACCACATGTCAGCTAGGAGGTTTCTATTGTGAGATAATATTCAGTATAATACTGAATGGCAAGTGGTATGTGTAAGTTGATGCCTGCCTCAGAAGGCACTTACAGGCATTTGGGATTCAGGACATTTCTTTTGGGGATAGTCCTTGTGGGCAGAAATAGCGAGGAGACTTCTTCTGTAGCATAGCTGGATCTGTCATTATAGACCAGGAAGTGTGGCATGAATTCTGGAGGGAGGACAAGCGAAGTGAACACTTTCGTTTTTAGGGAGAATTCTTATATCTGGACTTCAGAAAAATATGACAAAATTGTGTAGACAGAATCCTAAGCTGAACTGGTGGGTGAGTAATTAAAGAAGAAAAAAAATGTATGCAGTACCCAGAGCAGTCATATAAGGCATTAACCTTTAGTCAAAACATGTTCTCAGCATTGGTTTGTGTTTCTGGCATCTCAGATTGCTATCCTTGATCAGTATCTTCAAAACTCGAATAAATGAACTCACTCACTATTAATTTTCTCCTAATACATACCTATAGAATTTATATTTTCCAATAAATTTAAAATGGGTTTCACATCTATCACATATGTACAGGTTGCATTTCATTGACATTTCAACTGTTTACGTGTATTGAATGAAATAAACTATGCCTATTACACTTCGATGACACATGTCACTACAACTTCTTCCTGTGATTAGCTCAGTTGGCTGGGGCACGGTGCTAATGATGCCAAGGATGTGTGTTCAATCCCTGTATAGGCCATTCACTTAAGAGTTGGACTCGATGATCCTTCTGGGTCCCTTCCAACTCAGATTATTCTGTGGTTCTGTGACTATATCCTCTGCAAAATTCTTTTTGGAAAATACTTGAATACTCAAACTAAAAAAAGTACAAGATTTTAGCTGTGTGTGTCTTTTTTTTTTTTTTTTTTTTT
>VZTF01009271.1:962270-991687 GCA_013397755.1 Cnemophilus loriae | reverse complement strand
CCTTTTTTTATTTATTTTTTTTTATTTCTTGTTTACATATAGTGCTTGCTCAAGGTTGTTCACATACCTGTACAGGTACAGTTGCTAGAAGTATGTCCCAGCATATATCAGTCTCGACCTAGAAAGCTGATGTCCTCAGTTCAGAGGGGCGTGCAGCTTGCATGCTCATGCAGCACCTTCGTTGCTGTTAAGACTGACAACAGCAGCATCAGTTGTGACGGTGCCTTTTTGATGTGGACTGGCGTTCAATAAGAACACAAAGGAGACCCTCAGTTTATTCCACACAGGTCACTAAGCCATAAGATACTGACAAGTTTTGGTTGCTGTCGACCTTGGCTAAATTTGAAATAATGACCCCAAGGTGAACAGGCCCATATCTCATTACCACCACTCAAAGTGACTCAGAACTTCATGACAATAACATCTTTGAAGACCTTTTAATTTGCTTGAGCATGAGTTTCCCCTCTTAAACCTGTGGTGAATGACTCTAATCAAATTATGTTTGCTCAAGCTATCACTTCAATAATATCTTAAAATCCTCTGGAACTTTTCCCAATGTTTTCTATTGCTCTCTTCCTCACCCAGCACTCAGTGTGAAAGTGAGTTATATTTGATAGCTATTTTTGTGACCCTTTCACTATTTGATTTCCTGTTACTGGCTTATGAGAATCAACCTTGCAATCAGATGATATACTAAAATACCAATCAATTCCTGGCTTTTATTTAATTGTAATATGTCTACTGTCTAAAACTTCATTAAGTGCCCAAAAGCAGACATCAAAAGAAGGGAAATACAGAACAAAACACTTTTCAGAGGCTTAATTGTATAAGTAGCAACTGATTTTAATCTTCACTAATGTATATTTAATTTACTATTTTTTAGCTGAAGCATCATTTCATTATATTTCATGGTTATTTCTTATCCATGGTAACTTACAAAAGCTGTGTGTGTTGGTGTCATGATAGATAGGAGAGCTTTTGATTCCTGACACTTCCAGTTGCACTTATTCTCTACACATCTTATAAAATGCCCATGAAGTAATATTTTACATAAAAAAATATACCAACTTCCAACAGAGAAATTTCTAGAATTTCAGAGAAATGGTGAAAAATTCAACTGTATCCAAGGGAGCACAACTGGTAAAAGGAATCACTTACCATTGCAGAGTATACCATAGGGTGTAGCTGTATCTACCAAACTTACTCAATGGATTTGTAATGACAAAGTCCCCATTAAAGCCTGACGTAGTTTCATGGTTTACACAATGCTGATTGTTGGCTATTTGGCGTATTAAAGAACACTTGAACATGGACTGATCCTCTGATTTGCCACGGGGTTATTTGCAGTTTAGGTATGCTTCAACTCTACCATCCTATGCAGAAATTCTAGGTTGAACAGGAGAAAACTTGTTTTCTGAAGCTTTCATGAATGCTAGATATTCTATGTCTCCCACCCCCTGTGTTTCTGTGTTAAAAATGCTATGTTAAACATTAATTCAGTGACGTTTTCTCTAGAAAATATCATTTTGATCCCCAACAAAAATAAAGGCTCATTTTGGATAAGTATGGGTATTGGTCTTCAAACAAAGCTGTCTTCAGAAAAGAAATAGGACTCACCATTTTTTGTGTCAATCAACTTGGCCTGTGTGGGGAACTGGAAAAAGTTGAAAGATCTTTAAATAAAGTTCTCTGCCAATTCTCTCAGCACTTTTATTAATACTGAAATTGAAGCAGTACCAGCTTAGGAGTACATGACGTTTAAATTACATGGGAATAAATTATTAATTCCGGTGGGTTTCATTTGCTTTTTTAAAAGCCGTATGCTAATATTTTCATTCATATTTTTGAATGGCTAGGCAGAAAAGACAAATAGTTTTGAGGATGACAGTTGCTTGCCCAGCCTGGATTTACTGATGAGTCTTTCCAAATTTTTAGTGAGTTCAATGAAGGAACCTCATGAAGTTCAAACCATACATCCAGATTTTTCTCTTGTCTTGATTCCAACAAGGCAAATAAACTTATAAAAGCTACCTTTGCCAACCTTTATAAGGCTTCTGTTACATTTAAAAGCTTCTGGCTTTGGCATTGAGTCTGACTGAACTTTTCTTATCAATTTATTTTTAACGTAAACCTGACACAGACATGAAATGAATCTGGCATACCAACTCATTGATCTGCATCTAGTGATTTATTGCAGCTGCACATCATTAGGAAATAAATACTGCCACTGAAACAAACAGAGGTTATGTAACTCAAGGAACAGTAAAATATTCTCATCAACATTCAGCATTTTTCTTTTTCTTGCCATAATTTACACTTCTCTTTTAACTACCGTATTTATGTCAATGATTTTCAAAATTTTTGCCCGTGTTTCAGTTGCTGTGTAGTTTCATTGCTGGTTGAAATTTGACCCTAACTAAGCCTTCTGTTATAAATTAATTGCTAATATATGGCATTAACTTAAGAAAAAAATCCGGCACTTCTGCTATGTAATTTTACTAACCAGTTCCTGGAAGCTGTAATAAACTGATTGACTTTACTTACCCTTTTCTTTTTAGCAGTGACAAATCTAGTTTTCGAACTGTTGAACTCTAAGCTACCTTTTCTTAACAATAATAGTATCTTCTGACTGAGTAAGGTGAGATTTTGGATTTGGCAGTTTTTTATTGAGAAGGAGCTCTATTCCCTGGGTTTTTTTGGTTTGGTTTGGTTTGGTTTTTTTTTCAATGAGACAGTGTTTATAAAAGACTGCATTTCTGGCAGCAACAAAGTAGAAGGTACCTATGGTATTGGCTGCTTGCAGCTGTGGAGAAATTTCAACAGTTAAGAAAACACAAACAGCGAATACAGAATACAGGCCATGGAAACATTAGGAGATAGGATTGTCTGTTAGTTTGGGCTGTTTCTTCCATACATCGATGGGTTTCTGCAGTGCCAAAAAATGGTTGATTTCCCAGTCCTTTGCCTAATAAGTGTCTTTTATGTTGAGCAAGTTCTTCAGTATCATCAGGTAAAACTCAAAGGAGTGAAAGGGAAGTCTTCGTAACTGCCATACAAATGTCAGAAGAGTCTCAGAAGTCCAAGTGCTTAAAATCTGACAAATAAAATAAAAGCGTAAAATCAATATTAATTATTTTGGTGGTCTATGCATTCTATAATACTGTTCATAAATAAGTATCCCGCGTTCTGAAACCTGTGCCCTCCAAAGGTGCAGCTTAATCAGATAAATCATCTCCTTAACCTTTGGCATCAGGTAAGAAAAAAATAAGGTATTCTTTGACCATAGTGTAATGAATCAATATCAATGTCATTTTAGCTATGCAAAACCTTTGGATAAAAATATAATTCAGTGCATGTTTATTTGATTTCCTTACAAAATCAGTATCCTCAGTGGTGATACTGAGCTATCCAATCAAGTTTTCCTTGAACATTTGCATATTTTTTCTACTATAAATAGTTTGAACATCTGCAGCGGTAATTTATAAACCTCATTTATATTATTTATAGTACTTTTTTATTAGTTTAACACTAGTTCTTTAAAAAAAGAATCCGCTCATATGCACTGGAGAACTTTGAAAGTAAGCAAGTGGTATCAAAAATATTTGCTTGACCAAATGGAGAAACCACAAAGTAGTAAGGAAAGCATGAAAAAATAATGGACTATAGAGTACTTCAGTAGACATAATGGAGAGAAGCACTAAACATATTTTTTTTAATCATGAAAATGCAATTGTATTTCTTTATAATATTGAAAGTAGGAGTTGAAGTTTGATTATTTTCCCTGTATTTTTCCCATTCTAATTTTAAATTTTGATATAATAAGAAGGAATCTCTTTATCAGTGACAGCCCTAATTTTACTTGTTTTTTGCCAGTGGCTCTCTGAAAAACACTATATGTGAATCTCTGTTTTCTTAAGGAGTTTTTCCTTAAGTCAAAAGGACAGTGTAAATATCTCAATATAATTTAAAAGCTTTTAAGATAAAATAAAATGACAATGAAAAAACCTGGATTTTTTTTTTCTCACTGTATGAGTTAAAATTAAATATGACTATATATGACTTTAACAAAATCATTGGGATCACTTCTATATTAAAAAGAAAAGACACGAGAATTAAGTCAGAGTTTCTATATCTTCCTTGTAATTGATCACACACTGCAGGGTAAAATATGTAAGTCTATTTCTACCTGTCTAAAATAAGGAAATTTATTCCACTCAAATGATTTGAAAAATACATGCTTCTGTAGTATTTTAAATATTAAAAAGTTTTCAATTTACTCGTCAAGACTGAACAAACCAAGAGGTTTCTGAAAATAGTTCAATAAGAATATGCATAATAAATCTTAAAGTAACTTACTATCCTCATACTAAGGATAAAATTAAATAAAATTAAAGAATATTATGTTCTCCAGTTTGCTGACTGCAGAGACTTTTAACATTTTTATGTTTCATAATGAGTGAGTAGGTAAGGTAAGGTTGGTATAAACTAGTAAAACAAGCTCTGCACTGTGGGCTGTCAAGCTTTTCAGGAGCTGAATTTAGTAGTCCTTGATAGGCTGCTTCTCCACCCATTCATGTTTGAGTATTAACATTGCTGGTTCATTCCTCAGCCCATCTTTTTTCTAAACTCACAGGAGAAAAGACAGATTTCTTGTCATGTCTACAAAATTAACAGAAGTCACCTTTTAAAGACAATTTTTTTTTACTCTGTATTATGATCTATCGTAAGACAGGTAAAGACAGAAAAATAAAAAGAAAAAAAAGAAAAAAATAATTTCCTTTCATAATCAGAATAGAATTTAAAATTCCATAGAGATATATGTTTAAGTTTGATAAAAAGTACTGGATAGCTTAAAACATTGCTAAGACTGGAGAAAGTTTTTGTCTCAGATATGCAAGAATTACTACTGAGAAAGACAGCATGGGTGTGGCAACAGTGTCTTCTACTCTGCTTAATCACAACCTTGGAATAATGTCTTCATAAATGGAAAAAAATCAAAGAATACCACCCACTGTACTGTGGAAAATGAAAAGGATGATTGGGAAAAAACATGGCTTTTCAGCAAAGAAAAAAAAATATAAAGGAGTACCTCTGTAATCTACTAGATGCATTGTCTGGGAGAAAAAATTTCCATGTCACAAAAAAATTTCCATGTTTATAAATATATTTTGAAAGCATCTGTTAGGAAAAAAATCTATTTTGCAAGGGAATAGGAGTAGGAAAAGATGGGAAAAGGATTGGGAAAAAAAAAGCAATATGCGTTTCTGAAGTGTTTTGGCTCCCAAATAGCATATTCAATCAAAAGCATCTGACAACCTGCACATTGGAATCTTCTGCTTGTCAGTGAGAATACTGTGAAAAAGAGAACAGTTCATATAATCAATTCAGGCTTTCAGAGAGTCCCTCCTGATGTTCAGTTAAGGAAGTCTGGTGCTATCATTTTGTTCCAGGAGCAAAGCCTAGCAAAGATCACAAACTCTGTCTAAGTAAAAGCTTAGAAATCGAAGACATGGAGACTTGGAATCCAATAAATATCTTTAGTTGTTTGGTTGTTTTTCTTTTCCTTTTTCTGAATAAGCAAGGCAATGAATTTCATAGAATCATGGAATGGCTTGGGTTGGAAAAGACCATAAAGATCATCTAGTTCCAAGCCATCTGGGCAAGGGCAGGGACAATTTTTACCAGACCAGGTTGCTCAGAACCCCACCCAACCTTGCCCTGAACACTTCCAGGCATGAGACATTCACGAACTGCTCTGGGCAAGATGTTCCAGTGCCTCGCCACTCTCACAGTAAAGAATTTTCCCAATATCTAATCTAAACCTACCCTCTTTCAGTTTGAAGCCATTCGCCTTGTCCTGTCACTACAAGGCTTGTAAATAGTCTCTCTCCATCTTTCTAGTAGGCTCCCTGCAGGTACTGTCAGGTCACATTCAGGTATTATTAGGTCACATCAAAGCCTTCTCTTTTCCAGTTTGAACAAACCCAATTCTCCAGCCTTTCCTCATAGGAGAGATGTCCCATTTCTCTAATCATCTTGGTGAGCCTCTTGTTGACTCACTCCAATAGGTCAATGTCCTTGTACTCAGGGTGGGATCTCACAAGAGCAGAACACAGAGGCAGAATCCCCTCCCTCGACCTGCTGGCCAAGCTTGTTATGATGCAGCCCAGGAAACAATTGGCTTTCTGGGCTCCCAGTCCATATTGCCCGGTCACATTCAGCCTCTCACCCACCAATACCCCCAAGTCCTTCTCAGCAGGGCTGCTCTCAATCCATTTATATCCCAGTCTTTACTGATAATGGGGATTGCTACTACCTAGGTGCAGCACTTTGCACTTATTCTTGTTAAGCTTCATGAGATTCCCATGGTCCCACTTCTTGAGCTTGCCCAGGTCCTCTGCATGGCACCCTGTCCTTCAGGTGTGACAACCGCATCACTCAGGTTGATGTCATCTGCAAATTTGCTGGTGGTGCATTAAATCCCTTCTTCAGTGTCATTAACGAAGATATTAAATAACATTGGTCCCAATACAGAACCCTGAGTGACACCACTTTTCATTTATATGCATTAGGACTCTGAGCTGCTGACTACTACCCTCTGGGCATGAGCTTCCAACCACTTCCTTATCCATCTAACAGTCCACCCATCAAATCTATATCTTTCCAGTTCATAGAGAAGGATATTGTGGAGGAAAGTGTAGAAGGTTTAACAGAAGTCCCGATAAATGGCATCTGTAGCCCTTCTCTTGTCCACTGATGTAATCATTCCATTGTAGAATGTCTTTTCATAAGAAATGAAGGTTGAATTTGAAATGAAAGAAGTAATGCAATGATTGATATACAGACTCAGTTGATAATTTCCTTGTTTCATACTTGTGTCTATAGCTGTCCATTACTAGCTTATAATTTAATGTACAAAGTGACTATTACAATATTTGGAAAGGTTTACGTATGGGGGAAACAAATAGTTTACAGATAACATGATTTCTTATTTACACCACTCAAAATCAGACAAGAATTAGAAGGGCATTGAGAGGATGAAGAGAAAGTAAGAAAGAGAATAACACAACGGAAGATTTTTAATACTGACAATGTGAGTCAAGCACACACACTTTGTCCTACACTTTGGTCTATTTGAGAGTTGGAACTGACAGAATGAGTATTTTGTCAAAATGCATCAGCAAAAATGAAGACTGATACATGAAAAAAAAAAGGAAGGAATCAGTATGATTAATTTCTATAAAGTTGTAAAGATTCCTCAGTTGAAACACTAGATTTCATTTAAATCAGCCAGTTCAAACATATTAGAATTTTGATTTTATCTGCATTTTTTTTTTTTTTTTTTTAAAGAAAATGATTAGGGCAAGAGAAAAGTTAGTGTGAAAGCAATGGTCTTATTTATGCAAGAGTGCACAACAATAAAGGGTACCTCAAGGAAGCACATCACCTAATGGATGGCATAAGTTACTGTATGGCAATCCACAACTTCTTTCTCCCTATTTAAGTGAAATGTAAGATTATAGACATAAATAGAACTGTGAAGTAAAAAAATTAAACATTCCACCAAACATTATATAATTTTAATTAACTTGTCTTAATTATTAGTACAACTTACTAGAGGCTATGAAACTAAAAAGAAGTAAAATTAATATTCATATGATTAATACAAACACCTATAGCTATATTAGACAGGCTTATATATTCGTACATGTATGCCTTCATGCTCTAGGGAATAAATGAATGCAAAGTATATGGAGCAGAAGTTGTTTTCTAAGTGGTAGTTGTATTCACACCATTCTAAATAACATATGGTCCTGGTTGTGGTCACAGTGAAGGCAGGAAACATAAATATGGACCAATTAATTATTTAGTTTCATAGGTGTTTTACAAAACATTGGATGTCCAGACTAGACCTATTAAGGCCTTTAAAAAATATGTGTATGTATATATATAAATGATAATGGATTGATAACAACTTTACTAATTGAACAGAAGTATATTTACTTACATGTCTACAGCATAGACGTGTATAAAGATCCTTTTGCAAATGCTCTAGAGGCATTATACGTACTTTCCTAAGACACTTCAAACAGTCTCAGTGAAGCCATTGAGATCCTTATGTCCAGGTCCTGAAGAGACTGACATGTGCAGTTGCTAAGCTTCTCTCCATCATATTTGAAAAGTCATGGCAGTCAAGTGAAATCCCCAGTTACTGGAGAAAAAGGAAACTGCACACCCTTTTTTAAAAAGGGTAAAAAGGAAAATCCTGGGGACTACTGACTAGTCAGCCTCACATTAGTGGTCAGTAAGATTATGGGACAGAAGTTCCTGGAAGATATGTCCGGGCATGTGGATGACACGGAGGTGATTTGAGACAGCTGACATATCTTCACCAAGGGCAAATTGTTTCTGACTGATTGAGTAGCCTTCTATGATGGACTGAATGTATGGGTGGATAAGGAATGAGCAACTGGTGCCATGTATCTTGACTTCTGCAAGGCTTTTGACATAATATCCTTTTTTCCTAATTTGAAAAGATTCAGATTTTACAGATGGACCATTTGATGTAAAAGAATTTGGTTGGATGGCTGTGTCCAAAGAATGGCAGTCCACAGCTCAATGTCCATATGCAATTATTAAAATCTGCTGTCTTTCAGCAGTCTCTGTCAGGACTGACATTGTTCAGTTCCTTAATTAGTGACACAGAGTCTGCATCCTCAGCAAGTTCACAGATGCCACCCAGCTGAGTGGTGCAGCAGGAAGGGATGCCATCCAGAGGGATTCTAACAGGTTGAAGGAGATGATTCTCCCCTTCTACTCCACTCTTTTGAGACCCCACCTGGAATACAGCATCCAGCTCTGGGATCCCCAGCACAGGAAAAACATGGATCTGTTGAATGGGTCCAAAGGACGGCACAAAAATTATCAGGGACTGGAACGCTTCTACTATGAAATAATGTTGAGAGAGTTGGGGTAGTCCATCTTGTAGAAGAACGTGCTCTGGGGAGGCCTTATTGTGTCCTTTCAATACTAAAAGGGGGCTTATGAGAAGGAGAGATGTGTTTCTCCAGTGCCCGTATTATAAAACAAAGAGTAACGGTTTTAAATTGAAAACTGTAGATTTAGATTAGATCTAGAGAGGCATTGGAACAAGCTACTCAGAGAAGCTGTGGATGTCCCTTCACAGGAAGTGTTCAAGGCCAGGCTGGACGGGGCTTTGAGCAACCTGGTCTTGTGAAAGTGTCCCTGGCCATGGTAGGGATGTTGGACTTGGTAAGATTTAAAGGTTCTTTACAACTCTAAGCATTCTATGATTCTATGTGATCAATCAAATACAAAAAACCAATCCTAATAGAAAAGCATAGTAATTGTTTGATGTTATATTATGATAAGGAGACAAGAAATACTTAAGTAGCAAAAGACCTAAATACTACAATTGTAAAACAGAAGAGCTCTGTTAAAGTCTTCTTTTCATTACTTTTGTTCATTTTTCTGAGACATGATTTTAAAGAATTTTGAGGAAACAAACTGAGCTATTTGAGTTCTTATCCGTCCCAGTACTTGCCTGAGCCTATTCTAAGATTTTTTTTTCTCTGTTCTGGGGTAAAATCATTTCCACTCTATCTGTATTTGTATAATGCATGAACTGTCATTTCCTTGAGTTACCACATAGAATAGATTTGACCATTTTCAGACTGGGAACAAGTTTTCAGAAAGATTTGTTGTGTGAATTTTTATTTTGCAATTTCAGAAATCACCTCTTTGTCATTTTCTTGGCAAGTTAATTGAAAGTTGATAACATGACAAGTACTAAAACCATCATTTTGTTCTACCATAGAAGAATGGACTATATTTTGTATCTGACTCTTTTAAATTATACTTTTTCTTATTTTTTTTAATATGGTTATTTATTGAAATTCAGGTAATATTTTAAGACATAATGCATAATTCAGTACATATTTTTTTACATTTGCTTTAATCACCATGTGTCAGCTCTTTAGTTTGAGAGCAAAAATAATCACTCTGCATGAATTCAGCTGTGAAGAGTAATATTTTTTTACCTAAGCTGCTGTTTATATGTTTTGGTATATATTTGCCTCAGTATTCAACAGAACATTAAATAAGATTTGCATATTTAGTTGTTCGAAAATTTTGCAAAAAAATTAAAAATATTAGACAACTTTTGCAATAAATCTTCCACATAATTGTAATCTTTTCACTTAATTTTTATAGTGGTTTCTACTTATGGTTTGTTTGTCAGGTATTTTTTCAGGCTCGGATGTAGTTGGACCAGTGCTCCACAAAGGAACATATTCACTATAATGTCAAAGTACTTAACTTCCATGACTCATAACATTATTCTTTTCTGTCATTAACGGATTTTTAGTTTAAAAATAGCTTCTTACAAATCAAGCCTTGCTGAATAACAAAGTAGGAGGAGCAGCTGGACTGAGGAAGGAAGATTTGTAGAAACAGCTCTTTTTGACTGAAAATGGCACAATAAATTATCCTCCTAATATATACTCATAACTAAGCTCTCTTCTTAATGCAGTCATGTAATTCTGATTGTTCTTATTCTCTTTTCCGAGACATTTCTTAAATGGGCAGTTATTACAGAGGCACACACGTGTTTTTATCCAGGAACTCCTGTCTTGAGCAGTATGGGTTTATGAGTGAAAAGCAGGTGCTTTCAACTGATAATGCCTTTAAAAAATGTGAAGAACACCTGCCATCTTTATATCAGAACTGGTATAACTAGTCATATTTTTAGTTTTATTGCCAAGAATATCTTGTTTCTTGAAAGCTTCTATTGGACTCACCTACCACTGATGTCAATCTGGATCAGTCCAGCTGTACAGTCAGCATTTCTTGGCAGTACATTGTGAGAAGCTGGCTATACATGCTCTTTGTCTTTGAAACACTTAAACTACAACTTGGGAAAAAACTCATTTTGCTTTTCTTCCCTTTACCAGAGTTTTTCTGTATTTTACTGTAATTTTTACCAGTTGGATCTCATGTGATTTTTACTTATTACCTACAATGCAAAGAACAGATCTAGGAATAAAGTATAATCTGTGTTTATATTGCTGAAGGGTTTATCCTGAGATAGGGATTGAATTCCTGATTCTGGTATTTTTAGGTGGTATTCAGCTATGTACTGTAAACATCTAAATGTTCACCTCTGTGTGTAAGCGGAGTCCCTGGGTTCCTGTATGGTTCGTGTAGACTGAGGCTCAATTTAGTTGCATGTATTTCTATATGCATCTGGAATCACCCGAGGAGTCTCAGGATACCCAAGTTCATGGTTCTCAGAGATATAACTCGGTACCATAGTGAGATTTGTACCACGGTAGAATTTGGGAATGCGGAGGTGACCATGCTCTGGATTAAATGTATATGTGTCTACTGCTAGATGTTTAAGCTCCCATTATGATCTGGTGAAATCTAAAGTTTGATTGAGCTGCCTCACAGAAGGGTCTATCGCCATCCGAGACGCTCTGGATTATCTTTTCTCGCGTCCTGATTCCTGTACGTCTGCTCTCCTGAAATATCTACCAGTCCCACAAGGATATCTCTGATAAAGTCAAGTATCTTAAACAGTATGAGGAATGATGGCATGATCAGCTCAATAGGATCTCTATAATCTATGACCTACAAATGAATTATTTATTTTTAGAATAATCTACATAATTAAATATTTTACTTTTGTGCTAAAGAATATTAGCAATCCTTTGCTTACTCGCTGGAGTGTTAGAATGGGATTGTAGATAGATCAATTAATACAAAATCTCACTGTCTTGCAAAATTAAGTATTTCCATGCTGGATCATATTTTATAGAACTATAGAATGAATTTCCCCAAGTATGTCATGCAATGAGAATCAGTTATTATGGTAACTATAACTCAGAAGTAGACGTTATAAAAATTTATTAAATACTTCAAAAAACAAAATAAACCCTCTTTTCCTTCATCTGTGTATCGGTCAAACTCAGGAAAAGCAGGGGTATATTTCTTTGAAAATTATTATTAGTTTTCTTAGAATTAACATCCAAATCAGATTTTTAGACTCTTCAAAAATCAAATTATAATTCGAAGGATTTTGAGACATATTCTATTATTTGGTATGTGCAAGATAAATGGTGATTTTGACAATCCAGTTTAAGCCAGTAGGCTACATCCTATTTATTTAGGTATTTTACAATACCTACCTGTTGAATAAATCACATGGGCAAAATCTATGTCTTGATATATTTCTTAAAATGAAACCTTTAAAGCTTAGAGTTGCCCAGAGCCACACACTGGTTTTCAACGATCTGCACAATTTCCTCTTCAGTGCATAAAAGTTTTCAAAAGTATTTCAATAGCAAACTTACTAACATCATGGCATACATAAAATACATATTATAGTTGCTTTTTTTCTTATTTCATTTTCCAGAAAGCTCAGAATTCTAAAGGACACTGATGAGGAAGAAATGCAATGATGTGTGAATTAAATCTGGTGAAAAGGCTTAACCAAGTCCACGTACAGTAAAACTGATGGCCAAATTAAGGTTAGTGAGACTTGGATCCATTAAAATTTCAGTCAAATTTCAAAAAGATTTCTCCAGCTGGATCTTGCTCTCACTCAGTTTTGTTCCCTAAAAATTGACTCTTTCCTGTGACCTCCAAAATGCCTCTGTCTGCCTCATATTTGAGCTCTTGATTTTTCTCCAAGGTTAAACAGCTCAGTTTAATTTAGTAAAGCGCTGGCCAACATCAATCAGCTGTGCTACCACAGCCCGACTACTCATCTACTTCCCCTTACCACCACCCATGACCATGTGGTGCTGAGCCTGGTGTTTGTGCTTTAATCTACCCCACGCTCCCCAAACTTGTACCTGTTACCCAGGATCATGCAGAAAGACAAGCATCAGCAAAGAACGAGGCATAGAAGTCTTTCAGGAATCAAAACAGGGGGTTACAGAAGTGCTATGGTTTGTGGTTGTGTTGCGAGATTGCTGTGTGTCTATCCCGTTGATTGCAAAATGAAACTGCCATCCACATTAGGAATGCGTGTGGCATGACCAATAGAGCATGTTTTCTCTGATTAACAGACATGTTCTAGAGGTGATCATACTGTTGGCTAACTAGTACAAAGCAAATGTTCTGCAGCACGCAGCCTAATGCCTGAAACAGAAAGAATGTATCTGTATGACCATAACAAGGTTACTACGCGCCACTGCATATCTTTTCTTTTTTTGTATCAGGTTTAATTGAAGTATTAGGAAATCTTAATGGGTTTGCATCAATATGCACAACTCAAAAAAGGTTTTACAAATAACTGCCTTTTTCAGGTCAACTGGGTATTTAAAGTAATGGCGTTGAGAGTTGAAAATGTCCCCATTAACGCATTTTATAGCGCCTTGCAAGGATTATATAGTCAATGCTTAAACCACTACATTCTTGAATAAACCTTATGTGGCTAGACCCAGTTTAACATGTGGAAAGCCTGTTGAGTCTTGCTATATGATCAATTTAAAGTACACCCAGAATAAAAGCACCCTACTGACAGTTTCACATATCAGTTGCATCATTGGCAATTAGAAATTTTGCTCAAAGTAACAGCGGAGGCTATGGGGATTAACAACTCTAAGAGCTACCAGTCAAAGGGGGCTTTTTCAAACAAGAATAGTACATTAGATACCTGGTACCTTAGAGACTTGAAACAAGATATTCATATACACTTTCATTTTATTTACTCTGTTTTAAAGAATATGAATAACATAGTAAATAAGAAAAAATATGGATGTCATTTTTAAATGGTGAATAAACATTGGAGAAATACAAAATTCTATTTATCTTAAATATTAATTTTTGTACAACATACCCAAATAATTTGAAGTTGTGTGATCTTTCAAGTTTTTTTAATGCATAATTACTAGCCTGTTGTGACAGGTGCTGATATATTTAGCATAAAAAAATAAGTATAGATTTTAAAAGTTCAGGTGAAGAGAAGGATTTTAAAAATTCCAAAAGAAGACTACACTGGACTGAAACTAGGTACTTAAAAAAATTCCCCAAACAGACAAAGAAATGAACCTATAGACACAGACAAAAACAAAAGGAACCAAAAGCCAAATCAAACAAAAAAACCCAAAACCAAATTAAACCAAAACCAAACCAAACCAAAACCAAACCAAACAAAAAAACCACCAGAACCCCAAACTAAACAAACAAAACAAACAAAACCTAAAACAAAACAAATGAAGATAAAGAAGCACAAACAAAACAGTAATCAAACATAGAAAACCAGCTCAGATAATTTAAGAAATTACTAAAGAGTTTTAAAATTACTAATTATATCGTAAGACTCATAGAGTATTTTTGCCTTCGCTCTTTCTTTGAGATGATTTCACTTGGGAACAGAGAGGTAAACTGAGAAGAGAAAATGTTCCAGCAGTATTCTTTGACTCATCAAAGTCAAGGAATAATAAACATTTTCAAAATATTTTATTTTTATATAAAATATACATTTTGTTTTGTTGAATTTCATAGATTAAAATTACTTCTCTTTCTGAACAATTTGCTAGCAATTTCATTCAACATAGTCATCGATCAGTTTTCAAGTGACAGATAAATTAGGAAACGTAACTATTTACAGGATACACTTTGGGAAATAATTTGATCAAATTATTATCCCTAGTATTGAGATATAAATTTAGATCTAATCTAAGTTTTTAAGAACACCAAACCAAACCAAAACAACTTTAACTAGGATTTTAAGAATTTAGCTAGGATTTAATCCTACTTTAGAGCAATATAATTGAGAACAGCATTCAGTTTACTGTTTCTCCGAAAAAAATATCTCCTTTGGGGTAGCTTCTCCTTTCCCAATATTGAAACAAGTCAAAGCCAGGAGAGTTGTAAGTACGTACTTGCCTGAAAGGAAAATGCGTAGTTAATGCTATCAGCACTCAGCTTGAAGCTGCTTCCAGAATCAGAGATAAATGTAGCCAATACTCTGGCAATGGCCAGAGGATGAAAACTTCCAGTTATAAGAGCAGAAAATGCCATAAGGACCTACCCTTCCTTTTCTTCCAGCCACATAATATCCCACCTCAAGGACTGAAGGTGGATGGCTAAATGGTGGATGAGAGGGGTTGAGCTTGCTCATATTACTCAGATATTCCAAATTTCATATCAGTCTGTATGAGCTGTAGTTTCACACATTTTTATTGGAAGCTATTACAGCTACTGCATTAATTACTCAGAAATGGGTAATTTCGGTGATGCAAGACACTCTGTAAGTCAAAACCTATAAGTGAATTGTATATCATTAGTCAAAACATATAAAGTTATATACACTCATGCACTCCACTAACAATCAAGAAAAATACAGAGCAACAATAGGAATATGCAACAATTTGTATTCCTTTGATGCAATGTGAATCAGTACAAGAATCTACATAACTGCATCTTTAAAACAATTCATCACAGTTGCCATTTTCTGACTTAAAATAATTAAATCCTGAATCTGACACAGAAAACGGTTTTGCAAGGGAGATGTAAGACAGATTTGGCGTGAGGGAGATGTGGGCATAGAATCATGAGCAGAATCTAAGAATATAACAGCTGGACATAGAGCAATGAAGAGACCAGTTAGACAAAAAATTTTTCCAAGATAGAAAATAATTACAGACAACAGACCAAATATCTAATAGTTGTTCCACCTTTATTTCCACAAAAACAGGCAAAATGTAAAGGTTTTCTCTGGGAAACAAACTATTTTAATTACCCAAGTAGAATCTGTATTGTGGAAAAAATTCTTTTTGGATTGATGGGAAAGTATTGTCTTCATGTTTGTTATTGCCTATGATTTATCATTTTCTTTTATTTAAATTGATGTGGGTATTAGTATTAGTTCTACTTAACGTAATCAGATTATTGCTTTGTAAATTCTGCGTGTTTTTTTTTCCCTCACTGCTTATTGTTACTGATTTTTAATGTCAGTGCTAAATATCTTAATATTTATTTTAATTGGAATGATCAGAATTGCCAAGTGTTCTAGTTAATTTAGAATCTGAAAATAATTGCTTCAGGTTTTGGAGTCCTGAGGCAACACAATAATCCCATTTATTAAAATACATATAATCATAGAGAAAAAAATTAAAATATATTAACAGAAAAAAATTGCTAAATATAAGTTAAATATAGCCCTATTTTTAATGAATAATTTGTTGGTTTTTTTGTTCTGAGAATATTGGAGTGCTTAGCTAGTTCCCAGATTCACTGTTAAAATAGCAGTAGTGTTGATTATTTTAGTAAGTTTGAGAGTATAGGAGTACATAGACTAAAATAATAAAAAAAAAATAACAAAATTAAAATATAAGAATTAAAAATGGGTGTCTAATAACTTGGCATGCTTTTTTCTAGCTTTCTGAATTGATCTAATAAATTTAGAGTTGTAACACTCTAGAAAGTTTTTCATGTTATGATAGACTGATTCTCTGCCAACTAAGGGTATTTATTATAGGTGGGATTGTTGCAAAAAGTGGCCAGAGGTAAGGCCACTTTCTCACAGAAAGCAACTTCACATTGAGAAGTTAGAAAACATTTGAAGATATGGATAACTCAAAGGAAATTAAAAAGGTGACACAAGCAATACTTTTGCAATTAACTTGTCACAAAAATCAAGTTATACCTTTAGGCTGTTAGACGTTACTACTACAGATGAGAGCACCATTTGCAATTTTAAATTCTGTGAATGATAACATCACTAGAACAGTGGTTTAATTCCTCTGATATTAGAATAATAATCTGGTAGCTTCCACTCCCTGAAACTTCAGTCAAATTTGCAACAACTCACAAACCAAGATATAAATATTAAACTGAAGTAACAAAAGCAACAAAGGAGATTGAGGGCGGGAAGTAAAGGAGTGAAACCTCTATGAGGCAGAACTGATGATGCTTTTGTATCAAATTTCCAGCTATGACCCAATTTATTGTAACTGTTGCCTATGGTTTAAATAAGGTTTAGCTATCAGCATAAAAGTCTGCCTACTTAAATTCCACTTCTGCTGTATTTCTCCGCATTCATTTTATTCATCTGCTGCACATATGATATTATTTTAATGGTTTTAAAAAAAGATTTTTAAACCAGTATTTTCTAATGTGGAACTCTAGATATGAAAAAGAACTAATAAGTATTTTATCTCCCTTTAGTAATTTCAATATTCTAATATGAATTTAGAAAGCACAAAGCTACATAAATATTCATAGGTTATACTCACACTGGAAATGTGTAGGAGCAGGGCATACCTTATTTCAGTAACGACAACCTGCCTTCTATACGCAAATTGGACTAGAAAAAGTTCTAAATGAACATACATGAACTCAACTCTCCCCTTAGCTCAAACACATCTAGGGCACAGACTTCACCTCAGCATGTAAAGAAACCTGTAGAACCTGTAACAGAAGATTTTATCCTATTTCAAATTCTCATTTCTTCTTTCCCAAAAATCCCTTCCTTTCTGAATGTCACTTTATGTTTCAGTAACACAAAACAAATCTCAATGCTCTTCTTTTATTTTAAGGCTTTTTCTTCATACGTTGCCTGTGGCCAGCGCAGCATCCTCTCCTACTGCATATTAAAAGAGTGTCTCTAGTATCAGTAGAGTAAATACTCAAACATTTGTACTTGGGCAGGCAATTCTCAAAACCAGTGAAGTAGGCAGATAACCCGATTTTGGAAGTCATTTTTAGAAATGGTTTTAGGACCATGTTTGTAAATTTAGCATAGCTGACGTAACACTTGGAGAACTTTGCACTGCTATGAAAAAAAGAAAAAAATCCTATATTGCTTAATCAGACTTCAGCAGATACAGATAAAAAACTGCAGTTGAAAAGTCCCAGCTGTTTACTCCAGATCATTTACCTATACTTGGAATTTCTATCAAATGCTTTATACTCAATTGTACTGAAAACTGCCACAGAATAAAAATGGCAATGATAAATCTCTGTGTCAGTTTGTTTCAGTGTTGAGACTTCTATTATTCTTTATGGCCTGTGCTGATTATAACTCAGTAACGGATCAACATTTGGTCACTAAAGAGTAACTAAGACTAACACATTTGGTTCAGAAATATCGGAGAGTTAAAGAAATGCATTCCCCTGATTGTGTTTGCGTATTTTGTGTGTCAAACATGAAAAGAAACTAACATTGTTAGAAGTTAAAGACATAAAAGATGCTATGACAGAACAATGAAATATAGCGTATTAATACCACTGTGTGTAACTTTTATGCAAAGAGGGCAGGATGAAATGGCTAGAAATGGCTAGAAAACTGTCTTTGGGGATAGAAAATTCTTGTATTAATTCTTCATTTACCTCTATCTAAAAACTTTATTTACAGTATTTCAACAGTCCATTACTTATTCTGAAGGCACATTTATTCATTAACTACTCTACACATATGTGTTATAACAAAAAAGAATTAACATAATTAATAGAATTTTAATAATGGAAGTATTTACAGAAGGATGGGGTATGATGTTTTAAAAAACACTTTGCTATCCTACTATGCCTTGGGAATCTATCTACATATATCCAATTATGTACTTAATCTCCATGTGAAGTATTAAAAAAATTGCAAATTCTAAAATTAAATGATGTGGCTGTACAGTCCTTTCTGTACAGATTGTTCATTTCATCCTGGATTATGATATACTCTCTCTCTCTCTCTCTCTATATATATATGTTCATATATATATATATATGTTCAGGTACTCATCTTCCATTCTTATTCTTGAGAGAATTTGAGGGCTTTTTGAATTGCTTAATGCATATATCTTCAAATTCACAATGCTTAAGGAGTGAGCCTGAGTATCATTTCTACTCCTCTAATTGTCCTCTGAAAATTTCAAGCTGTATATTTATCTTATATATAAGATATATATTTCAAGATAGATATAATATATGTTGTTGTGGTTTCACCCCAGCCAGCAACCAAGCCCCACAAAGCCACTTGCTCACTCCCCCATCACCAGGTAGAGGATTGAAAGGGTAAAAGCTAGAACACTTGTGGGTTGAGATAAAGACAGTTTAATAGGAAAAACAAAAGCTATGCACACGCATAAAGCAGAACAAGGAATCTTTCCTCCTTCTTCCCCCCACTTCATATATTGGGCATGATGTCACATGGTCTGGAATATCCCTTTGGTCAGTTGGGGTCACCTGTGCTGTGACTCCTCTCAACCTCCCATGCTCCCTCAACCTTCTTGCCAGCATGGCAGCACGAGAAGCAGAAAAGGCCTTGGCTCTGCATAAGGCCTGCTCAGCAATAATAGAAATATCTCTGTATTATCAACCCCGTGTTTAGCACAAATCCAAAATACAGCCCCATACCAGCCATAGTGAAGAAAATTAACTCTATCCGAGTCAGTACCAGCACGTACGTATATATGTGACTCAAGGCCACGTTGGATGGAGCTCTGAGCAACCCGATCTAGTACAAGGTGTCCCTGCCCATATCAAATATCTTTAAGGTCTCTTCCAATCCAGGCCATTCTGTGGTATGAAGCTATACATTTTTAATTTAGTATTTAATCCATTTTTAATTTAGGGTTTCCTGTGGGTTTGTTTTTTGTTGGATGGTTCCATTTTCTCCTAAGGCCAAAATTCACAACAGTCTCACATTTGATGGGGTGGAATGCTGTATTGGGAGTCTCTTTTGAAAAATTTAAATTCAAAAAATGTGGACTATGAACCTGAATTCCTTGTGCAATGAAGATAGCATTCATTATGCTTCACCTGTGTGGACCTATCTAAGCATTAAAAATCTTGGCTTTCTTCAGTAAATGCACTATCAAGGATTTATTTTCTCCATCTTGTACAGCTGTTAGAAGCTGGTTTCTATATACATGTGTTGGTGCTTATCTCTCACTTTCATTTATAGGAACACCTCCATATTTGATCCATAAAAGAGATCACCCATAGCATAAAAGACAGATGACACAATAAGTCCAAAAATTCTACCTCTCCCTTGAACTTAGTTGTCTAACACTGTAATGAATCTTTTTCAATAAATATGAGTATTTTTTTCTTTTATTTTAAAATGAGCAGCCTGTAATGCTCATGTTGTTACTTTTGCCTACGTTTTGTAATACAGCAAGTTATACTACTTGCTCAACAAATTAGATTTGTGCTCAGTGCCCTCTTCTGCCTGAGCAAATCCATACCCTTCTCCTGAGTTATAACTTAGGCTTGTAGCCACCACATCTGCAAAATCTAGCCCATGGTACAGCTGAGGGTACAAAACTCATGAACCTTTGGAAAAGCAATAATAAGGAGCGTGACCCTTGCATGCTGATGAGGCTATCCTCCTCAACTTTCTCCTGTCAGTCTTGAATATAAAGTCAGTCTTGAATGAAAAATGCTGAAGCACTCCAGAGCAAGGACATAAACTGGACTCATTTTCCCCAAATAACCTTTCATGAAGAGTACCTTTATTGTTATGCTGCATAATCATGCTATTTATGTACATTCCCAGTGAAAAATATATTTTCATAGATCGAGAGGATTTGGGTGATCGAAAACTCACCAGACAGTGCAAAGTTATTTTATAATGCCATAGAAGATGCTGAGTTTAAATCCATACTCTTACTGCATATGACTGATCTCAGTGTCTAAATGAACCTTGGTGATTAAGAAAATCAGAATTACTAGTAGTGAGTAACTAGGGCGTATGTATGCATTTTATTATTTTCTTGGTTTCTTACTTCTAGAGGAAGCTGGGCAGAAATAGAGGCATTTTCCCCTTTTTTGTCTGTGTAGACTGTGTCAAACAAAAGTCAAAAATCTAATGCTGTTATGAAAGTTCAGTCTTTCTGTTTTCTCCTTTATCTAAAAAAATAATTGCAAACAGGTATGAGAAAAAAGGTAAGTCATATACTATCAGATGAAATGTATTTATCATAGTTTGAACTTTTTGTCATCATTATATTTTATGTTTCATAAAACAAATGTCAACACCATCTTCATACAGCAGCTTCATTAGAAGCAATTGTACAGGAGCAAGGAATTTTTTGAGTAAAACATGTTTAAATACCCTTGAAATAGAGGTAAAATAATGTGGGGTTTTTAGTACAGTATTTCCTTTGATTCTCTCTCTATGACCTAGAGTCATGTCAAGGACCTTGAGAACCAGTTCTAGGACTATGGTACATAGTTACTATGTCTAAACAGGTAATGGAAAAGTCTTTTCTAGTGGTGTGCTTGTAATTTATGACTGAGGCAATAGTACAAAATAAAACAAAATAAAATATTGAAGATCAGAAGAACATTCAGAAATCCTTACGTCAATCCAAGATCTGTGTTTCCAAGTCTAAAAAAAAGTCCACAAGATCACACCATCCTCCATATTTTTGGCTAGACACTTGAAGTAGAAAAACAGCTGAGATTTCAGAACCACTAGGAATGGTGTTAGTGTGACAATCATCACACATTAGAAGAAATATTATCTATTTTCTTCCACTGAATGTTAGCTAAACTGGTTGAAGCATCCTTAAAAATGACTGTTATATGTATATTAATACTTTGAAAACAATCAGAATGAAACTGGATGTGATTCAGAGATTTCTTTTCTTTTTAAACCAGCTAGTCTTAGCTAACTGTATGGTTTTGTGGGTCAAAAAAAAAGACATTTCTTAGCATGACAGTTGGACAAAAAAAAGTCAGCAAATGCAGGTTTGCTTGTAAAAGCTATGGTTAAAAAAAAATAAGGGCATATTAATGAAGATCTAAAGCTTTTAAAAAACCATTTTTACTACTAGAAATCTTACATGTACAAACTAGGTGAATCAAGTCAAGATGCTCAGATACATCAATTTTTAATGCTTTCACTAAGGAACTGATATATTGGTATTGTTAAATTATGTTAATGCTTTAATGTTATGCTGTATTATGCATAATTTATAACTCTAGTGCCAAAATGCATGAGTGCAGTTCTCCTGATTAGACATTTTAAGAGCTGAGAAATCTGCAAACTCTCTGGCTGACTTTATTTTATTTAGAAAATCTGCTAATGGAATGTTGTTTTAACATCTTCACAATGAGCAGATTTTAGAAGAATGATGGGTGTATCAATAAGTTTTGTCGTGAGGAGTGTACGTGGATAATCCATGACAGTGTTAATTACTGCAGTGTATGATGTTAACAAAAATAAAGTAGGAATAGATTATCACAGACTACTACACCTGATTAAGATGTCTCATACTTGTTTCTGTAGAATATGTAAAATTCTCTCTGTTCTACGCATTTAAAGATAACAGCATAGCTGTTAAAATTAACAGAATAAAGTGTGAAGTGTCACTTGATTCTGAATTTTAATGCTGAAACCATGCTATTTTTTATTCAGTGAAGTCCTTCATAGGCATTTCAAGCAGTGACAATTTTTTAGGAATTCTGAATCTCATTTGCAGGTGAAATAACCTACTTTAATGCTGCAGAAGCAATTGAGGAGGTTTGGCAGTAAAGATGACATCAGAAGACAGTTTCAAGAAAGTAGGCTTCTCTAAATTTAGGTCATACATCAGGCTAGATAACTATGGTTTGAAGAAAACTCCTGGCTTATTAAATCCAAATGCTCCCATCAATTATTTCACTACATATTCCTTTAGGTATAACAATCACAATCCATATTATATCAATACAGGGGGCTTGACTCCTCTGTTACCACTGAAAATCCGTGTCAGACACTCATGATTCCAACAAGTGGAAATTTCTAGCATAAATTTATTCACAATTAGTCCCTTCCGATCTGTTCCAAACCACCAGTTTTCTTTATTAGATCTGTCCTCAATTGCTTAATACCATGCCTATTCTTCTACTTAGGATAGGCAAACTATGCTCTTTTTCTGTCCACTTTTTAGTGTCTTTATTCAGTAACACTTACCTTTTAGTTTTCTGAATATAGGTGACTCAAAACCATGCAAAATTACAGAAGAAGACCCTTATAAACCAAAAGTAATACTTCCTCTCTTTCCTGAGAAAACTTTCTCTGAGAGACCAAATCTGCTTTTTCATTATCTTGTGATCAGTATTAATCACTCTGCCATGACTCTTCCGATACCATCACTTTATGATAATATACAAAATTACAGCAACAGTTTGTCAGTCCATGAATTTCTACACATGGCATATTGTATTTTGAACTATCAGGTTATATTCAATACTTATTAATCCAGATCAGTGTTCTTCCTGTTCTCCTTCTTATTTTATTTCTTCTGAAATCCATTTTCTCCCCAACAAACACATAGGAAGGAAAAACCACAGAGCTGCAACTAATGAAAAGCTGTAGAAGATCAAGATGCATTGTAGTCAGACTAACCCATGCCATCTGTGAAAATTTTGCTTTAAATGGCATATATAACTAAAATGGACCTAATCCTGAATCTAACAATTAATTGTTACAAAAAGGAATATTAAATTATGTTTTTCCCTGAGATAATAGTAGTTTAAGGCTCTTACTGTTTACACCTATATTCTTTTTTTTTTTTTTGGTGGCACTCCTCTTGTACCCATAATTCAATTTCTAATTATAAAGAATTACTAAATTAATCATATTTTCAGCACTTCTGATATTGAAAATATCAGGTAGTATTACCTCACTCTTTATCCAGCTATACAAAACTGTTTAAGGACTAGAAAATGAAGTATTGCTTTAATAAATTTTTCATTGACTTTGGATATGACATCTGCCAGAACATGTAAAGGAATATGGCTTGAAGAGGCAAGGGAGATGTGATGTGATATTTGGTGAGACTTTGGTTGTGAAAAATTTATATCTAAAGAGAAACTATATTATTCATATGGACATAAAATATTTTAAGAAATATAAGTATATGACTATCTCAAACACATGCTCTTCTATGAGCTGCAACATACCTGATAGTTTGAGCTGTCAAGAAAAATGAGAGGTTTTTATATCCTTCTTAGGTTTTCACTTTACTGAGAGAGTCACATTGCATTCGTTCTCACAAGCATTCACCATTATGATTTTCTGACTTCTAATCCCTCTCAGGAGAAGTTATCTACAAGTACAATTGTTGAGACACAGCCAGGCAAGTATTTTTTAATTGGCTGGTTCTTCACTCAGATTTCTATACAGCTAACATATATGGATGAGTCTACCTATCTCATTAAAATTATATTCTTAAGTACATTCAGGAATCAAAATAAATTTGTATTTAGTTTGTTTGGTTTGCTTGGAAGGTCACTCATAAGTGAAAAAATGATACATATCTCTCTACCCTCCTCTTCAGGAATGAGCTTCTTATCTAAAATTTCAGCAAAGTACTTCAAAACAAATGACTAATCTGAAAGAATCATCTTTAGAGGACTGAAATAGAATATACCATCAGCAAGAGTGTTTCTGGAGGCCATTTCCTTCACTGGGACAGTGAGGCTACACATGTGCCAATTTGTCATCAAAAGAAAATGAGAGAGATAATTTACTAATCCATGTTGATAATTAAAGGAGAAAACATGACTATTAATTATAATGAAACATTTATAGAAAAAACCCTATAATAACTGTTCCAATATATAAAAGCAAGTGTTGGATTCTTGCCCAATGTTCAGGGGGTAAAATGATTGAATATATTTTTTCCATTTAGATTATTGAGAGGGAGTTATCCTTTTTCAGCACCCCGTTACACAGATGATCCTCTGTCTACAGTGGTAAGGAAAGACAATCCTCTTCATCCTTTCTACTAATCATCAGGGAAAGTATGAAAAACTTCTAGTATCTAGTAATTATATCTGTTAAAAGGCTTTTTCTTCTTTTGTGCTTTAATTATTCTATTCCCTGTAGTTTGAATTCTTACACTCAGGAATTACAGAGAGGAGGTACGTAATAAAAAAAAAAAAAATCATGTCTCCCATTTTCCTGGATGAAATCACTCTTCTGCTGAGGATGATTTTTAGCAGAAAAGCAAATCAAGAGATATTTTGAACAGGCTATGGTTTCCAATAGCGGCAAGGTGAGGGGGAAAGGATTAAAGACTCATTGAAATCATTTGCTTTTTTGGACTAGGATAAGATTTCTTTCATTCAGTCTTGGAAATAAGTGAAATAGAGAAAAGAAAATTTTTTCTTTTACTCCTATCAGTTAGTGATTTCTATTTACCTTATTAGTCAAAGGGAAGAAAGCTGAAAATTAATAAAAAAATATCCAAACTATGTGAATGCAGTCATGAGCACACACAGTCCTTTCCCCAAATTTGAGACATGGTGAACAGTGGAAATGAAATATGAATAATATCTTTATTGACTCATAGGATAGAATAATAGACTATTTAAGGTTTGAAAAGATCTTTAAGATCACCAAGTCCAACTATTAACCCAAAAGCTCTATCTATGTAGTTTTTCAATACCTTCAGAAAAGGTCATTCCACCACTTCCTTTGGCAGCTTGTGCCAATGCCTGAAAACCCTTTTGATGAAGAAATTTTTCCTAATATACAATCTAAACCTCTGTTAGAGCAACTCGAGACCATTTACTTTTGTACTGTCTCTTGTTACATGGGAGAAGAGACTGAAATGCACCTTGTTATAATCTCCTTTCAGGTAGTTTCAGAGAGCAAGGAGGGTTCCCTGTGAGCCTCCTTTGTAAACCTTTTACCCAGGCGAAACAACTCCACCTCCCTCTGATGCTCCTCACAAGACTTGTGTTCCAGATTCTTTTCCAGCTTTGTTGCCCTTCTCTGGACTCACTCCAGCACCTCAATATCTTTCTTGTAGTGAAGACCCCAAAACTGAAAGCAGGATTCAAAGTGCGGCCTCACCAATGCCAAGTACAAGGTGAAATCACTGTCCTGGTCTTTCTGGCCACACTATTGTTGATACAGGCCAGGATGGCATCGGCCTTTTTGGCCACCTGGGCACTCTGATAGCCCATGTTCAGCTGCTGTGGACCAGCATCCCCTAGTCCTTTTCCTCCAGGCATCTTTCCAGCTACTCTGACCCAACTATATTGCACGGGGATGCGGTAACCCAAGCACAGGACTTGGCACTTGGCCTTGTTTAACCTCACGCAATCGGCCACAGCCCATCATCGATTCAGCCAGTCCAGATCCCTCCTAAGACCTTTTCTGCCATCCAGCAGATCAACACTCTTGCCCAGCTTGGCATTGTCTGCAAACTGACTGGGGTTTACACTCAATCCCCTCATCCAGATTGCCAGTGAAGATTTTAAACAGGACTGATGCCAATACTGAGCCTTGAGGAACACTACCAGTGACCAGCCACTGACTGGATGGAACTGCAGTCACCACCACTCTCTGGGACTGGTCATCCAGCCAGTTTTCACCCAGTGAAGAATGCACCTGTCCGCAGCCATGAGCAGCCAGTTTCTCTAGAAGTCTATGGGAAACAGTGTCAAAGGATTTACTAAAATCCAAACAGACAACATCCACAGCATTTCCCTCATCCAGTAAGAGGGTCACCTTGTTATAGCAGATAAGGCTGGTGAAGCAGGACCTCTCTTTCATAAACCTGTTTTGGCTGGGCCTGATCCCTGGTTGTCCTGCTCATGTTCATGATGGCACTCAAGATGATCTGGTCCATGGCCTTTCCCAGCACCAAGATCAGCCTGACAAACCTTTAGTTCCCTGGATCCTCCTTCCAGTCCTTCTTGTAGATGGGCATCACACTGGCTAACCTCCAGTCAACTGGGATGTTCCTGATTTAGTCAGGACTGATGAGAAATGATAGACAGTGTTCTAATTCTGGTTTTGCATTCTAGATTGTGTATGTCTAAGACAACAAAGACATGCTACAGAATATAATCCCTCCCAGCCTTGTTTTGTAATGAAGCATCACACAGAGAAATCAATAGAAATTTCATTGCAATAATTTTTCCTCTAAATATAGTCAACAGAAAAAAAGTGACAAATGGGCACCAAAATTTTCACCTTCCAAAATTTTAGCTTCTGTTCATATTGCTTCTGAAGGCAAGCAAAATTGGAAGTAGACAAAATGAGAACCGAGAACTTAAGAAAAAAATACTTTAAAATCCCCTAAATATAAGAGACAAAGCTCCTATATATTCTATATATTAATACAATAGAAGCTGCTGGCTCAGGAAGATAACTTTCATCTGATGGATGTACTTAAAACACTTGCTGATGTACTTTGAAAAAAACAGCAAAAACACACCAAACCCATTGTTATTTCTTAATATCAGGGCTGGAAATGTCATATTAGTCAATAATAAGAATAAAACATTAAAGAAAATAAGAAAGAAAAATTTTTGAGTGGAAAACTTAAAAATAAGCTTAAGTAACATTTGTCCGTATTGGTCAGTACTTATTGCAGTAATACAGGTCACAGACATATTAGTAAAAGTTCCACAAAAAAAATAAAGAAAAAAAAAAAGAAAAAAAGAAAAGAAAAAAAAGAAAAACAAGACATTTAAACATCCAAACTCAACTTTCCTGTTGAACCATTTGTCTTTTTTATTACTTCTTGTAAATTGATTTGGAAAATAGGCTACGTTATCTCCCACTGTAACAGATATAGCTGATTTCCTACTAGGAGGTTCAACTGAGAAGTAATAATATTCTGACTTGATAAAGTAATTCAAATAGTGGTGTAAATCTCATTAGAAATAATGCTTCAAGAGATAATCCTAACCTTTTCTTCACTCAGTTACTTTTTCTATTTAGTTAAACTAATTTGGAATTTTTTTCATACAAAAATAAAAACCCTAGACCAACAAAAACCAAAGAGTGACCAGTAGTAAAAGATTTATAACTTCAAGTATGTTTGGAATAGGTGAATAAATATAATATGATGTTGCACTGTCCAAAATACTAATTAATTTCATTTAGTGTTCTAGTGAAAACAGCTTGTTGTTTAGATACTTACTATGCTTTTATATGTGGTTAGTGAAGAATATTTTCTTTGTATAGTCATCGTGTAGAGTGAAAGGCGTGCTTGTAAATGTATTCGTGTTAGCTGTCTAAAGAACTACTGAAGTTAATTTACTCAGAATAAGCATAAACCACTCCCTTATTTTGTTGAATAACAAATTATATTTTCTTTTTGTTTTTTTAACAGATTATTTTTTTGGTCAAAAATAATCATTCTGCCTCCAACACTTCGAGATATGTTAGAGAATGTGTCGAGTAAACTATACATACTGGACAAATTTGTAATAATAAAAATATGCAATGATGCAGCAGAGAGGTAGATATGTGAAATGAATCTGGTCTCAAGTTTCAGCACACTCAAGACAGTTGATGTATGCTGACCTTTGTTCATCTCTGTCTTCCACCAGCTGCATCAATTCCGTGCTTTCACAGGAATGAACTTAGGTTTTTAAACTAACACTACTTTTGAGCTTAACTGTGATTATTTCTTCTAGCATGCTAACCGCATTTGTCTTTTCTTGTCAGTGATCGCTTAACAGTCCTCCAGTGACCTCTTTGAAGAGCCTATCCCAGTCTCTCAGCTTCCACATAGAACTTTGCACAGGCTCCTTGTGCCTACTGCTATAGCTGCTCTCATTCAGCCAGACCAAATTTTAGCCATCCTCAGAGGACCTTCTCCAGACCAACTCTTCCATCTTTAAAGGTCTTAAATTATTTAAAGTATGATGAACTGAGCCTTTCCTATATCTCTATCTACCTTTGCTTTAGGAGGCATCTGATTTTCAAAATATATATTGACTATGAAGACATGAGAAGAAATTTGGAAGGCAGAAGTCACCTCACAAGGAAGAAATCACTGTTGGAAACATTTTCATTTACAGGCAGTAAATCACTAGACACTGAAAGGTGTTGGCATGGCCCAAGAGTTTCAGCAGATCTTGTTTTATGCCTGCTATTCTTGTTTCTTAGGCAGTTTCCATCACCAACTGGCATCTATCCATCCTTTTAGAGTGACCAGTGAATTCACAGGACAAAGATTTTTCTTAGGGTAGTGTAGTGGTTTGACACCAACCAGGCGGAAACACCAATTAAAGTGTAGTGGTTTGAGTTCGCCAATCCAATTCAAGTGCAGTAATTTAAATTTGGGTCTATTATTTAGGATATTTCCCTCTGTGAGATAAGGGTTAGGAGAAGCAAAGCAGGCTCAAACTTTAAAGAATATAAAGAAAGTTTTATTAACAGAACTAAAAAGAAAAAAAGAAATAAAAAGAACCAAATAATAAAAATTAGATTAAACCTTTAGAAAACCTCTCCTTCCCCCTCCAAACTTCTCTTTCAGATATTTCCCCAACTGCCAATGCAAAGACACAACATCTGATATTTCTCGGTCAGTTTGCCACCTCTAGAATAACCTTTCTTCAGTTCCCTTAGAGAGCAGAATCTCTCTTAGCCATACTATGGAGATTCTCCACAAGAAAACAGTTCTCTCGTGGCTTCAGCATCACAG